>JAMPIV010009242.1:0-464567 GCA_024509875.1 Oreohelix idahoensis
TTTTGAAGATGAACTAGTAGTAACAAGTAATACAAGAAGGGTTGAGTATGTTTTTTCTGAACAGAACATACAATCTACTAAGTCAAACTCAGAATGATGGTGAGTTACAGAATGTACATAATTACTTTAGTTATAGTGGAAAATAAAATCAATGTTGACATGTACTTTGAAAAAAGAAATACTAGCAAATTTAACAAAAGACAGTTATGATATTACTTATTCAAGGATTCAGAAAAACTGTCAGTGTCTTTGGTTCAGATAAGAATAAGAGGCTATTTTCATCACTGACGAAAGTTTATTCCTATGGCTATTTCTTGGAAAAGTGAATTCTGATTTTGGCCTGGGTTTTAAGTAGACTTATCTGCTTGGACTTCTCCTGGGCGACCCAGTAGGTAGGGATTACCAACTGGATAATTTGCTTCAGTGGAGCTACAGTCCAAGAGATGACTAGGCTTTTTGTTAACCTGGTTGTGAAGTTGCGTTATGATGTGCAGGTGCTGACGAGGTGTTGAATGCTTATACGCTGTAGACTGCTCAGGGTTGCTGACTTGTGAACACCGCTAGAGACGTAAGCACTAGTTCTCTCTGTAGCATAGAGCAACTAGGCGGTTTACTCGCAACAATTTACAGCAATCAAAATCCAGAAACTGGCTAGGATTCTGCAACTGCGCTGTGGAAGATAATACAGGTAATCAATCTTCTGTTTTATACAGATATATTAATTACAGCCACTCTGGACATTTCGTCTCAGAATGGTGCCTAATAATATATTTACCTAACCGTAACGTCAGTCTTTTCCTTAAAGGCGACTGTCCATTTGTTTACAAATTCCTGTCTAGCAGTAGTCTCACAATCAGGTCGGGTCAGTCAGGTCAACCTTTGTTATGAGCAGACGCCTGGCCGTGTGCGTCCATGCGTGACTGCATTGGAGGAAATTTTTCATTCACTCGTCCATTGAACAACATGGTTCTTCTCTCGTTCACAACAGCTTTCTTCATCACATTCCCAAAATCATTAGAATGTAGTACTTTCAGGTATCAGCCAGTACTTACATCATTATAATGCATCAATAACATTCAAAATACACAAATGCAAAATAGCTATCAATCTAATGTAAAGAAATAAAACCACAATATTAAGTATTTCACACTTTACATCAATTAACTAATCCCTTGATATTAGAGTTAGCTAATTAAGCGAATACTGAGAGTTTGGTTACCGCTCAGGACTTTATCCACAGCTTAAGAACTAGAATTTTGGTAGCGTTACTCTCAAATCACATATACTGTTATGAGGTAGCTTGAGGCTTCTATTCTATAAGCGTGCGTTCTCTTCCAACGGTTATCAGCAAGTGATTTTTTTTAAACTCAGCATTCGTTCGCATGAAGTTAAAACATGTTCGTTCCCACGTCCAGAGTTAATTATTTCCCGTCTCTTGCTTAGACACATAAAAAGATTGATCGTGGCGGTCTCCAGTTGACCACTGAACACGGAAATGTAATACCCTGGAAACCACTGGTTTCGACCAAGCGAATAAATCGTATAAGACATCCCTAAAGAAATCTCTTTAAGTGCCTTTGTAGAAGAAGATAGAATTTGAATCGTATGACAGGACTATTAGTGAAGACTTGAAAAACAGCTAAAGAACAGATCGCAGGTGCAAATATTTCGTACAGAAAACATACAAAATGTGAAGGAATAGAAAAGTAAGGAATTTTAACATAATCTAGACGAAACCTTCGAGCACTCTGTGACACTAACGAAAGGCCCCGTCTAACGGTTTGCATAAATTATGTTAAGCACCAAAACCACGCCATCATATCCAAGTGACGTCAGACTAATATCGCGTTCATTTAACATTCATATAAGTGCAAAATACATCATGCTGACCACGAATAGAACTGTTAGCGCGTAGATTAACTGATAACAGAACTAAACATGGTCAACATGTAAAATATATGATAATCATCTTTAACAGTAACTTACTAATATATGTTTCTGATTTCAGGTAACTAGACCACTGCGACAAAACCATATGGCCACAGAATTACACTTGTCTCGCCATTCTCTTCCCATCAATTCCAAATTGCTGGTGCTGTTCTGTAGAAGTGCCTCTTTGATTCTTATCTTGGTCGCATCCGTCTGGTTGACGATGGTTCCCGACGATGGTAGAACAATTTACTTGTACGAGGCACCTCAACAGAAACCCATTTTGGAAAAGGCCTCTAACACCAGCTTAGGTATGGAGAAGATTGTTGACACTTCACAGCACGAAAGTTTTGCTTACAGAATCAGGAAGGCATACCAGAAGAGGCGTCTGGACAGCCCGTTTCCCTTTAGCTGACCTGGGATTGCGCATAACCTGAAGTTAAATTGCGGTACTAGGTGCAGTTTATTATGAACATTGTATTGATTACAGTTAACAGATTGATCTCACACATGAAGTAAGCACAATGTCTGCACACCTCCTTATGAATGGATATTATTGAACAGCGTGAATAAATGGTCACTTGCTTTTTCCTACAACTGAATTTTTATAGCTGCTACAGATCACAACTAATTATGACACAATGCAAGTATAAAAGAACATGAAATGTTTGGAAGTTGTATAATAAGAAGTATGAATTCCACAAAAATTTAGAAAAGTTTGATATTCAAAAATAGTCACATAATATAGACGATTCCAATTTAAAACAAGTTTTGCATACTTTTATTAACAACTATCTAGACGGACAGTCCACCAGTAACGGACAGAACAGTACAAACATATATAAACGGATAAAGGCAAGTAAAGTAGTGTTGTAAAGTGAAGTTAAGAAAGGAGTTAGCTGGATAAGTAACGGTATCTAGGAGGCACGGTAGCACAGTGGTTAGTGCACAGGCTTCCTAGCTCGATGATCCATGGTTCGATCCAGTTGAAGTGGGACTCATGAATTGGGTACCAGAGCAACTCTGGGAAGGTTAAGGCGGCCGGCTTGGTGCTGACCACATCACCCTTAGTGTGCAGATGGTCAAGAAAATATGGGCCTAACACTATATTCCCAATATGCTTCGATGGGCGTGTAACGGGATCCTTTACCTTTTTTTTACCTAACGCTATCTGGAAGCAATTACTCAACGCTACCACAGAGAATTAGAAACAATAGAGCCATAGCACGTTATACAGACACATACCCTGGAGACATGCTATCGAAAAAGGTGGACTAAATGAAAGCAAACCATGTTTACGTTTCAGTGAATGAAGGTGGTTAAAAAACAGCTGTTCAAAGGGATTTACTGAACGTTAAATAATAGAAATGAAATCGCTGTTAACACACAACTGCTGTGTCTTCATGATAAGAAGTCAGATTTTTCAGTATGTTGATGATCGTTAAGAGATGTGGACAGCTGTTTCATATCCACTAACACAAGAGAAATGGCTGCCTATAGCCGCATGATGATGGTGTTTATTATCAGAAGCCACATGCCTGTTTGCACACCTGTAGAATATTAATCAATGCATAAGTCAACCAGGCATTAACTTTACTCGGTGACTTATAAGAAACGTAATAAATAGGGTAATAAAGCTAACACACAGTGAACTAGAAGTAAAGACAAGACACTAACCCTTCTGAATGTTTTGCGAATCAGGCGAATTGCAATTTTTTGTAATGGGGCTGTTGGAAAAAATTAAGAATGTAGTAACAACAAATTAATTAAAGAGAAAGATAACATTTTCCCACTAGAGTAAATGCCCGTCATATGACGGGAATTAAATTCAAAAGCACCAATACTTAACGGAAATTGTATTTATTCAAATACTTGTGGAAAAATAATGTTGGGTGTGAATATCTGATTGTCCATAAGTAGAACACCTTGATTTTCTGTAGTTTTAATCGGCCGGATATTTCATAACATCACTGAGATCTTCAGATACTATTTGATCGGAACTATAATAGATCTTTAGCTCACCAGGAAGTTTTGTTATGACTTCTCTATTCAGATCTAAAGCCTCCTTATTGCTGGTGCACAAAATGACTCGTTGGAGGAAATAAACGTCTGGAGACATTAAGTGTGGGTATTTATACATTTCTAAACAGTTGTATATGAAGATACATATTTAAACAGTTTCGCTGCAATTTTCTCATAATCGGATACAATTCACTTAGGTTGTGGACAGTGTGAAAAGTTAACAACATTTTCTTCCATTTTTTGTTTATTCCCGTATTAAAAACCAAAATATTTGTGTTACATCCGGTGTTAAACAATGTCTGAACTTGCACGCCGTTCACATGCGCTGTTCTATCATGAGACGAAGAGAGAGCATCGACTGTCTGCCTCCTGGCCTGGTTCCATTCAAGTCATCGTCCTTCAGAGATGGTCTAATATTGTCTTCCCAGCGGCTTCTGGGTCATACTGGAGGTCTGGATCCCGGGCTCTTAATTTCCCATACTTGTCGTGGTAGCCGATCTTCGCCCTTTAGGGAAATACCAGTTTATTTTATTCTAACAAAAGCGTAAAACTTCGTACGCGTATTCCTGTTCATTATAGCTCTAAAAAGATTTTAAAGTATGAACATGCATGCTGTTCACAGAGAGATGTTAGTGGCGCATGCACATCGTCCTTTGCGCACTCTTCTTTGGTGAGTGTTACTATTTTCGGGAGAGTATAAAAAATCAAAATATTTGTTTTACATCCGATGTCAAACAAAGTCTGAACACGCACGCCGTTCACATGGCGCATGCACACCAACATTTGCACACTTTTCTTTGGCAAGTGTTACTATTTTAGGAAGCGTTACGAACGCTTCTGACTGAATTAGCTACGATTTTATTAAATTAATATGAGACAAACATAAAGGTATTGTAGCCGCGTATACCGTGGTTTTCTTCTTCAGAAATAGACTATACCAGTAACAGAAAGAGGCACAAATTAACATAAAATAAATTCTTATAAGAAACAGAAGATATTAATAAATCGGGACACAGATGTTTAATTAGGCCAGCTTCGCTTCGAAACGCCAAGCATTAATTAGGCTAGCTTCGCTTACGCCAAGCATTGGTCATGTGATTTCCAACCAATGGTTAGGCTCAGTCCTTTTTTCCCCGGGATGAACGAGAAACGAAGCCATATTACCAGTCGTGAATTTAGAGCGATCTAGTGAAGACATGTTTTTCCTGCTCAGTGTAAATTCCAGTTAAGGAGATCAACTTCACATAAAATATGCAATCGTGTATATTCATTCATTAGCTGGAAGTGTTTGTGAATTCTTTAATTCAGTAAGTATTGTCAAATGAAATGCTTGATAAAGAAAACTGTTAGAGCTCACGGTACTAGCCCAAGCAGAGTCACGCTCGAAGATGTGCAGCAATGAAAGCCTAGGTTATATTTTAATGAAATGCTTACGGAGGAAAGTCCTTAAGTTGAGAGAACATTTGGGAATACCTACGAAGGCTGAGTGACTCAATATATGACAAAATGGAAGGCATAGAAAAAGATCGTCGAGCTTAGAAACTATAATAAAACGAAGGAACACTTGAAGGATAGAGGAGCCACGCCATGTTTTTGCAAGTTAACAAGTTGAAAAGATTTAGGACATAAAAAGGAATGTTGCATCCTTGAAGTAATACATTGACTTTTTATAACTATGTTTATTGCTGTCAACATGCACACATCCCTATATGTTGCCTAGTGACCAGTCCTCTTATAAAGAGCAAAGGAGCAAATAAGCAATTGAAGGAATATTAAACCACTAAAGGCCATCGCCAGGAAAATGTACAGCGATCTTTTGCCCGTAAGGAAAATGGACAGGTCTACCGACGATTTCTACACCACGGAGTACAAAGTAAGATATGCGGACGCAAAAAGTTACACTGTTCCTTATCAGAGACAAAGGAAATATTGTCAGAGGCGTATCTCTCCATTCCTCTCCCTACAGTTATACTCAAACTGCGCCAATCGTTACCCCCACGTTTCTGACATGTCGGAGAAAATATTGTTGAAGAGAGGTTATCCACAACAATACACCCCAAGGATGCGTCCCTCTGTTGAAAATAAAAATTGTTTCTGCCCAGGCGGATATCAACGTCCTTATGGTACAACGAAATCTACAGTAACAAACGCGGATGCGAAACGTTACACCATGAACACTGAGAGAAACCTAATACAATACCCACGTGACCCATACGGTTCAAATCCCAGTAACAACCGCTTCTGTACACCATCGAGAAAACCACCACACTATCGCTACAAAGACACAGAGAGCAAACTGCGTAAACAATCATCGTTCCCGTTTTATAAATCGACATCCAGGCATACGACACCAGTCAAGAAACACTGGGACACATTGAACAGAAGAACAAGTCGAATGGCAGTACGAAATTTTATCAATGCAGTTAAAGCCAGAAAAATTTGGGAGTTCAATAGTGTAGTACTGGAAAACGGACGAGGGTGTCGCATAACGACAGCAGATGGAAATTGGACACATATAAGTCACATAAATCAAACAAAGAAAGACCGCATATGCCATGAGATAAACTTTATTCGTATGGGTAACAAACATCGCACCCACAGTTATAACAGCCAACCCAAACAGAAAGCAACACAAACAGACCTTCCTACGTCACCTTTTAACCACACTCGAACGACAGTAGCCACTCAAACCGAAATACTGAATGAGGATGAAACTGAACTGAAAATAATAGAACAACACTTCGATCCTCACACAGTGGTCCAAAACTCCAATGAACATGAAGACGACACAATGTCCTGTGTATTAGACTCAGATAGTGGTATCGAGTCAATATTCAGCGCCCCACTTGTAGACAGCGCCACACTTTCAGAAGTCAACACCACGGTTGAATCGTTTTTTCCTGAGCCTCACGAATCGCCTCCTGTGGCCACATTTGTAGAACTGCCACAACCGCCAGTCATGTCACCTCTAGCCACACATTCACAGAAACAATTTTTATTTTCAACAGAGGGACGCATCCTTGGGGTGTATTGTTGTGGATAACCTCTCTTCAACAATATTTTCTCCGACATGTCAGAAACGTGGGGGTAACGATTGGCGCAGTTTGAGTATAACTGTAGGGAGAGGAATGGAGAGATACGCCTCTGACAATATTTCCTTTGTCTCTGTTGCTGTCATTTTCGACGGAGTCATCTGTCAAGTTATTTGCTTATGTTTGTATCATAAGAATAATTGTGTCTTTACCTGCGATGTCAGGTTGATTAGGGGTTGTCTTCCCTTGTTTATTCATTCATTGTGTTTGACCTTTAGGGTCAGAGGTTGACAGTTCGGCGTAGGCCTATGGGAAGGTTTTTTAAGCGGGAGTGAGATATACTTCCGGGAAGCCGGGAGGTCCTGTTTTTCTGTAGGGACCAAGAGTCCATTGTTTTTCGGGGAGAATCTTCGAAGTAACTGCTATGGCAGTTTTCCCCAGTGAATCTCTGTGCGTCGGGATGACGACAGAATTCCTTGTTTAGTTCTGAGGATTCATTTTCCAGGTAATACCGACCTTTATGCATTATTACGCTTTTCGGTGGCAGAACATGTAAAGGATTACCTAGGGTGAACAGCAGCTCACTGATCCGCCATTTCAGAACTTATATATTTGTGCTCGAGGTAGCCATCCAAGACTGTTAGTCTTATATTGTCCAGAAATCCAGTGACGAAGATATATTGTGGGAGCCGCAGATTGGCGGAACTTCTATCTACAATAAGTATTACTGCAGGGTTGATGATAACCTATTTAACAGAAGTACACGGCCGACGTCAGAACGAGGCCTGTGCTTTCGGCTATTATACTACAGCCTGATATGTGCAATTGGCGAGGAGTGCCAAGTTGCACCTGTGTGTCAAAGTAACTAAGGCATCTGACGCGTTTAGTCAGAGACGCCAAGGGCGACGCTACGAACTGTCATTATTGAAGAACTTTGCTATTGACCATGCACGTCTATTCTGATGTTTACCTTTTTGAATGCCAAATGTATACCTATCGATGTCAGGTCAGCATGACCTTGTTACACTGACTGTTCCTGTTGATATTATGTGTGTTCCCGTCAATAAATGTCTTGAAACATGCCTGCAGTGTCAAAGCATCCTTGATTACTGCATGTGAGAGTATGGGTTGCAGGATCTACATCTATACGAGCCTAAACACATTCGCGTCTTCATTCGCACCCACACTCAATTCATCATACGCTCGCACTACACATCTAACAACATGTATACTGTCTTGGGCCAGTGATCACATCAACAAGAGAAAAAAGACAGTTACAGCCATCATCACTGATTTCCTTTGCGCCCCAACAATCAGTCAATGTCATGTCACCTCCAGCTACAGTACAACCATTGACGTTTTCTTCAGTTGCCCATCAACCTCTCAATGTCAACAATGCCATATCCAGTGCTGTACCCGCTTTACAACTGGTCAACAATCATCCCAGTCCGACCTTCCTTATGGCACTGCTAGAGCTGGAGAAGCAAAGCAAAGAGATGGAAAGGTTTACATACAGATTAGCTATGTCTGGCCTATCCAGCCGGGAAATTAAACAGAGAGAGAAACTTTTGCAGCTATTCTGAAAACACGCCCAGGTGTTTTATGTGTTCGCCACCCCGAACACGGTCTACGCAGATGTGCATATCTTGATTAACAGATGTTCTAACTTTCCCATGTACTCTATTTTCAGTTTTTTGACAGTTAAAATGACTTGCTTCCAGACTAAGATGTCAAAGCCTCACTGAGAAAAAAAATTTTTTTTCCAGCCTTAAAATACTGATGCCCAGAGAACAATCAAGACCAGCCCACGGAGGACTTTCATTAGACATTATAGTTTTGTGAAATAAAAAAATGACAAAACAATTGATAACACACGGTGTTACGAATTTACAGACATTATTTAGTTACAGACATTTTCTTAATGTTGCGAATGTTAATGTACAACCCCACCTTTAGCACCTGTGTCACACTATTCTGTTGTAAAATTCATCTCTACTTTTGAAACTGATCATATTCCACGCTTCATTCACCAGACTTCTTGTCCTTGCAGCTCCAGAGTTCTGTAATTTCCCATCTTAGTGCATTTTCATGCAGGCACTTTACACCAGTAGTTTTTTTTTTCTTACCTCATACTGATATTTCTTTGATCTCAATTATGCTAAACTCCTTTATATCTATCACCTTGATCAATCATACTGTTCCTACTATGACATCTGTTAACAGCATAAAATTCATACCCAAAACTAGTATTGCATGTTATGCTATCTTTCTCCACAGGATTATTTATTTTTCCAATGTACATTATTGTTTTAGACCCAGATGTATATTACTACTGTCCAGATTTTAAACATTCTTTAAAAGAGATTCCATATCCCAACCTTGACTCTCTATAGTAAGATTTTCTTCACCCCACAGGTACACCATCTTTAACTTACTATTTTTCCTTTCCACTATATTGAGACGACATTCTAGACTTGTGATCTTTTAAATACCAATCATATTCATTCCTTGGAATTACAATCATGTTGTAATCAGGAGATCCTTGATGTACCCTTTCCTCGCCACTTATTGACAACAGATACTGCTACAATATTCATTCTGTTCTAACCTAAACTATTACTTGCAGCCCCATTGGTTAGGATTTACTATTAGGAATATTGGTAGTAGCTAGAATGTTTAGTGAATTGATTATTGTCATTCTCTTGAAATTGTGATACATTGTCAGAAAAAAAAAAATTGAAATCTTGAGATATTGAAAAGAAAAACTTTGCAAACCAGAAAAGATGAACAAAACAGAAAATGCAAAGAAAAGAAATCAAACAGAAAAGAAATGAAACTGAAAAAAATGAAAAGAGAAAAGACATAAAAGAAAAAATGAAAAGAGAAAAGAAAAGAATACATTTTGAATGTTTATACGATATGTTATATGTTTATATGCCACCCTTGCACATGATTGATGACATGATGATAGACAAATGCCATATAACATTGACTGCCATGAAATTAGCAGCTGATATAGTAGACCAAAAAAAAAAATCACCACATCAGTGCGAACAACTAGTTTTTGTTGATACTGCCTATGACAAGTACCCCAATGACATTTGCGCATGCTGATTTTTGCAAATGAGAATATCCTTTGAGAGCATTTGTATATGCTGACCCCACATTGAACAAATTGCAACCAATTGTTGATGATGCCTTTGCCCCATGTTAAAGAAATGACATTTGCACATGCTGACTTAGCAAATGAGGGCACAATGGGCTAATCACCTGTTTGCCAAGTCACTTCGATTACATGTCCCACCCATGGGCCTTGTGCACTTGGGTCCCCTCTACACCTCGTTTCACGGGGTAGAAGAGGTTCCGATTATGAGATGAGATGAGATGACTTAGCAAATGAAATACCCTTCTATAGCATTTGTATATGCTGAACCCACATTGAATACCCCATTACCGGATGATAACCACTAATGGCACATGAGAATGAGGCAACTGTTTAGTGATGACGAAGATGCCATTTTAGGTTATGGTGAAATTTTATGTTGACACAACTAATGTTTTGCTGTGCGGTTTATGCACTTATGCTCACATTAGAATGAGACAATGAATAATTTGAGGCTGTTATGAAATAACAGAGAAAATAATTGAAATTTTCTGGGTTCCATGAACATAGAACCAATCGGAGGAATATAATTGCCACATATGAGAACCATAAATGCATGGATCATCATTGGACAAGAGACACAAATGAATTGTGAAAATCCTATGGAACCAAAAGTGTTAAGGACACAATGGAGATTAAATGAGAAAAAAAAAAGATTGAATGCTGATGCACCCAGAACATAATGGAACTAGATGAGATTTGGATCATCCATGGACAAAGGATATACAAATGGACTATGCATATCCTATAGAACCGCAGAGGTTAAAGACAATAATAATAATGGAATAAAATGTTAATATCTCCATATTTTGGGAGAAAATAAATTTCTTGATATTTTTGCCACTTGCCTTATATTGTGAACCTGATTAATATAGCACATGAATATTGCTTGCTACTGGTTATATTAAAATGCTTATGGTATTTTAAATTAAATAATACAACAAAGCAGAGGATTGAAAAGTGATTGAGACATTGTGACAATACTGAGCTTGGATCACCCTTATGATATATGGACCAAGAACAATGTAACCCCCATGGATTGACGGATATAATATTATAAAAGACTACCTAGATTGGATATCCATATGGCTGAATCATGGATTACCATTGGAACAAATGTACCCTCATGCTCCATAATAATAAGTAACTATGGGAAGAAGATCATCCAGGCCACACAAAAAATGATCCGTATTACCAGCTCAGCAGAAGTGAACAAGTGGTAATCTTCAGACTTCGCACTGGTCATAACAGATTGAGATACCATCTGTTCAACAAATTAAAGATAGGAACTACGGATGAGTGTGACTGTGGCACTGGTAAAATGACTGCCGAACACCTGCTTCAGAGGTGCCCAACATATGAGGAGCGGAGAAGACGCATATGGCCATCACCAGTACCATTCCTGGAGAAGATCTACGGAGATATCAACAGCCTCAGGCTGACCACCGCTTTCTTTGAACTTATTCAAGTTGACATCTGAGGGTGAACGAAGAAGAAGAAGAAGATAAGTAACTATGAAAATAAATTGATCATCTGGCTGTAGCAGCAGATGTTATAAATACCATAGAGTTCTGAAAAACCTTCGACCTGCGAAGGCAGAACTGGTGTTGAACAATAAAAAATTTTTGTATAATATATTTTATCTATACTGTTACAGAATGGAGACATTTGAATTGATATTTATATATATGATTGATTGTATGATGTATTGTTGAAAAAAAAATTGACAGCTCATAAGGATCACTAAAGATATATTTCTGGTTAGAACAAGAGAACTAGACAGGATCCACATAGCATGGAATTGTGGAAAGACATAAAATGATACATTGAACTAAAAAGAACAAAAGAAGAAAAATATTACATGGAACCAGAGATTAGTAAGGATACATAGTCGCCAGACTGACAGGAACCTTGTCTTGAAAAAAGAAGAGAAGAAGAAAAATAGGAATATTAAAATGACATGTTGTATTCTGTTGATGATTGATTGAATAAGTTGATGTAGGATAGTTGCAACCAAGTTAGTGCAAAGTTGATTTTTGCGAAAGACTAGTAATAATAAATAATAATTTTAAGCTATGGCTCACATATGAAAATAACGGGTTGACAGAAAACAGGAAAGAAAAAGAAAGATTGTCGCTGAATCATAAATGGACAGGATCATTACCAGACCTATTACCTGTGTGGATATTGGATACAAACATCACATATTTTGAGAAAATTGTAATAGAGAACATTCTCTACAGTGATGGACTTGGAACGAATTCATATACTTACCATTTGGAAAATATCAAATATAGGAAACATTCAGACAAAAATAAATAAGAATAAGCTATGAGGTTTTAATGCTTTTATTGTGAACAATATGATTGA
Source organism: Oreohelix idahoensis (assembly GCA_024509875.1). NCBI lineage: Eukaryota > Metazoa > Mollusca > Gastropoda > Stylommatophora > Oreohelicidae > Oreohelix > Oreohelix idahoensis. The sequence continues at coordinate 12,517 of JAMPIV010009242.1, forward strand.
ATGTAAACATGTTAATGGTTAGGCCTACATTATAATTTAGAAATTTTTCACCCATATGCCTGGAGATTTTTTATATATACGGTAATAACAATGACCAACCAGATCATTTATTGGAAAAGAAAACATGATGGATAACCAAGGAAGCATAAACTGTTTTATGAAAAAAAAGATCAACATGACAATAAGGACGTGGACACCTTAAAATCTCTATGAATAAACTGAAAAAAAATACTTGGAATTAAAAGAATAAATAAATTACACCCATGATTATGGAACCAGGAAGAAAATAACTTCAACATTTTTAAAGTACTTGAAGCCTTGGGTTATGAAATCAATGACAGGAACAGAAATGATATTACACCCTCCCCCCCCCCCCCCCCCCCCCCACAATGACTAATAAAATGTTGTCAACATGCATTTAGATTATGATTAAGTTATGCAAATGAATACTATTGCTAATATTTCCCAGTGTTGCCACTCGTCACATTTTTTAGTGACGACCTTCTGTATTGGATGAAGTTGGGAATATTTTTGTTGGTCAATGTGAAAATGTGATGAAAAATGTTGTAAAATGCTGGATAGTTAAAAAAAAAAAAAATTTTTTTTTTGAAGTTGATGTCCATCCCTAGGTTTTTATATAGAAGTTGATCTCACATAGACATAGGACCCCACGTTAGGAATTAGTTTAAATTTTTCCGAATTATGTTTGGACTTAGAAAATTTTTTGAACTTTAAATTTTTCTGAACAATTTTTTTTAGAACTTAAGAAACTTTTGGGATAAATTTTTTAAGATTTGATAGTACTCAAATGTCTCCCTACGGGATACATTTGCAGGGCCCCGGGATCTTTGATAGTACTCAAATGTCTCCCTACGGGATACATTTGCAGGGCCCCGGGATCTGTATGTAGCCGCGTATACCGTGGTTTTCTTCTTCAGAAAAAGACTATACCAGTAACAGAAAGAGGCACAAATTAACATAAAATAAATTCTTATAAGAAACAGAAGATATTAATAAATCGGGACACAGATGTTTAATTAGGCCAGCTTCGCTTCGAAACGCCAAGCATTAATTAGGCTAGCTTCGCTTACGCCAAGCATTGGTAATGTGATTTCCAACCAATGGTTAGGCTCAGTCCTTTTTTCTCCGGGATGAACGAGAAACGAAGCCATATTACCAGTCGTGAATTTAGAGCGATCTAGTGAAGACATGTTTTTCCTGCTCAGTGTAAATTCCAGTTAAGGAGATCAACTTCACATAAAATATGCAGTCGTGTATATTCATTCATTAGTTGGAAGTGTTTGTAAATTCTTTAATTCAGTAAGTACTGTCAAATGAAATGCTTAATAAAGAAAACTGTTAGAGCTCACGGTACTAGCCCAAGCAGAGTCACGCTCGAAGATGTGCAGCAATGAAAGCCTAGGTTATATTTTAATGAAATGCTTACGGAGGAAAGTCCTTAAGTTGAGAGAACATTTGGGAATACCTACGAAGGCTGAGTGACTCAATATATGACAAAATGGAAGGCATAGAAAAAGGTCGTCGAGCTTAGAAACTATAATAAAACGAAGGAACACTTGAAGGATAGAGGAGCCACGCCATGTTTTTGCAAGTTAACAAGTTGAAAAGATTTAGGACATAAAAAGGAATGTTGCATCCTTGAAGTAATACATTGACTTTTCATACTTGTTTATTAATGTCAACATGCCATTATGCAAAAAAACCTGTTACCATTTGACTTGAACCAGTTCCTGTTGAGAGTTAAATAAACATTTGTTTCATTGAACACAAATGCTGTTGACGAATCATATGCTTGCAGTTTGCCATCATACAAATTAATTAAGGTATCATATAAAAGCAAATCGCTACAGGTGCAACGTAAATAGAACCCATCTGCTCTAACATAAAACATCATAGAGGATTATCCCCGAACCTGGTTGAATCCTGTAAGACTGTAAGAGAGCAATCACCAACTCTAGCAGGCTAGCTAGTAATCTAAACCTAACACTCTCGACATAAACAGCAACCCCCACTACCATCCGGCCACAGTATGTTATCAGGCACTCGTAGGAAATGAAGAAGTAGAATACTAGACACCAGAAAAACAACAGACATGAGTGGCTTACCCAGTATTCGAACCCTGGACCTTACGTGCGACAACCCCGCCTAGCTATGCAAGCGAATCACACTATCCTCCCTGCCATCTACGCATCACCAAAAAATGATGCTTCGATGACAGGTCATTAGTGCGATATTCATATAGCACATTATTATCGTTCTTTTGCTCTACCAATACATCAATAACCTGTTTAACTCACCTTGTCTTATTTGATGTTATAAAAATGCATTTACTTTTTTCTTATATTTGGATTCATTTATTTCCAAATATAAAACATATTATTTACACGGTTCTTTTGCTGTTCCACATTTGGCGGCTTCCGTCCCTCGTTAGGTACCATATTTTCAGTGCCTTTCAGGGCCTTAAGAACTGAAAATATTATGGTGTCCTCCTTGAAACAAAATTGTAAAGCTCAAAAAAAAAAAAAAAAAAAATATATAATATATATATAAATATATATATATATATATATATATATATATATATATATATATATATATATATATATATATATATATATATATATATATATATATATATATATATATATATATATATATATATATATATATATATATATATATATATCTTTGTTCGCTTCACTTCTTTTCGTTTGTGGTTTAAGTGAATGCTCCGCCTAAGCCGGTCCCAAGCCTGCCTGAAACAAAAGTGAGGAGGGACGGCATGCATGGAGGCCGTAAGGAGGCAACCCCTCCACCTTGCAAAGGCAGAACAGGCCAATCATCTATTTACATTAAAAACAAATTACAAAAAACGACAGAAAGAAAACCGGACTGATCTTAAAGGCGATGAAGACAACCGAGCATGGCGCTCTCTCTGGCAAACCTCTACACCCCAGGGTAGAAGTGGAGCGACTAAGTAAGTAAGTTCTTCTTCTTCTTCTTCGTTCACCCTCAGATGTCAACTTGAATAAGTTCAAAGAAAGCAGTGGTCAACCTAAGGCTGTTGATATCTCCGTAGATTTTCTCCAGGAATGCGTTTTCTCTGTTCCTCATATGTTGGGCACCTTTGAAGCAGATGTTCGGCAGTCATTTTATCAGTGCCACAGTCACACTCATCAGTAGTTCCTATCTTTAATTTGTTGAATAGATGATATCTCAATCTGTTATGACCTGTGCGAAGTCTGAAGATTACCACTCGTTCAGTAAGTAAGTAAGTAAGGTTTAAGTGTATAAACTTCAGCAATGAAAGTGGATATGCGAAACTTGTCTCACGGATTTAAATCTGGTTCTTTTCTATCATTGTACTTTTTATGATCCGCTTTCTTGATTTGGCTTTTTTAAAGTCAGTTTTCATGCAAGATATTTTCTGATATATCTTCAAGTCTTTGCAACTCATTCCTCAGTGTGTGAAAGTGACCTGCTAATGATTGGTAGAGATCTGCACATGTCTTTAAATCCAATGCTTCTTGTTGGAAAGCTTTACTTGTGCGATGAAAGCTTTGTAAAACTTGTTTTAAAAGTCTTTAAAAAATCGATGTAGATACATATTATAGCTCTTGCATCTTATGTGCAATGTTTTTTCCTATGTGGTTTCTCCTTTTTGTGACCGGTCTTTAGCTGTGCTGCCTAAGGCATTTACAGTCGTTGAATATGAATTCTATAATTTCGCCATTGCCTGTGCTTCCCAGCTTGTATTGGAGAGAGATTTCAATACCCTCTCTTCTTCTTCTTCTTCTTGCGATCGCATCTTTGATGATTACACCGTCAGACGAGTTCTCATGATGAATTCGACTGTTGTTTGAAGTTCCTCTTTAACTCCATATAGCTTTGAGTTTAGTGTTGAGTCATTGGGCCAGTATATCTTTCTTAACTGGTCATACAGAGGACAGTCCTGTAGAACATGCTCAGCAGTTTGTTCGTTTAATCCACCTCTCAATACCCATGATTTAATAATCACCTTCCGGTGTGTTGAGGCAGAAAAAAAAAGAAATAATAACTAACTGCGCTGCTGAGAAAAAATTTACAGCCATCGGACAGCCGGCAACATCACTACGGCCAATACGATTTAGAGTGTGCAGCACATGGTATGAATATGGCATAGTTGTTACGTTCTAAAATCTTCTGTTGCATTCTTTTAAAACGCCGTGCCATGTTGACAGCATTGTTATACGACTGTCTTCTGCACTTTGAAAAATCCGTTTTACAATGTTATCTTCGAATTACAGGCACCCCTGGACTGGACAACGAGCAGCTGAACAGCTAATAAGGTGGGATAATACCATCATTACAAATCAAAATGCTCGTACATGCAGATCGAAATGGTCGTATATAATTCATTCAATTCAATTGTCAACAATAAAATCTTGCCTTTTGATTTTGTGTGTGTTAATTTTGATATTCCCTACTGTATGTCCCTCCAACTTTGTGTATAAATTGCTGCGAAGATATACAAGGTATGTATGCTTCTATACAGTGTAGGTGTGTTTCTTCAAGTGTAATCTTGTTGTCGATTGAAGAATCCTGAAAAGATTAAAAACATTAATTAACAAATTTAAAAAAAACACACACACACACGCCCACAAAAATATAACAATGAATGAGAACACAGAAAATAATATGAAAGAAACTAAAATAAAAGTATGATCTGATATGGAAGTAGCCTCCAGTAAATTGTTAAATTTCTGGTTATACACACAAAAACAAAAACCGTACGTAAACCCGCGAATAAGAAAAGGTCAATTATATAGCTACTAGCAATAACGCGTCAAAATTGACAGGTTTTTAATTATAGTGTGTTTTTTCTGTTACATGTATTGCATACGGTACTATTACTGCTGTGGTCATTTCATTGCAGGCGACCGTCATTAGATATTTGTAGTGAAAATTATATGAATGTTTTAAATATGAAGACACGAAGTAACCTTCCTAAATGACATGTGGAACAGTGATAATGATCTAATGCAGCGGTTCCCAACCTGTGGTACGAGTACCCCTGTGGGTACGCGACAGGACGTTCAGGGGTACGCGAAAAAAATTGAGTAATGGCGGAAAAAAGATACATATGTCGACAATGTAAAAGACAAGTCAAAAGTTGTGAAATTAACTCAACGCTATACTATACAACATGAACTGTGTGAGATAATCTCCGCCGTTATTTTTGCTCTCCACTGGCGTGCTGTCTGCTTGGACTGGCGTGTGTGAAAATCTATGGCGTTTCGTGTGACCACAATTCAATATTTTTACACAAAAGTCTTCATTATGATGATTATGGGGTTATAGATGTGCCGTTGAATATTTCATCAAAAATATGACTTGTTTGATCTTCCACACTATCTATGAACGTCTATTGCCCCTGAAGTAATAGTGTCGATTCTTGACCCAAATTTTACAAACGTGAGACAGTGAGATAGTGTTTCTATATACAGTAGTTTTTGTCATTGTTTTAACTTAACTTAAAGTGATTAATTGTTCAATTCGTGTATTATCAGATATGGATCAGTGGTTGAAAACCGGCACAGTAAAAAAGTTGAAAAGAATATGAACAGCTGACCGACAAGGCGCTTACGTTTCTGTTGCCATTTACAAATACTGAGCTGGTGGAGAGGGCTTTCTTTTCTTATACCTTTATAAAAAAATAAATACCGTAGTAAACAGAATGCAGGTCCAGAATTGAAATTGTATCTTACATCACTTGAACCTGATTTTAAAAAAAAAACTATGTGCTTCAAAACAAGCTCAAGGATCGCACTCAACATTTGTGATGGTCACGTGACATGTGTTATAAAAAGTGATTTCAACTTTTAACAATAACAACGTTTTTATTATTATTATTAATAAATTAAATGTGTTAATTTTTATTGTAACTTTATGATTTTTTTAAATGTAAAAATATATGCACTGTTTGTTCACCTTTTTATTACATTGTTTTTTAATCCCGTGGCTGGCCCCTTTATTTCTGGTTATAATCTATAAGTTTTTAATAACAGCAACTATATTAATTTCAAATATTTTGCTAATATTAGGGGTAAAATTTATAGAAATGGGCTGCCAAGGGGTACGCAAGTGAAAAAAGGTTGGGAACCGCTGATCTAATGGACCGGAAATTGACTAAATAACTAACATTTCTTTTATGACAACATGTCTCGTAATTGTTCGTGCATCTTTTAAAATCTTGACTTTCCATAATCAAATTGTTCATGCACACCGTCATTTGCGCACTTTTTTATTTTCGGGAGAGTACATATAAGAGAAACAATACAATTAGTGTCTAACTTTCAACCACAGTTACACCCCTTAGCTGCGGTTGAAAGTTAATGTACTCTCTCGAAAATAGAAAAGTGCGCAAATGACGGTGTGCATGAAGTGACCGACCGACCGACGTACTTACGGCGGGAATTATGGTATTGGATTATTTTAGAACACATTTATTTATATGAAGACTACTTATAAATCAGGCCAAATTTTTTCTTTTAGTTTGTTTAATAATATTTGCAGCTTTGTTGTTTTTTTAGCGACAAAACCCAGTGCAGTGCATGCAAAAGAATTCAATAAGAAGATGACACTTGGGAGTCTTGACCTTAGTGGGATCTCCATAAAGTGCTATGAAGCTAGAGACCTAGCATTAGTCTCAGGGGCGGACTTAAAGTATTTGGCCCCCGGGGCGGATCCTACATTTGGCACCCCTTCCATTTTTTCCAGAAAAATATATGATGCTTACAAGTAGATTTTAAAGAGTACAGTACAGTCACACTAGTATCAGTTGGCACCCCTTCCTGGCTGTCACCGGGGGCGGACCCCCATCCCCTTAGTATGCCACTGCCCACTGATTAGTCTGACATGAGGACCTCTTCTGAAGATCAGATTGATTCCTGTTGCAACGTTATCTATAGTTTCCTGTCGCTAGAGTACTTACAAAAAATCGCCACATAAAACTGATAAGCGTTCTCAGATATATAATATTTAGTGCAGAAAATTAACATTTAAATACGGTAATATGCAATTTTAAAAACAGATATCTTAGTCTCAGAACCCGTACTATAAGAGAAGAGTATGATTTCTGGACATTGCTTGAAAAATGCACGAATGGCGGGATGTCGCACGGAAGGTCCTGGGTTCGAGTCCTGGGTAAGCCACTCGCATCTGTTATTTTTCTGTTGTCTAGTTTTCTACTTCTTTATTTCTTACGAGTGTCTGAAAACATACCTTAATTTTGTCTAATATTTATTTACGAATGATCTACCAGTGGCCGATGACGGTACATGTACTTACGTGACCGACAATCAAACGAAATTCTTCATTTTAGGAGGGCGAAGACGGAGTTGCGTATTTACATTTCTGCCATGGAATAAAACCACCTCCAAAGTGACAACAAATTCAGTTTAGTAAATGAAATATAGAATTAAAATAGTATGACAAGATCACCGACCTGAAGCTGATGGAAAGAACCAGATACTGTAAATATTAATGAACCAGGGGTGAAGAAAAGACGCTGGGGTAGGATACACACTAAGAAAACCAGTTGATAGCATTACAGGGTAGCCCTTTTTCTGACATCATTTAAAAGAAATAGAGGAAGACAAAAAATCGAGAAGGGAATTAGACATAGACATAAAGAGAATAAAGAAAACAAAGAAAGAGCTTGAATGGAGGTAACAGGACAGGAAGGTTTTGGCATATATTTGTTGAGACATGTGCTCCACTGGCAGCTGAACGGTCTTGAACGAATGAATGAAATATATAACTTGAAAATGACAAGAAATTAAAAGTAAAAAAGCAAAGAGAATGATGATCCTATTAAAAAAGACAATAGCAATTTAAAAAAAAAAAACTATGGACCCATATTTATCCTTTACTGGACTCACTGAAATGTTTATGAAGTGAGAAAGATCGCACCTCTGTACCGATGCCAGACAAAAACATCTTCTTCTTCTTCGATCCTTAACCCCCGACCGTCAAAGCAGTCAGTGGCCATCACGCCTAGTGGCGTCTTGTAGGGCAACAACAAATTGTTTCCACTTTGCACGGTCGGTGGCCATCCTTCGTACAGTGCCCCAACTCTGGTTCATTCTTTGCATCTCAGCCTCCACAGTCCTCCGCCAAGTTGTTTTTGGTCGGCCTCTCTTTCGCTTTCCTTCAGGGGTCCAAAGCATAGCTGTTCTTGTGATGGCATCGGGGTCTCTTCTGAGGACATGACCAACCCAGCTCCAGCGTCTGCCAGCTATGATGGTATGCATGTCCTCTTGCTTGCTACGAGTAAGCAGATCTTGGTTGGTGATGGTATTCGGCCAAAAGATTCGGTGAATTTTTCTTAGGCATGTTGTGTGAAAAGAGGACAATTTTGACATTTCCTTCTCTGTGACTCTCCAGCATTCCGCACCATAGAGAAGCACAGAAAGCACGCAACTCTGGTATAATCTTAATTTTGTGCTTGTGCTGTATTGGGAGGACTTCCAGATGTTATTTAGGCTAAAGAAGGCTGTTCTTGCCTTATTCATTCTGATGTTGATGTCTTTGCCTGCTCCACCGTCTGGTGTTACTATGCTTCCTAGGTATGTGAAGGTATCTGTCTGTACCAGTTGCTGATTCCTTACTGATATGGGCTCAGGGTTGCTCACATTGAGCGTCATAACCTCAGACTTCTTTAAATTGATGTTCAAGCCCACCTGCTGGCTAAATTTATTAAGTCTATCCGTTTTTTCCTGGATGTGTTGATGTGAATGTGCCAGCAGTGCAATGTCATCTGCATATTCCAGATCTTCCAATGTTGAAAATGTAGTCCATCTTATTCCTCTTGGACTGCCCTCTGTTGTCTGGCGCATCACCCAGTCTATGACTGTTAAAAAAAAAAAAAAAACTACGGACCCATATTTATCCTTTAATGGACTCACTGAAATGTTTATGAAGTGAGAAAGATCGCACCTCTGTACCGATGCCAGACAAAAACATAGTAGGCTACATTATAATGTGCAACGAAAGAGAACTGCATGCAAGTGCTCAGCTCTCTGATATGAGTGAAATATAAAGAAATAATTGATAGTCAAAGACGTGAAACATCACAAACATATCAACCGTATATCGAGTTAAATAAAAGTATGTAAAAAAAACTTTGCCAGTTTAGCGTAAAAGGGTGTGAATCATGGCTCTGGTACCTGGCGACATTAACAGGTTGAAGATAAATATGAGCAATGAATCGTAGAAAATTTATTTAATGCTCTTACATGCAAACTCAGGTTAGACTAAACATCGATATATTTAAGTGGGGAATATCGATTATGTTCTGTTTGGGGCAAGAAAAACTTATGAACTGTAACATTTTAAATGTGACACAGTGGAATGTTCCTGTTATTTTTTCATTGTATTGATATTTAAACATTATTGGAAAAATCGTTTTTAGACTACAGAATTTAAAATCAAACAATTATGTGACTGTGAATATGTAACGTATAAACACAATAGTGAATAATCATAATAACAGTATTCTTCAAATATTGATCCTTCCCCCCCCCCCCTTTTCCCCCTCCCAAAAAAAATATATACGTATTTGAAAAGAGATGTTAAGACAAGCTCCAGAAAGATCAAAAGAGATTTAGAAAATCCGATAGAGATTTTTTTCCCTCGTAACATAACAATTGGAGAGTTGTATCATGAAGATCATTAACTTAATAAAGAAGACCTATGAAGACATGACATGCAGAGTTCTTCATGAAGGACAACTTACAGAACCGTTTACGATTAGAACGGGAGTGAGACAGGGATGCCTCTTGTCTCCATTTCTTTTCTTACTAGCAATAGATTGGGTTATGAAAACATCGACATCACACAACAGAAATGGAATCCAGTGGAATCTGACTAAACAGCTTGATGATCTGGATTTTGTAGATGACTTGGCTCTTCTGTTCCATAACCATAATCAAATTCAAGAGAAAATGAAAATTCTCGATTAGAGGTCACAACAAGTGGGCCTGAAAATACACAGGGAAAAGACAAAGATTATGAGAATAAATGCAAGAAATGATAACAAGGTTGAACTTGAAGAAACACCACTAAAAGATGTAGAATCATACACATATCTTGGAAGTAATATAGACAAAGTTGGAGGGACAGACAGTGATATCAAAATAAGAATACAAAAAGCAAGAGGAGCTTTCATTGCGTTGAGAAACATATGGAGAACAAGAGAAATCAAGTCCAACACGAAAATAAGAATCTTCAACTCAAATGTGAAGTCAGTCCTATTGTATGGCTCTGAGACACGGAGAACCACAAAAACAACAACCAAAAAGCTACAGACTTTTATAAACGGGTGCTTGCGTAGAATAGAAGGACTGAAATGGTATGACAAAGGTACAAATGTGGAATTGATGACAAGAACCGGACAAGTGCCAGTGGAACAAGAGATGAGAAGAAGACGCTGGCGATGGATAAGACACACAGTGATGAAACCTGTTGATAGCATTACAAGGCAGTCCTTGTTCTGGAATCCACAGGGAAAGAGAGGCAGAGGTAGACCAAAAAACACATGGAGAAGAGAACTGGAAACAAAGGTGAAAATGATGAGGAAAACATGGAAAGAACTTGAGCGGATGGTACAGGACAGGAAGACTTGGCATGTGTTTGTTGAAGGCCTATGCTCCTTGGGGAGCTAAAGGGTATTGGATCACGCAGCACTCTATGATTATAACTAGAGTGGGCTATATTGCGAATTATATTTATAAGCGTCGAAAGTAACACCAGGAAAATAAGCATCTGAGGGCTGTCACCTAAGGGGCGCATTCTTATAGTTAGTTATGACTGAAGGGACCATTATGTTTATTATATTTGCCACTTGACTGAGGTCTCCAACACTCTTTTCGGTTATTTTTGATGTCAGACCCAAAAAGGGCTGGTCCTGAAAAGGAGTCCTAGCTATGGCAAGAGTCTTTACGTTTTGTGCTTAATCGTAGAGGCGCAACTTATTCAATTTATAGCCCTTCCTTGTGCTGCATGTGTGCTGTTTTTATTTTTGCATCCGTCGTTGCTAGTTTGCTAACAGCTCCGAGAATGGATAGTCCTTAAAAATGACAGGTAGATCATTGTTGATCCGTCTGTGTTTATTGTTGCTATTATTATTATTGGTTCCGTTTGTGTCTTTCCTTCCCTGTTTCTACAGTTTCGTCTTCTCAATCTCCGCCTCATTTAGAGCTTCGGTAATGATGATTGGATTGGTCGCAGGAAAGTTCAGTATGTGTTAGAAGAAATTTAGCTTGTTACAGAGATTCTAGAAAAGAATTACCCTTTGTTATGCTACGACCCCTTTGATTGACCGATGAAGGACATAGACCCCTTTGATCGTCCGATGAAGGCAATAGATCCCTTCGTAGAAAAAAAATGTACATAAAAACATAATTTAAAAAAAAAAACTTTAAATTTTAAATTATGTACACGGACCCCCTACAATCAATTCACGGACCCCCTACAATCAATTCACGGACCCCCTACAATCAATTCACGGACCCCCAAGGAATCCGTGGTCCGTGAACTACAGGTTAAGAAACCCTGCCCTAGAGCATGACGTGGAGTTTTAATACTAATTATATAATATCTATCATGACGGTAAAGTGAAACACTAGCTGAAGAAATTTGTTTCATGGCAGGAAGTTGAATACTGGTTACAAAAATTCTAGAGCATGATGACATGGAATATGAATACAAGTTACAATACTAGCGTGATAGGAAAGTTAAACACTAGCTGAAGAAATTCTAGCGTGATAGGAAATTTCAACACTAGTTGAAGAAATTCTAGCATGACAGGAAAGTTAAACACTAGTTGTAGAAATTCTGGCATAACAGGGAAGTTAAACACTAGTTGGAGAAATTCTAGCATGACAGGAAAGTTAAACACTAGTTGGAGAATTTCCAGCATGACAGGAAAGTTAAACACTAGTTGAAGAAATTCTAGCGTGATAGGAAAGTTAAACACTAGTTGAAGAAAGTCGTTTCATGGCAGGAAGTTGAATACTGGTTGCAAATATTCCGGTGCATGATGACATGGAATTTGAACACAAGTTACGATACTAGTGTCGTAGATTTTCGATAGGGGAATTAAGACATAGATTGGTCCCTTCTGAATAGAAATAGAACAGGTGATAGCTCAGTGAGAGGTAATGTACAGAAAATAGATTTTCACGAGTGAGATGGTGGAAACTAATTAGAATCGGTCCCTGAAATCGAGAATTCTCTCTCTTTCAGCCTATCTCTACAACAGAACTAGTTTAGTCAGACAGTCTATTAGAACATATATAGTAATCTATATATACCACTCACATACACACACACATAAGTGACGACAGTTAGACGAACAGACGTGAAAAACTATAACAATGGAATATAGATATTTTGGAACGAGCTGACCGACACACTTGAATAAAGTTTATGTAAATTTTATTAACATAAAGAAAATTTGTCCACAACAAATAAGTTTGCTTATCAAGCACATATAAATACACATAGGTTAAAGAATTATTAAAAGAATAATAGACCCATAGGTGTAATCCTTTCCCCCTCTGTTTAGCCCACGATCCCGTTAGAAGAAAAGTTATAGCCCCAAAGAGTCACAGATTTGTACGCTATGGTCTGGGATTTCCCTCTATAGTTAAGAACAGAGTTGATATATTAATCTATCCTAAGAGGAAATCAGCATTTGCAACAAAAATTGCATAAAGAAATTTCAAAGTGGGTGCATGAATATAAAAAATGAAAGAATCACTCGTTCTACTTTCTCTCTGTTCATTCAGCAGGGGCCCCTGACATACTTTCTTACCTACAAACGTGATGTTTTTCGCCTTCCGGCTCAAACTTCAGGACACTTCTCTACAGTGAATCTGTATTCTTTTGATAAAGAGAATCCCAGCTCTGCAGATACAGGTTTCTTCCAATGTTCCGGGGAGCATTCACTTCACAACTATATTTTAAGATTACTGTTAATGTCACTTGAATCAGTTCAGGTAAGAAATTATAAACGGGCTGACAGTGTCAGAATCACGAGGTTTCCACTACTTAGGAAAATGACAGGTTGGTAACTTCTCTCAAATGTAAAATTCTTGGTCACACCACAATTAGTAAAAAAACATCGGAAATGTTACTGTTTGTAATTTCTCTCGCCACAGGGGCTGAATGTACAATGAGATTGTTGGGAAGAATTATAATCTAGCTCGATAGGCCCAGTTATTGCATTTAGTATTAAAGCTCGTGAGATGAGTACTCTGTTTTTTCCTGGATGCAAACACAATGCCAGACAGGTTGTAACTTGGAAACTCACTTATTTAAATTACCCAAAAAAAGTTTCTTCTAGGTTCTTCTCATATACTGAAACCGCTGGTAGATGTTGGGCTTTACCCAGAATACTGTATAAAGAAAAAGAAACATACAGAGTACTTAAACATAATATTATACACATCCTATCCTACCCTCGCGTAAAACATAATATTCACTTCAGTTATTAACTTTAAGTTAGAGACTATAAGCTTAGCGCTTGTCTCATCGTTTAAACTTTCGTGAAATAAATTATAGTCATTACAAAAATCAATCATCATGAATTAGAAATACATACGTATTTCGTCAATACTCAATGATGAATCAGTGCATTTACTAGTTAGTTAAAATATTCTCAGACTGGTTACAAGCAATTTCATTAAATTTATTTATAGCTGTATGAGTTTTAGCTAGAAATTTTAATTTATTTTGCTATCCACTGTAACACAGTAACTTAAAGAATATAACTGACTTATCATTTAATCACTCTGCACAGAAATTAAACTATGTAAAAATGAAATAGGCGATCTACCACTTAAATCACTCAACACTACCATATATATATATATATATATATATATATATATATATATATATATATATATATATATATATATATATATTATATATATATATATATATATATATATATATATATATATATATATATATATATATATACAATTAGCGCAGAAGTAAAACGATCTCCAAAAGATGCTTCTATTAACAGAGATCATAGGAATCGAAAACTAGATGGTTCTAGTCTTTCTGGCTGTACTGGATGAATTAAGTTAGAATTCTGGAGTATATATCTCTCCGAAATCAGGGGAAGGTTACGTCTATAACCCGACCCGACTCATTTGCCAGATGTTAGCACCTACGTCCAGATTTACATATTTCCTTGCTCATTCTACGAATGAAACGAATTCTACACACCCTTACCGAAACCAGACTTAACACCTACAATACATTCTCTCGATCTGATCAGACATCAGCAATAAAACTCACAGTGTGCGTTTTACACGTTCTGCTTCATATGGCCGTTCCCAGCGATCAATGTCTTTCATCTCAAATCTTTCACCGAGAATAATTAACCATAGGCGGACAGATCAGAGAAAAATAATAGACGATAGTCTTACTTCTTATCCCTGTCGAGAACGAATTAACACGATTCGGTCTCATCAAAGAACTTAGCTTAACAGCAATAAAATGCGTTGCTAAATTAGAAAGGAAAAGACAAAGGTATGAATGGGAGAGTATATCTTAATAATCGAGTGTATGCGAAAAAAGAAGGGTAACAGAGCGAAAGAAAGGTAAAAAAAACAAGTGCAGAATAAAGAATAAATATCCGAAATTTATTAATCATAATATCTCTGCCACAACTAGCATATAGGAGAGTTAACAATAGTAGGAGAAATTCTAGCGTGATATGAAAGTTAAACATAAGTTGAAGAAATTCTAGCATGACAGGAAAGTTAAACACTAGTTGGAGAAATTCTAGCATGACAGGAAAGCTTTATACTAGTATGAGAAATACTAGCATGACTGTAAAGTTAAACACTAGTAGTAGAAATTCTAGCATGACAGGAAAGTTAAACACCAATTGGAACAATTGTAGCATCAAATGAAAGTTGAACACTAGTTAGAGATAATTTAGCATGTGTCACCGAGAGGCTTGCCCTAGCATTATTCATGCAATTGTTAGAGTGAGATAAACAGTTAGGACAGCTCACAAGAAAAAATAATGAATAAAAATAATAATAAATTGCTAACTGACAACAGTTCAGAATATCGGCTCACGTTAACTAAAAGTGAGTGATTATTAAGAGTTGTAAATAGAATGTTCGAGAACAAGGAAAAAAAGGATCGACCAATAAATTTAAGTAAAAAGATTTGGGTCAGCGAATCAGAAGAGTGGTGAGAAAAACACACCATGCTGAAATGACCAGAGGTCATTAGTTAGTCCCGGGTTGGTCATCAGTTTGTGATCAGGTGAGAAGAAGATTTCGAGCTGTTGTGCGGAGAAGATGTACCATCTGTGGTTTTACAGATAGGGTTTATATGAATATATATATATAGATGTCCAGCTATCACTAGCCAGTGTTATTCTATCGGAAGATAGTATTTGATTCTGTAGTTCACAGTTAGTGTGTATTTCTAAAAGGAGATCAGCGTTTATGCTGTCTTGTAAGTATTGGATTGTGATTATATTTTGCACAGAGTAGAATTTTGTTTCCAGGAGAGTTTTGCAGAAGCACGATTTGCCAGTTCGCTATGAGAACTTTACGACTATGTATCAAGAAACGGATGGTTATGAATATATAACGACTATGTACAAAGTAACGAAAGGCTGTAAATATTTGAAGGAAACTATAGATATTATGGAGGAGCCATGTTGAACAAAGTTTGAGTTGTCAAGAATTGCATACGACTTTTAAGAAAAAGTGAGTGTCGACTTATATATGAGAACCGCAAATATGCTCTCTCATGTAAGTATCAGAATGGTGAACATATATTTTTTATGCATGAGATGAATTTTGTTTCTAGGAACGGTTATAGAGAAATGTCTGACCAGTTCGTCGAGGAAAATATTTAAGTACCTAAAAAGTATGGAATGCTAATAAAGAGCATAGGTACCACGAGTAAATAGGAGCAGATTTGGGAAGACTAAGAAAGTCTACAGGAGAAAATAATATGTTAAAGAGGAATACGGAAGTTTACAAGACATAGAATTCATGTATGAATTATCCCTGATGTACAAAGACCCAGTTAATGCTTATATGCGAGCTCTATCATTTGAATGACTCATCATACGTGTTGCATTATTATGTTATTAAAAGTTTTGAAGGATCAGGATGAATTTGATTCCATCTTTAAGAGTTGCTGAAAGTAGGTCATGTTTGTTTACACTACCACTATATGAGAAGTCACTATAATATCGAAGAAGGAACTGAACGAACTTGAGGTATACAAGAAAAGGATTATAGTATCATCCAGGAATTTACACCTCTGGCGGAGATGGCCAGTAAAGATATTAACTAATAACTTGGAAGATAACTCAGAGAAAGAAATAATAGAAAAAAAGAAGAACTTGTAAAAGATATACGTACGCTATGACACATGGCAGGAAAGTTAAACACTAGTTAAAGAAATTCTAACATGACTAGAAAGTCAACAGTCGTTAGAGAAATCATATTATGGCAGAAAAGCGGAACGCTAGTGAGAAAAAAATTCTGGTACGGCAGGAAAGTACAGCACTGGTTATAGAAATTCTATACTCTTGATGTGGTGGCCCTTTAGCAATTCGTTGTTCATCGTGTGGTTGCCAGTCTCGTGCACAATCCCACAATATGACCTATCTCTTATGACATGTCAGAGAATCAGTGGGTCTATCCTTTCTTTTTTTTCCATCATATATATCTTTCTCCCTGAAACCAGACATTATAAGTTAGGCTCTAGTTAGAGAATCATCAACGATGCAATAACACGATTTGGAAGGAAAAAAAAATGCAGCCTATAGCTTTAAGTGATGGTTTGCACTTGACTATAAACGAAACTCCAGCCAATTATAAGGAGAGGAAGGGAAAACTGCAAGTGACAATCAAGAATTGAATAGATATTTTCTTGTCAAACTACCAAAATCACCACACATGCATTTAAGCGTCAGCAATTTTCATCGCTTTTCGAGTCATGCAAATTTAGAAGCTCGTGTTTTCATAGTAACAGACCGCAAGACTCGGCCAAAATTTAGCACAGATCCCTGTTTCTTTGTGAGAGAGACAGAGAGTAGTGTGTTATAAGATGTTAAAAGGGGGGGGGGGGGGGGGGGAGTGGTGTTTGTGAGTTGAGTGATTGTGGGTGTGCGCGTGTGTATATGAATACAGTAATTAAATAAAGGGCGGTAATGAATCTTGTCGTCAAGGAATCCAAGATGGCAGACAAACCAAAGCACGGACCACCCCATGGGATGGAAAAGTATGATTTGGGTGGCGATGATGACCTAGGAGCACTAAGTGTTGCCCAACAGGCAGATCTTAATCAGTTCAAGGTTCGTATCACATTCTGAATAAACAATGTAACACCAGGATAGCATATAATAAGTAGATATGAATCTATTACTTGCTTTTAGCACTTTTTGCTTTATTTCGGTTCTGAAAAATATTAAGTTATTATTATTAAAAAAATGTGCTGCCTCAAATTTCAAAGCAGAGAATAAACTGTCTTTACTTTAACAAAGCAACAGATCACCAAACGTTAATTTGAATGACTCGCTGGTTACAGTCGAGGGCTCAATTTAGTTACAGCATGTTGCATAGCCTGTTTAAAAACCTGCTGCAAACCATTTTATTGATTCTGAGCTTCAAGCAGTTGGTCGTCCGAGGTTGTCTGTTATTGTGGTTACATAAACAGGTGATAAGGTTAAACATGTCACAATGCGATTTTGAATATCACATTATCCCACTGGGAAATTTACATTCCTCCACAGATAAAAACTCGTATTGGTAATGAGTGCTACTTGCGAGATCACCCTGAAGTGGAATGTCTAATTGCTGGCTTTTTGGGGTGAGAGAAAGCTTTTCAAAACTTACCATTGCCATGCTTTGTTATGATCCATAGGGCAGACAAGAATTTTTTTTTTTATTAATAGAAAAAATATGTTCAACCATTGATGGATTATAATTAGATATTACGTAAGCATCTATAATTTTAAATTGTATATTTATTTGCCACAATCTGATTATGGCATTATACCTCCTGGTCATTTAGTGTAGTCCTATGTAGGGTAAATTTAAATTCTCATTTGTGCTTGTGTGAGTGTATTGTAGTGAAATTGACAGAGATACAACGGTAAAATACATCCAAAGATAACATTTAAGGATAAAAACATAATGCGTAGGCTGCGAATAGTACATGATCGCCCAGACCGCGGGTCATCATCCTCCATAATAATTGACTTGCTAGACAGGAGGGGAACGGCGGATCAAAAAGGAAAAAAATATGACTGGAAAGATTGCGTGAGACTAGAAAGGCTAAGGAGACGCAATTGGGGGGGAAACGGAGAAAAGTCACGTTTCCCAAGTTGACATAAAAAGTAAGCAACTCGACAGAAGGGACCATAGATATGTTACGCCACAGTCGTTTAATGGACGCTTTTGCGATACCAAGCCCTTGATTTGAATTCAGCGGCTAAACGCAGATGTTCGAAATATTACAAAATTTAAAAAGTACTTTTTTCTTAATATTAATGTTAGGAATATAAAAATTAGCTGGCCGGATGGCCCATTCTGAGCAGTGAACTAATAGGGTCTTAATTTTACAGACGGATAGATAATATTGAAGATAATGACAAAAGACAGTGTTGTTCACATCATCGACAGACTGTATTGAATCTAAAAGTGTCGCTAATTGTACAAAAAAACACGACCTTGAGACGCAGGTGTTCAAATCTACGTAGTATGGAAGAGAGGGACATTGGTGGTAGCTGTGTCTAAATATAACTTTTAACGACAAAATTTTGGAGGGGAGAGAAAGGTTGGTTCAAAAATCAAGTACATTTTTGTTGAAACACAAGTAGAGACGGACAGACTAACAGATAACCATCCATACTTGACTGAAGCATGACTGAAATGACTTTAGGGTAGGAAATTTGAATTAAAAATAAACCTAGGCAGTGATTGGCCACAGACAAGCATATTGTCGGCGCTTAGACGCGGATTTGGGGTCATTTCTCAATAGTTGTTCAGTGACAGACACAGATTTTAAAGTGTGGTGATTTCCATATGAAAGAAAGTGAAAGAAATTTAGGGACGCCATACTATAGCCAGCAGCTCAGCTGAGTTTTGCTAGCAATTCTGTGTTATTTATTCATAATCTGGTAAGATTGAAATTATTTCTTTGTATATTTTGAATATTGTTTCATGTTTGAGTGATTTGATACTGCCATATCGAAATCTAGCCTTACAAACAAGTAGGGATTTGCTCTAGACCCCCGCCCTAGTCAGGGTCTAGGGACCAACAATGTACATAAACTCCAGCAAGGATTATGCAAGACAGATCAAGTGTTGAGAATAATGAAACATATTACCTATCCTCTTTTAGGGCAGAAAACTAATAAATATTTTTCAGAATCTATGGTCTGGGAGGATCTATCTGATGTAAAACCACCATGGTAAATGTGCTGTTTGGTCAGAGAGATCTGACCTGTCTGTATGATGTGGTTGTTGTGTCAGTGTTGTGTCCAGACGTGGGTAGAGAATAGATTTTGACACATGGCCCATACTTTGATTGCAGAGCTGTGAGTTTCTGTTGTCAACAAAGCAGTGTCTATTCAGTTGGTGACTTTACTCGAGTGTATCTGTGCAGTACTTGTGACAGAGACCACCATTATTGCCCGCCAGCACGGAGAGGTGGGACCACCTGATTTCAGCACCAGAGCTACAACTACAAGATGAGTGAGCCTCTGGTCTGCTGGACATTCACCAACGCTGTGTAGTTACTAATACCCCCATAAAAATTCCCACCATTTTCTGGACACTGTGTAGTCAATATAGACAGGTGTGATGAGGCCACCCCAACAGCACAAACATTAACTATCCTCCCAAGTAGATGACTACTAGAACATTTTAATAAAACTAACTGGTATAGTACATATATATGTACACTATTGCATTTATGATATAATATTCCATGCATTTCTTTCATAATCTCTAAATCCTTTTAAGTTCTGGTCAACCTAAAAAATTGATCCAGAACAAAATAAATGTAATATAATTCTATCAAAAAATTTTACACACGTGAGTTAGTTCAGTGTATTTTAACATTTATTATATTATTAGTCTTGTTAAATATCTGTGGGTATATCTATAACCTATTACACCACACTACATATCATAACCCTAGACACTTTACGTAGCCACATTCATTAAAAAAAATTAAGTGTGAGGTCGTAGTGGTAGCAAGAAAGGCCTTCTGACAATTCTCAACTACATTTTATCTCAGGAGCCTTCACAGCTGGCCTCATACAATTACATTTAGTAATATCACCATCATACAATACCATCAACACCACTACATATATTGGGGTCTTGTCCAGGGGATAATTAGCCCAACAGTAATATTAGGATCTCCTGGTGGGAGAAATAAAATTAGAGGAAAAAATTGTGAAATTCCCTTTAAAATTAAAAGTGTCCCTGTAGATAAAAGTTGGTGAATCTTCACAGCCAGTAATAATTAATTAGTTAACTGGTTAGTTAGAATTAGTTAGACTATAGTCATAAGAAGTACTTAGTGTATTTACTGGTTAGAGATTTAGCTTGTATATTATTATATTGTCTAAAAAGTATGGCGGAGCTGGCAAAATTTAGATCAGCTGCTGTGCTCACCGCGAAGGAGATGGGAATGGATGGTCAAATTTTAATTCAATACGTAACGGCTGAATGTGATAAATATATTGAACGGGAAGAAAGGAGATTAGAAAAAGAGGCTGAAAGAAAATTAGAGGCTGAAAGGTTAGCTGAAGAAAAGAGGTTACAAATTGAGGCTGAGACAAAGAGGCTGCAGATTGAGGCAGAAGAAAAACGACAGCAAAGGGAGGCAGAAGAAAAACGACAGCAAAGGGAGGCAGAAGAAAAAAGGTTGACTGCCGAAAGGGAGGCAGAAGATAGAAGGTTGCAGAGGGAGCACGAATTACGACTAAGGGAGCTGGAATTACAAGGCCCGGCTCCTGAAAATGGTGCCAGCCCTTTTGCCTCAGATGCTACGCCCAGTATGGGAGCCTCAAACTCAGCTATGGGGTTTCATTTAGACCATTTTGTTGAAAAAGACGATGACATAGAGGGGTACCTAGGACGTTTTGAGTTATTAGCTACTACATATGGGTTAGAGAGAGAGAGGTGGAGCTTAAAGCTATCACAAGGATTGAGAGGTACTTCTTATGAAGTATTTGCTAAAATGAACAGGGAAGACCAAGACAATTATGACATGTTAAAGCAGGCTTTGTTATTAAGGTACGAGAAGAATGGTGAATTTTATCGTAAGAAATTTAGAAATGCCAAACTGTTGTCTGGGGAGACATACCACCAATTCTCTGCTAGACTAGAAACCTATTTGGAGAAATGGACGGCTCTGGGGAAGACCCAAGATCTTAAAGAAATGATCATGATTGAGCAATTGAGAGAGTCCATGGCTCCAGACATGAGAAAATTTCTCATGGAACAAGGTGCAGAGAAGTTGGGGGAAATTTTAAATGTTGCTGAGAGGTATCAGGCAGCCCAGGCAGAGGTAAGTGGTGCTAAGAAGAAGCACATAGACAATTTTAAAGCTCCACAGCAATTTAATAAATTTGATAATAGAGAGCAGGGAAATAAAGGTAGGACAAACTTTGAGCGGCCAAGAAATGACTATCGCGACAGAAACTCACAGTTCAATGACCAAAAGTTCAATGAAAGAAAACCGTTGAACCAAGGGAAAAGATGGTGTAAATGGTGCAAGAAGGATAACCATAACACCGAATTTTGTAGAAGGAAACCTTCAAACATTGCTGCAATGAAGTCGGGGACGCAAAGATTAAAGGTTAATCCTAAGGGACAACAGGAACCTTATCACCCCCCAGTTTGTGAGGATGTTATTTGTAATGGGGTCACCATAAGGTGCCTTTATGATACAGGTTTGGATTATGATTCAGTTGTGAAGTCTAGCCTAGTGGACCCAAGTCAGTATACCACAGAAACAGTGGAAATACAAGGGGCGACTAAGGACATACCACTCATGACACTTCCCATCGCAAGAATAACGGTGAAAACTCGCTATGTGGAAGGAGAAATCAGAGCAGCAGTGATAGATGAACCAATCTACCCTCTGATATTGGGGTGTAGATACGTCTTCTTGGGGAATCCCGAGAAACCTGTGATCATGGCGACAGTGCAGACCAGGTCACAGAAGAAGGAGGAAGAAGGTGAACCTATAAATGCTCATCCAGAGGAGATGAGGAAGGCGCAGGCTGAGGATAGGACACTCAAGCCCTGTTTTAAAAAATTGCCCAAATGCCACACACCTCCGAGCAAGGGGGAATATTTCATGAAGAACAAACTATTATACAGGAAGACAGGAACTAGATCCACTGGTCACGGACAGTTAGTTCTTCCCAAGATATATAGGGCAAACTTAATAAGGAGCTTACATGTTGGAACAGATGGTGACCATGAGAAAGTCGGTACCATCTGCCAAAAGATTGCTCGAAAATACTATTGGCCCGACGTAAATGTCGATGTTGAAAACTTTGTAGAAGCATGTGGCGTATTTCATGAGGGAACACCCACAAAGGGAAAATATGTGCAGGACCTAGAAACGCCACGGGGCAACTTTAGGCCTGAAAGAAAAACTAATTATACTCGGGTAGACAAAGTGGAATGGGAGCCCCCTTTTCACACCCAGTCTTCACTTGAATGGATTAACATGGCCACTATGCGAAGAGTACAAAGAAGAAATTTTACCCAGGATAAGATGACAATCCCTCGGTCAGACTTATATAAACTGGAAGAACAGACAAGAGAGCGAAGATCTCTCATAAACAATCTTAAGTGGGGAGACAAAACCCAGAAAAAAATTGGTAGTGGTCGATTTGTGAGTGATGATTCTAGGAAGAAAAGTCCTCATTATAAAGCTTCTAAGGGACGGGACCAGACGGGTTCCATGAAAAATAAGTATGATAAATTAAAGATCCAGATGTAGCTTTATTAAGGACCTGGACAGATGAGAAGGCGGAAGAGACTGTTACCTCATCGTATCAATATGTGAACGAACTGACCACTCGTTTGAAAGCTGGATGGAAACTGGCAAATGATAATTTGAAACAAGCCAGGAAGAAACATGCAGCATATTTTAATAGGAAGGCAAAGGACAGGGAACTGGCAGTCGGAGAGAAGGTGCTGCTTCTACTACCCGGAAGCCAGAATAAATTACAAATTGGTTGGCAAGGTCCATATACGGTTCTAGAGAAGGTGTCTAGAACAAACTATAAAATTGACAAAAAGGGGGAGGAGAAAGTTTATCATGTAAACCTGTTAAAGAAGTATCTGGACAGACCACTCCAGGAAAGCACCCCCTTATTGACCTTAGCTATTGCAACCCAGATGCAAAAAGAACCACTCACCTCACATGAATACCCATTACATCCTTGTGAAACAGCAGCACAGGTAAAAGTCAGTAAGCACCTGACTAAAAACCAGAGGGAGAGAGTTCAACAGGTTCTGGAGGAACATACAGATGTATTAACAGATAAACCAGGCCATACAAATTTGCTACAGTATGACATGAAACTGGTAGACTCAAACCCAATCTGTATGAGAGCCTATTCTATTCCGTTCGCGAAGGAGAAGGCATTGAAGGAAGAAATAGAGTATTTGTTGAAGGAGGGGATTATTTCGCACAGTGAATCATCTTTTAGTTCTAGTGTCGTTTTGTTGAGAAAACCGTCTGGGGAACACAGACTGTGCATAGATTACAGGAAACTGAATGCTGTCACAGAAGGACAAGTGGATCCATTACCAGACACAAAACAGTTATTTGCCAGACTGAACAAGGCAAAATACTTTTCAAAGGTGGATCTTAGTAAAGGCTATTACCAGATCCCAGTGAAGCCTGAAGTGAGACCTTATTTGGCTTTTAGCACTTCGGATGGACATTATGAATTCAATATGCTACCATTCGGACTGAAAAATGCTCCGAGTGTGTTTTCAAGGATGATGCGCAAATTGTTGGATCCCCTGAATAACCCATGTATCACAAATTTCATGGATGATATTCTCGTCGCCACCGAGACATTTGAAGAACACATTGAAGCTCTGGAGATGTTGTTTGATAGACTTCGGGAGGCGAACTTAACTGCTAGGCCAACAAAATGTTGTATTGGATGCAAAGAGTTGGAATTCTTGGGACACACTGTATATCAGGGTAATATGACCCCTGATCCTAAGAACTTGGAAAAACTGCAGAGAGCACCTAGGCCACAAACAAAAAAAGACGTGCGATCATTCGTGTCGTTATGCGGATTTTATCAGAAATACATCAAAAATTTTAACGCTATATGTGCTCCTCTGACTGATTTGACTCGCAAGGGACTTCCAGATAAAATTATTTGGACTGCACAATGTGAACTAGCGTTCCAAGAGTTAAAGGAAAAACTCACTAGCAAGCCTATTCTCAAACTGCCTGATTTGACACAGGACTTTGTCTTAAGAACCGATGCAAGTAATGTAGGACTAGGAGGGGCTTTGTTGCAAAGATCAGCTTCACCTGATGGGGAACTTAAACCAGTCGCTTATGCAAGCCGCAAATTGAATAAGGCGGAACAAGGATACTCCACAAGCGAAAAAGAATGTTTAGCATTAATCTGGGCAATAAAGAAGTTTCAAATCTATCTGTATGGTAGGACTTTTGTGGTGGAGACGGACCATCAGCCTCTCGTGTTCTTGTCTCAGGCTAAGCATAAAAACGCAAGATTGCTGAGGTGGTCTTTGTTGCTTCAACCTTATCAGTTTAGTATCCAATATATCCCAGGCAAATTGAATGTCGGTGCAGATTTCCTCAGTCGGCACCCCTGTGATCAAAATTAGAGTAGTGGCAGACGTGAGGAGTAATTTTACCTATGTGTATCGCTGGTTTTGAAACTTGCCATAGGCATGTTTTCAAGTGGGGAGATGTGTAGTGAAATTGACAGAGATACAACGGTAAAATACATCCAAAGATAACATTTAAGGATAAAAACATAATGCGTAGGCTGCGAATAGTACATGATCGCCTAGACCGCGGGTCATCATCCTCCATAATAATTGACTTGCTAGACAGGAGGGGAACGGCGGATCAAAAAGGAAAAAAATATGACTGGAAAGATTGCGTGAGACTAGAAAGGCTAAGGAGACGCAATTGGGGGGGAAACGGAGAAAAGTCACGTTTCCCAAGTTGACATAAAAAGTAAGCAACTCGACAGAAGGGACCATAGATATGTTACGCCACAGTCGTTTAATGGACGCTTTTGCGATACCAAGCCCTTGATTTGAATTCAGCGGCTAAACGCAGATGTTCGAAATATTACAAAATTTAAAAAGTACTTTTTTCTTAATATTAATGTTAGGAATATAAAAATTAGCTGGCCGGATGGCCCATTCTGAGCAGTGAACTAATATGGTCTTAATTTTACAGACGGATAGATAATATTGAAGATAATGACAAAAGACAGTGTTGTTCACATCATCGACAGACTGTATTGAATCTAAAAGTGTCGCTAATTGTACAAAAAAACACGACCTTGAGACGCAGGTGTTCAAATCTACGTAGTATGGAAGAGAGGGACATTGGTGGTAGCTGTGTCTAAATATAACTTTTAACGACAAAATTTTGGAGGGGAGAGAAAGGTTGGTTCAAAAATCAAGTACATTTTTGTTGAAACACAAGTAGAGACGGACAGACTAACAGATAACCATCCATACTTGACTGAAGCATGACTGAAATGACTTTAGGGTAGGAAATTTGAATTAAAAATAAACCTAGGCAGTGATTGGCCACAGACAAGCATATTGTCGGCGCTTAGACGCGGATTTGGGGTCATTTCTCAATAGTTGTTCAGTGACAGACACAGATTTTAAAGTGTGGTGATTTCCATATGAAAGAAAGTGAAAGAAATTTAGGGACGCCATACTATAGCCAGCAGCTCAGCTGAGTTTTGCTAGCAATTCTGTGTTATTTATTCATAATCTGGTAAGATTGAAATTATTTCTTTGTATATTTTGAATATTGTTTCATGTTTGAGTGATTTGATACTGCCATATCGAAATCTAGCCTTACAAACAAGTAGGGATTTGCTCTAGACCCCCGCCCTAGTCAGGGTCTAGGGACCAACAATGTACATAAACTCCAGCAAGGATTATGCAAGACAGATCAAGCGTTGAGAATAATGAAACATATTACCTATCCTCTTTTAGGGCAGAAAACTAATAAATATTTTTCAGAATCTATGGTCTGGGAGGATCTATCTGATGTAAAACCACCATGGTAAATGTGCTGTTTGGTCAGAGAGATCTGACCTGTCTGTATGATGTGGTTGTTGTGTCAGTGTTGTGTCCAGACGTGGGTAGAGAATAGATTTTGACACATGGCCCATACTTTGATTGCAGAGCTGTGAGTTTCTGTTGTCAACAAAGCAGTGTCTATTCAGTTGGTGACTTTACTCGAGTGTATCTGTGCAGTACTTGTGACAGAGACCACCATTATTGCCCGCCAGCACGGAGAGGTGGGACCACCTGATTTCAGCACCAGAGCTACAACTACAAGATGAGTGAGCCTCTGGTCTGCTGGACATTCACCAACGCTGTGTAGTTACTAATACCCCCATAAAAATTCCCACCATTTTCTGGACACTGTGTAGTCAATATAGACAGGTGTGATGAGGCCACCCCAACAGCACAAACATTAACTATCCTCCCAAGTAGATGACTACTAGAACATTTTAATAAAACTAACTGGTATAGTACATATATATGTACACTATTGCATTTATGATATAATATTCCATGCATTTCTTTCATAATCTCTAAATCCTTTTAAGTTCTGGTCAACCTAAAAAATTGATCCAGAACAAAATAAATGTAATATAATTCTATCAAAAAATTTTACACACGTGAGTTAGTTCAGTGTATTTTAACATTTATTATATTATTAGTCTTGTTAAATATCTGTGGGTATATCTATAACCTATTACACCACACTACATATCATAACCCTAGACACTTTACGTAGCCACATTCATTAAAAAAAATTAAGTGTGAGGTCGTAGTGGTAGCAAGAAAGGCCTTCTGACAATTCTCAACTACATTTTATCTCAGGAGCCTTCACAGCTGGCCTCATACAATTACATTTAGTAATATCACCATCATACAATACCATCAACACCACTACATGTATTTAAAAAAAAACTAAAATAGAATATTCTTAATTGTTAAATTTTATGTTTTTATGTACTTATATATTTTTTAAATTAACTATTAAATGTTAATTTTTGTTAATCTTATATACTGTTTGACTATATTGTGCAGCTACCAAGGCCTGTCTGTTCTCAAAACTTGTTCTAGAGTTATGGATGGTTAGCACGCCTGTAAATATTCCAACAATGGGACTGTCTGTTGTTCATACTTCTTAAATTTAAGCAGGAGGTGCTTTATATTATTGTCTTGTAAACATTCTGCACAGTAAGGTTCATCTATCATAAAATAATGTGTTCCTATTAATAGTCTAAAAAGTTTCTTATTTATGGGGATTTTTAATTACCTAGATACTTGGTATGTTTGTGTTGAAGTTTTTAACAGCTAATATGCATGTCTTCCTTTTAGATTTTTTATCCCAGGCTGCTTTCCTTCTTTCTGTTATTATTCTTTTAATCAAGCTTTTGATCTCTGTTCTTCTCATCACTACATATGTTTGTTTTGTTGCAGAGCTACCTTTCTCTGCTTTGTTATCTACCTTTTCATTTCTTTTTATACCAACATGTGGTACCCACATTATCAAAACTAAACTTCCTGAGGTCTTTAAGCATGTATTAGCCAGAAGCATCAACTAAACATTATCTGGTCTACAGCATTCTCATATGTTTCTTGGATCTTGAACTGCTGAAACTGAGTCTGTTAAAACTGTTTTTGGGGGAGGGTTTTTACAGAAGATTTTTACTCCTTTTAGTATTGCCTCTTCAGTGCATGTGTGTATTTTCTTTGAAACTAAATTGATCATTTTCCATATTGGGATATATTTCCTTATCACTATTGTAAATAAATCGACCTAAGGGTCTTTTATATTTGGACATGCGCCCTAATATAACCGACTAGGTTGAACGGGACGCGCCTCGCCAAAACTTTATTTAAAAAAATATATATATATCGCTATTGTGTCATCTTCTGCCTTAGATCCACATGTGTGTACTGTAATACTGCTGTTTTTTATTTGTTGTATATATTTTCTGTCTCATCCAGATTGTCTCATCCAGATTTTCATAAAATGTATCAATTGCCTCATCAGTAGTGGGGGCATATACCTGTATGATGGAGATGTTCTTTGGATGTGCTGCAATACGTATGGTGATAAGCCTGCTATTTATTGGGGTGCAGCTGATGACAGAGTTCAATCTATCTTTATGTACAATAAAACCTACTCCATGCTGATGTTTGGACTCATCTCCACTAAACCAAATTTTATGACCATCATCCGTTATTGTTTCTCCTAATCCTGTCCATCTGACTTCTGCTAGGCCCAGGATGTCCCATGAGTATCTAACAAGTTCATGTGTTAGTTCTCTGACTTTTCCACACGCATATAGCGTGCGTACATTCCAAAGAGTTGACTTTCCATCATAGCATTTCAGTGGGCAAGAGGTTTGCTTGGCGGTGCCCGTCTCCTCTCCAAGTATCCTTGCAGGTACATACAAAAATGTACCTGGAGCAATCTGGTTTTAAGGCGCCAGACACTCGCCTTTCGCCCCTTCTCCTGTTAGTATTAAACGGTGTTGCCACGAGAAGGCCAGGAGTTGGACTTTTGTTGTCAGAGGCCTTGTGTTACGCATGCCTTAGGAGCATTTGGTCAGATATTGAGAGCTCGTCCTCAATTCCACTCTTGGCTATGACAACAATCTAGAACATATTATGCAGGAGGCTCTTTATGATTATAAAACAACCATATCAATTGGAGGCCGACCTCTTTGCAATCTACGTTTTGCTGATGATATCGATCTGATAGCTGGAACAGAATTAGAACTTCAAGACCTTACCTCTAGACTGGAGAAAGTAACAAGAACATATGGGATGGAAATTAATATAGAAAAAAGCAAAATATTGGTGAATAGCCATAAGAAACATGTTCCGACCAACATTACGTTAAATGGGCAAACGTTAGAAGAAGTTAACACCTTTAAATATCTCGGGTCCACTATATGTAGTGATGGGAGATCAAGTAAAGAAATCAAGACAAGACTTGAGATGGCCTCAGCTGCCATGACAAGACTGAATGTGATCTGGAAAAGTAACATCAGTTTTCCTGTGAAGATCAAATTATACAAATCACTTGTATTATCTATTCTCTTATATGGGTGTGAGAGCTGGACACTCACTGCAGATACGGAGCGAAGGATTCAGGCTTTCGAGCATAAATGTTATAGAAGAATTTTGCGCATTTGCTATAAAGAGCACAAAACAAATGTCTATGTTAGAGAGAAGATAAACACCTATGCAGGCCACCAAGAACCACTTTTGTCAGTAGTGAAACGTCGAAAGCTTGCCTGGTTTGGGCATGTAACTCATCATGACTCCCTTTCGAAAATGATCCTCCAGGGAACAGTCGAAGGTAAACGGAGAAGAGGAAGGCAGAGAAAATCCTGGGCTGATAACATCAAAGAATGGGCAGGACACGGTTTTTCCACACTTGTACGCATTGCTGAGGATAGAGAGCAGTGGAGGACCCTGTCTGCTGATGCTTCCACCATGGCACCCCTACGACCCATGACGGGTTACGGGTTGAGATGAGATGATATTTTCTGGTTTTGTTTTTCTCAAACATCTAGAAAAGAAGTGTGCCATTGTTGATAATAACATACATTCAGTGTATAGATTAATTAGACAAGCATTCCTAACCTTGTCTTGTGGCCAGTGGTATTCTTCATAGTTTAGGAGATCTTACTGAGCACTAGCTAGTTAACATAAGCGGATGCAATGTTTTCAGGCAATATAATCTATTTACTACTTTTACTGTTCACTTTTGCCATGAAGCAGTGTGAGGAGCTGAAGTTTCCATTCTTGAGACTAGTGTTTTGCATTAGCTGATGTGAACCCATGTTGATGTAGGATATCTTACTTTCATATATTCAGTATAGAGGCAATATATTAATGTGTATCAAATAATACTTTCATATATTCAGTATAGAGGCAATATATTAATGTGTATCAAATAATCGACACTTTTAAAAAATATAATGTGAAATAGCATAAAATAAAAGGTATAAGTAATTTTGCATGCAAAAAGTTATAAGTTCATTTTTTAACACCACAGTCCATTTTCTATCTGACAATAAGGAATGTTTGGAGATTTTTGTTAGTGCGATATTTGACACTGCATTTCATTTACCATTTTTTGTTCCCAAATTGGTATGATGATGTTTCTGTTTATAAACAGTTATCAAGATCAGAAAATGTAAGATCTCTTTTGGGTTCCTAACTCACTCATTGAGTGATAATAAAACTAGTTGTCCAGTCAGTTTTAGACATTCACAGATGCTTTTCTTGGTTGCCATTAAACATATGGGCATTACTGGTGGAGTCCTGAGGTCTGTTGTGAGAGAGAATAAAACACAAGAGGGTTATGACAGCAACAGTGCTTATCAATCTTTTGACCTAATGTAATATTTACAATATATGCCTGAGCTGCATATTTTGTATTTCTGAAAATACACGAATGAATTTAATATAGTGTACAGTTGTCATGAGCTGAATTATTTATATTTAGCAGATAGTGGCCTTTTAAAAACAAATATCTCAGGGAAATTATGAGAACTTGATATTTTAACCTGTTATCAAGCTAGGAAAATTAGAGAAATTATTGCTAGACAGTAGTGTAAGGGTATTGTGAGAAATTTTGATGTGTGACATTTGAAAATGGGCATAACCAAATTATGAAAACTAAGTATGTAGACCCAACGGGCTGATCACCCGTTTGCCAGTCACTTTGATTACGGAAACAACAGCAAACGGATTGATTTGTCGTTGCCCTAAAGACGCCATTAGGCGTGATGGGAACAACGGCAAAGAAAATCTATTCGCTGTTGCCCTTAAGACGCCACTAGGCATAATGGCCACTGATTGCTTTGCCGGTCGTTGGCTAAGGACAGAAGAAGAAGAAGTATGTAGAACACACAAGATACAGAGTTGGAAAACAGTATAGCTGATGACAAGTTTTGGGGTTGTTGTAATTTTGTTTGTTGTTTGTGTGTTAACTATGTGAATACAAAGTGATACTTTGTAAAATGGTGAAAAGTTTAACACAAAATTTATATCAAAATGTAATTTCAGCGATGTTCTTACCAAGCGGCCAGAGAGTATTCGAGAATTTGCTGCAGGTTTGTTTCCATCTTCATCTTAAACCTGTGTTTCATCACCATTTTCAACATGCCTCCACCTACATCTAGAATTTATGCATTCCCACACGTCTCAGACTAACACCTTTGTGTCATAATTTTAGTTCTTTGTCTTTGTAAAGTCTGCAGTAACATATATTTTTGTAACTATATGTTTTTTATATAATTTTAGACTGTATATGGTAGTTTAAAGACTTAGTAATATTTTGTGTAGCTAGTGGCAAGTCATCAATGATTTCTGCTTCATTGTAACTGCTGGGTTCAGTGCTTTAGAAAGAAATATTTTAGAGGGTACTTATCTTGTTTTAGGGTATATTAAAGATTCCTTTATTACAAATTTGCTTCACTTTTAGTACTTAGAAGCCTGAAAAAGCTTTTAAAGTATATTATTTAATTAATTAATTTTTGTCTAAATGATGAAGTTCAGTGTGATATGAAATGTGCATAGGATGACTTCATTGAGTGGTTGCTTGGTGAATGAGTGAGAAAGAGAGTGATAGACTAAGCGGGAGAGAATGAATGAGCGGATGAGAGTTATTTGTGATAGAGGAGTTAGTGTAAGACTGAGTGAATGTGGGATAAGCCTGAAGTTGAAATGTATTGTCTATTTAGCCATCTTTATTCTACTTTTTATCGAGTTTACATTGAAAGGAAATTCTTTTTAAATATTCATTCATCATCACCATCATTTTCCCTTTCGCTCCTTAGGGAGCATGGAGCCACCACTATGATAGTACCACTTGCAAGAAGCCTCAATCAAGCATTCACATGCTTTTGCTGCAGTGGTTTCTGTAGCAAGTTTTTTTACATGATGAGGTTGCCAGTCCCATCCACAACCTCATCTGTCGCCTTGTACGGCATGCCTGAGTGAGCAGTATTCCTGTTCTTTCTTTGTCTCATCACAAACCCTGAGAAACTACACTGTGCCTTAAAATATATATATATATAGGTGTATATTTGTATTGGAATTCCATTATGCTCTCATTACTGAGATATCCTTGTCTCATCTATATTATGTTGCAAGCAATGTTTATAGTGTCATTATTCTGCCTTTGTTACATTTATAGTGCCATGACATCATGATTTTAATTTTTGTTATGCTCTGAAGTGTTAAACGAAAGCCATTTGCATATATAGAAAAATGATTTAGAATGGTATTCAACTTCATCAAGAAATTGTGAACAAGACAAGGGTGGTTCCATAACAGATACTGCTGTAGATGAATGGAGTGTTAGAGACTTCACTGTACTAGGTTCAGCTTTATTTTATGAGGTGGGGTAATTAGTTCCCTTACTGACGTTGCATTCCCTACTCATGAGCAGAGACATATACCAATTTGCAGCTAGGTAGACTGGAGCATGACACTACCAGGTTTCGATCCTGAAATTAGGTAACTGTGCTGTGATAGCATGCTTAGCCAATTAGATGCTCAAGAAATGTTACATCATTTAATTTAAGAGTTCTTAATATACAGGACTTTATTAATGTAGTGCTAAAGGTGAGTGTGTAACTTACTATTCATGAATTAACATTTGTTAATGTCAGATATATATATATATATATATATATATATATATATATATATATATATATATATATATATATATATATATATATATATATATATATATATATATATATATATATATATATATATATATATATATATATATATATATATATATATCTCTATATATCTATATATATATATATATATATATATATATATATATATATATATATATATATATATATATATATATATATATATATATATATATATATATATATATATATATATATATATATATATATATATATATAGATATATATATATATATATATATATATATATATATATATATAGATATATATATATATATATATATATATATATATATATATATATATATATATATATATATATATATATATATATATATATATATATATATATGGAATGAGACGTGAAGAAGTACTGAGAAAAAGAGAACATCAGCACAAAACATGAATAACAACAGAAACCATTAGTAAGATGGAAGACGGGAAAAACAAGAAAGCAGATTTAAGCAGAAGCAAAACCAGAAGCTCCAAAGCCAAGGCTCATGAAGTGTACATAGAAGCAAACAAAGAAGTAAGAAGAAACATCAAAAGAGACCAGATGAAATATATTGATGATTTGGCAAGGGAAGCAGAGGAAGCTGCAGCCAAAGGAAATATGAGGGACCTGTACAACAACACAAAGAAGCTAACAGGGAAATATAAGCAAGCAAATGGCCTCATATAAGATAAGAATGGAAAATTGCTTAGTAATATACAAGAACAAATGAAGAGATGGACAGAACATTTTGAGGAACTTCTCAATAGACCATCTCCAACTAATCCCCCAGACATCCAGCCAGCAGAAGAGGAGCTACAAATCAGCTGTGAACGACCAAGTAGAGAAGAAATAAAGAAAGCCATGAAGCTTCTGAAAGATGGAAATGCAGCTGGTGCAGATTGCATTCCAGCAGAGGCTATCAAAACAGATATTGATACCTCTACAGAGATATTATACAAACTACTTTGCAAAGTCTGGGAGAGAGAGGAAATACCAGCAGAATGGAAGGAAGGTTATCTGGTCAAGTTGCCTAAGAAGGGAAATTTACAAGAGTGCACAAATTATAGAGGAATAATGTTACTATCAGTGCCAGGAAAAGTATTAAACAGAATCATCCTTGAGAGATTAAAAGAGTCCATAGACAAGCAACTGAGAGATGAACAAGCAGGTTTTCGACAAAATAGATCCTATACAGACCAGATAGCCACATTGAGAATAATAGTTGAACAAAGTCTGGAATGGAATTCACCGCTATACATTAGATTCATGGATTATGAAAAGGCATTTGACGTTGTAGACAGAGAATCGCTTTGGAAATTGATGAGGCATTGCGGAGTTCCCATGAAGATCATTAACTTAATAGAGAAGACCTATGAAGACATGACATGCAGATTTCTTCATGAAGGACAGCTTACAGAACCGTTTAGGATTAGAACGGGAGTGAGACAGGGATGCCTCTTGTCTCCATTTCTTTTCTTACTAGCAATAGATTGGGTTATGAAAACATTGACATCGTACAACAGAAATGGAATCCAGTGGAATCTGACTAAACAGCTTGATGATCTGGATTTTGCAGATGACTTGGCTCTTCTGTCCCATAACCATAATCAGATTCAAGAGAAAATGAAAATTCTCGATTAGAGGTCACAACAAGTGGGCCTGAAAATACACAGGGAAAAGACAAAGATTATGAGAATAAATGCAAGAAATGATAACAAGGTTGAACTTGAAGGAACACCACTAAAAGATGTAGAATCGTACACATATCTTGGAAGTAATATAGACAAAGTTGGAGGGACAGACAGTGATATCAAAATAAGAATACAAAAAGCAAGTGGAGCTTTCATTGCATTGGGAAACATATGGAGAACAAAAGAGAAATCAAGTCCAACACGAAAATAAGAATTTCAACTCAAATGTGAAGTCAGTCCTATTGTATGGCTCTGAGACATGGAGAACAACAAAAACAACAACCAAAAAGCTACAGACTTGTATAAACGGGTGCTTGGGTAGAATGGAAGGACTGAAATAGTATGACAAAGTCACAAATGTGGAATTGATGACAAGAACCAGACAAGTGCCAGTGGAACAAGAGTTGAGAAGAAGACGCTGGTGATGGATAGGACACACATTGAGGAAACCTGAACATAGCATTACAGGGCAATCCTTGTTCTGGAATCCACAGGGAAAGAGAGGCAGAGGTAGACCAAAAAACACATGGAGAAGAGAACTGGATACAGAGGTGAAAATGATGAGGAAAACATGGAAAGAACTTGAGCGGATGGTACAGGACAGGAAGACTTGGCATGTGTTTGTTGAAGGCCTATGCTCCTTGGGGAGCTAAAGGGTATTGATTGAATGTCAGCTCGATCTCCATATAACAGTGTCCATGCTCGCGCCTTGGAGAGGACACTTCAGTTTTCCCATAGTCAGTTACAACTGAAGAGGCTATTAGTATGATGGGACATCCTCACACACACACACCAAACACCCCCCCCCCCAATATTTGTCTGCCAAATATACATCTTTCGTTCTATCATTTTATTTTCAGAATACTTCACAAACCCAGCTTTACCTGAAATACTGGAAAAACAGTTGGCTGGACGGCAGGAGAAGCTGAAGCAGAATCGTGTCATACAAGGCTTGACATAAAAGCTTGGTTTCTTCGTACCGTCAGATCTAGAGATTTTGATGCTAAAACTTTGACAGTGATACCCATACATTTATATAAATTATCATAATTGCATTTTATTTATAGTTACCAAGGAGTCTCTACGAGATTATGGAAATCCAATTTTAAAATATTAAAAAGGTTAAAAATTATTTTTGTGCATTGCACATTAGGTGGTGGTGGGAAATTTTTAATTTTAGGACAAACAAAACCTGCTTGGAGATTTAAAAAGAAGAAATGTGTTTGCTTGGCCATTGTAATTCATATTTAAGTCTTATATTAAATGCCATTGATTTATGTATGCACTTTTGCATACCACTAGTTCATTAATATATAGTGTGGTGTTAGATACTATAAGTACTTGTTATTGTACAGAACTGGACAGTAGCAAACTCTGTCTGATGGCAGAGTGTAAGTACTGGTTGATGTGGTACATAATCGCAAGATGAAAAGCAATAAAAAGTCAGCCAACAATGGTTTTCTTGAGGGCTTAACAAATGGGGATACAGCAGAAATTTGTAACAAATATAGCTTATTTTTTCAGATAACTATAAACAAAATTATTTAGTTTGGCAGCTCTTGTGTTACTCAGAAATTGCCTAAATATGTCTTGTTTTTAATTTTCAGCAGAACTATGTATCAACATTTAACATGTGATATCAAAAGAGGTGATACTTTCAGCAGAACTAAATGTGAACAGTTAATATATGATATCAAAAGAGGTGATATTTTAGAAGTTTTTATTTCTTTTTTCCCCAAGAGTTGTGATGAAGTGCTTTATTTGTTTACCTTGAATTGTGAAGTTAAATAAACTGTTCTTTGCTTAAGAATCTTGCTTTCAGATAATGTCATCACTTTACATGATGAAATGTACATAAATACAAAATTTATTAATCAAATTTGAAATAATCTCAGAACAACTTCTTATAAGTTATTGCATGTAAGCTGTAATAGTAGAGTTTCCACTTTTTTCTCCCCTTGGTGCTTTAAGTTATATCATGAATTTTATATATAAAATATTTACGACTGGATTTTACTGGAGAAAAAAGTTACAGTATGTATTTTGTTTGTGTTTTTTTAAAGCTTTACTACATGACTAAGTAAAACAAAAACTAACTAGCTTTATAAATTAAATAAATAACAACAAAATGTACGAGCTGGATATGAAGAAAAACATTTTACATTCTGGATTTGAGTAAAAAATGATTTACAAATAGGGTATGAGGAGTAGTAGCAAAAAGTTTTGAATTTAAAATATTATTAAACAAAAATATTCAACTGATGTTTGATGAAAAAATATACTCCATCTATTTACAAACAGCATGAGGGCAGAAAATAATTAGAGCAGAGCTTTAGAGAAAACAATGAAGTTTTCATTTTGAATGTGGGAAGAAAAATTAGATTACAGGTTTTTTTCCTTCTTTCTCTTTTATCTCTATTTAATTAAAATAGGGTTACCCCTGTAGTTGGACCCTTTGTGGCAGTGTGTGCCAAAGCATTTCTTGTGCTTATTGCAGTGGTGATATGTAGTGATTAGTTTTACATAATAAAGTTGCTAGCTCAAAGCACAATCTCACATTAGTCACCTTTTTATGATATGCCTGAAGGAGCGTCGGTCTTATCCTTTCTTTGCCTCCTACCTCCTAAGAACCCCATGGGGCATTACAGATCTAGTCTGATTTAAACGATCTTTTACAGATTGAAGATAGGAACATTTTAACTGCAATATCACTTTAATCAGATGATGTCTACATGAGTGTATAAGAGAAAAAAAAGCTTAAGTTTTCAAACTGAATAAAAATTGATGAAAAACCACACCTAGTGTGAATTAAAATAAATAAGGTTTATAAAATGAGACCACTGAAAGAATAAACTTTCAAATTAAAGTTACCTCTCTGCAGTTGGTAAATTCACTACAGTTTAGCTTATTCTGTGGTGCAGTTTAACTGGCTTTGAAAAACTGCATAGTTTGATTTTGTAATACAAATTAGAATTGTTCTGTTATTGTTTTTTTTTTTTTCTGAAAACCAGACCACATGTACAGAAAGGAAGTACGTTTTGTCGGGAGTTATATTGATAACTTCAGTTTTGTCTGTAATCTCAACAACAACAAAAAGTAATCTCATTTGTTGAATCTATGGTGATACTACTGAACACAAGGGTTGTGATGATACATCTATTGTTTCTTACACAAGTGTGGTATTTTTTAATATATTGATGTGTATTAATATTTACTGCTGGTGCATATTTACTGACAACATATGAGAAGACTGGAAATAAAATTATTACCAGATGAAGGAAGTTGAACAACTGTTGGAACTTGTATAAAATATTACTTTTTAAAATGCAGACGTTCAGATTTTCTATCTTTGAACTTCGATCATATCATTTTGAAAGATAAGTAAATCAAATACGTCCAAGAGACTGCAGATATTGAACAATTGAAGTAGTGTACCACAGTGTCTTTGCAGAAAATGAAAATTTTAAAGTGCAGATGCACCCGGAACCCTTTATTAAAACCATACAGAAACAATGAAGCAAACTTCTGGGATACAAACAGGGAAAAAAGGCTAGGTCATCCAATCAAACTAATAACAGTGCATCTACATAAACAGTCTTTGGGCAGAAGCAGCCAAGAGCATATTAAAAATACGATATGAATGTTAAGTATTTAATGTGCTCCGTAACTAAAACAAAGTGCTGCATCGATGCAGTGACTGAATTTCATAGTAGACATTTATTGTCAACATTTACAGATAATTGTCCCGCATCTTGGGTGAGCTTAACTGTTAATTAAAATCTGCTATTTTTTCATTTGTTTTATTGTAGGAGTTCACCTTTGTTTACTGTTTTGAATAGTGACTAATGTTTTGTTAATGTTTTTATTTTAAAGTAAGTTTTTTACCTTACTGTTTTTAGATGGTTCTGTTCAACTGTTTTGTTTTGACATGAGGCTGCACATTATTATTAAATTTTCATTGTACAGTTCATTTTGGCTATGGTTACTTCTTAGTTTAATACAGGCATCTAATACAGATTGCTCAGAAGTAAATACAGACAGTAGATGATCATATTCATTATTGATTTACAAAAACAATTTTTTAAAGTTTTCATGTTCAAAAGATGGCTTATCAAACAAGGTGTTAAAACATGTTTCATAATGGATTTTTTTTTCAGTGCTTTTATGAGCGGGAACAACAAATTGACCAAAACTTTTGAGTTTGTATTATGCACTGTCCACAGGTTGCATTTCTGTTGAATTTTTGGACCATTAAAAGAGCACATATGAAAATTAAGACATCATATATGTGTTTGTAATAATGTGAGTCTGAGGAGGGAAGAAATTAGAATGTTGAAAGAATTTCTCTCTCTGGAGCATTTACATTGGTTTCAAAGAAGAAAATGAATTTATCTGTATAAATTACCCATTGCTTGATGACCATAGTCTATTCCAGAGGCATAATACACTGTTACAGATACTTATAAATCTTCTGAGCATCACCTGCCTTCAGCATGATATGATGGTCAACATAATGAAGATAGAAATATTAACAGTAAGTAAACCTCAAAGACCCGGAGACAGAAATATTAACAGTAAGTAAACCTCAAAGACCCTGAGACAGAAATGTTAACAGTAAGTAAACCTCAAAGACCCGGAGACAGAAATGTTAACAGTAAGTAAACCTCAAAGACCCGGAGACAGAAATGTTAACAGTAAGTAAACCTCAAAGACCCGGAGACAGAAATGTTAACAGTAAGTAAACCTCAGAGACAGAAATGTTAACAGTAAGTAAACCTCAAAGACCTGGAGACAGAAATGTTAACAGTAAGTAAACCTCAATGACCCGGAGACAGAAATGTTAATGGTAAGTAAACCTCAAAGACCCGGAGACAGAAATGAAAATGAGGAGTAAGACATGGCAAAGACCATTGAACTGATGGCATGTGACAGGAAGACTTGGCATATGTTTGTTGAAAGCTTATGCTCCTTGGGGAGCTCAAATGTAATGAATGAAACTGTAAAGAGAGAGGAATATCGAAGTTGGTAATGCCTACCAAAAACAAAAGCAAAATAAAATAAAAAAAGATTTTATATACTTCGCCAGTATGTTCTCCATTGATGAAAGATTAGTCAGAAGCTGAGATTAGAATTCAGGTCGCTTCCAAATCAAGTAACTGAAATTAGGCATCCCAGGATGACAGATGACCCTCTGACAAGGGGGATAATGATGCTGTATGGTAAATGCCAGAAAAGAGTCTGGATTGCTGACTTCCTTTATTTCAGTCTGACCAAAATTGACACATGGAATGTTAGAACACTATACCAGTAAAGTAGAATTAAACAGGTAGCAGCAAATAAAAGCTACAAAATTAGTGTTTTTGGACTGTGAAACAAGATGGAAGGAAGCAGGTAGGAAAAAACTGGATACCGGAGAAATAGTAATGTTGTCAGGACCTGAGGAAGATGGCACAGTGAAGATGTGGCTCTAATGCTGTCAACTGATGCCCTTTTTGCTGTTACTTTAGTTATGTTTGGGCCTCTTATACTGGTAAGTGTGACTTTCAAATTGCAAAGCTGGTTAATGGGCACTGTTTGCACACAGAGGCTCAGTTTACCCGTATCCCAGAAAGCTTGACTCAGACTCAGTTGAAGTTGTTACATGGCTGCCTGCAGAAATGTTGAGCACACTAACAGGGAATTACAAAGATTGTTGTTCCTTCTCTTATTTCCCCCGCACATAAACCCCACTCAAGCAATTATTTCACAAGCCTATCATTTGTACACTTGTAGATTGTAATAAATAGTCCTGCCTATGAATTTCCCTTTTACACTTCTTAAAGAGCAGTAGAATGGGGAAAAAAAAAAAAAAACACAAATAGTAATACGTCTTACAAGAGCAAAAGAACAAGGGGAACAGCACTACAGGATGCCTGCACCTAAGCACTTAACTGTACTCTTGCAGTTGTGGTTTCTGTAGTAATTTATTTGACTTAATGGGGCAGCCAGTGACATGTCACTTTAGTCACCTCTTATAACATGCCTGGTGGAAACAGTGGTCCATTTCTTTCTCTGTCTCCTTAGAACCCTATCCCCAAACTCACACGTGGATGTCCTGCTTGTACAGTGGCCTGCAGTGTTCTGTGTTGACAACTGTGTTAAAGCAAGCATTCAGAATCTTTAAACTCACGAGTTAATGATGTTTTCAGCTCAGTCATGTGCAGTACCTGCCTTGTGTAGTTGCCAGGGGTTTCTGAAGAGACAAAGAACTGGACCACTGCACCCTCTGTCATACAAGGAGACTAATATGAGGTTGTGCATGGTGCTGGTGACCTCATCATGTGACACGAATTGCTGCAGAAACCACAGCTACGTCTGCTTAGTGCAGGATTCCTAGAAGGGGACATGCTGCAGTGGTGATCCATGCGCAAAGGAAAATGATGATGATGAATTTGACATACCTGTGCAGTATTGTGACCACTATCAGAAAAAAAATTCAGGAAGGATCTATTTATGGACAACTTCAGGAGCAAGATAAGCTGTTGCTGATGTTGTATGACATACTGTATAGTCCTTAGGGGTCTCGGGGTTAAAGCCAGAAGAAGACTACAGCTTCCTCAAGCGTGTCGTAAGAGGCCGCTAATGTGAAGTTGTACATGGTGCTGGCAATCTCATCATGTAAAACAAATTGCTACTGTTGTTATTGTTGATCAGAATCAACGTCATTGCACTCCTGGCAAACCCATAGGTGCTCTGGCTGCCTCAGCAAATGTCGAATGGTGTGCATGCTAATTGTTCCTGTTGCGCGCTGGTTGTATGCACGCCTGATGCATCCTGTCATATGTCCATCCCTGTCAGTCTTACATTTGATGCCAAATTCCAGCAATCATAGCCTTGATGATTGTTGACATCACTATCTCTCCCTTATTCATATCCAATGCACCTTCTGTGGGTGCTGTTGAAGCTAGTCTGTCAGCTCTTTCATTGCCTCATACCCCTGCATGACCAGGACAGTTGATCCACACCAGTTCCTGAAGATTCGAGGCTTCTATGGAGGCTTTCCATTCATGCAGGAGCAATCCACTTTGGACCTTCCGAAGCATGGATTGTGAGTCTGATACAATAACTGTCATTGTTAATGAAGTCTCAGACAGCCCCCTTAAGGCTGAAGTAGCTGCCCTTACCTCCATTCTCATGTTGGAGTTTATTATCATGCAAGCCCCACTATGTTCAGCGACGATTCTGCTCTTTATTCTAGCAGAGAAGCCCCAACATGATTTCACATCATGGATTACAGACCCATCCATGTACACAACGGCATCATCATCCCCAAATTGATCATTTATCGGCTGAGCAATTTCCAGCTCTGCCCTTCCATTGGCCCAAGTTCTGCACTCTCTACCAAGGCTGATGATGGCTTGCTGGTAGTTGGTCCAGTTCTCATCTGACCTACTTCACTCTTCCCCTGTGAATAATATATTCAACTGTGGTCACCTGCTTAATCGTTACCTGTGCCTATGCCATCCACGACATCCCCCGCTTTATTCTCGCTCCTTTAATGTCAGCTATGTTTCTATGCAGGGGGGTGTCTTTTATCTGTGGTTGCTCGCATGTAGGCTTTCGGCTGGGCCATCGCATATTTGGTTCTAATAGACAGTAATCCAAGCATGTACCGCATCGTCACGATAGGGGTATCTCGCGTACAGCCCAAAACTACACGCATCCTTTCACTTTGAATGCGTTCCAATCGTTCACATTGTGATATTGACAGCGTGAGTAATCTCAGACCATACTCGTTGACTGACATGACTAGCTAATGATACAGGAGAAACAGTAGTCTCTGTTCCAGGTGCATGAGGTCATTGTTTTAAGGGTTGTCAGACCTCTTTTGCACTTCTGTATAATTAGATCACCAACGGGCTGTTCACCCGTTTGCCAGTCACTTCGATTACGGAAACAACAGCAAATGGATTGATTTGCCGTTGCCCTAAAGACGCCAATAGGCGTGATGGGAAACAATGGCAAAGAAAACCTATCTGTTGTTGCCCTAAGACGCCACTAGGCGTAATGGCCACTGACTGCTTTGACGGTCGGTGGCTAAGGACGGAAGAAGAAGAAGAATAATTAGATCAACATGGTAATTGTATGATAACCCGCGATCAAATATTATTCCGAGATATTTCAGCTTGTCTTGCCTTTCAATTTTCTGCCCACTGAAAGTAATGTCTGGAAGGTCTGCTTTCGAAATGGAGATGCTCAAGTAGCACCACAGCACGCAGGCCTTGTTGGGATTGACCTCGGAGCCGACGTCCTTGCACCATTTAACGACCTCATGTAGCACTCTTTGGATGCTATTGACCATTTCCTGTCATTCAGAACCAGTTCTGTAGATGAACGCAGTATAGGTGATCACTGTCCTGTGCTCCTAAAACACCCCAACGTGCCATGGTGGCAGCAACACTAGAGATAAAAGCCAGATCTTTGACACCATCTATGTCCCTTGGTTTAATCGCCAGTCTTGTCGGGCGGCCATCATTGAAGATAAAAAGGTTCGTATTGAGGAAGGCCCGGCTGAAAGCCATACTCTGTTTATTGTCAGTAACGTTTCCCCACTCCTTACATCTAGCATTAAAATCACCTTTTGATAAGTTCCTCCGACCATTCCGCTAGAAAAGCCAAGTTACTATCTTCTGGCAGGTGATTTACGTGGGCACTTATTTGAAGATTTGCCATTTCTGACCATCAATGTTCATTTCGATTTCCTGCAATTCCACATTGTCATTGGCACAGGTATCCAACCACTTATGAGGTTGTTGTTGTTGTTGTTTTGAAAAGGTGATGGGTGGAGAGCGGGCACTTTACAGCTGCCCTTTATTGCCTCTTCTCGTTCCATCTTGGTCTTCCCTGTTCAACCTGAAAATTGGTTATAATTGGGATATTTAGTGTCATTTTATTTACTAATTTTGTTTTAAATTTTAATAACTATTGTCTTTTGCAGTTGCTGGTTTTAATTTATATTAGTATTTGTCATTTTATTTTCAGTTTTGTATTTGTATATAGATAACTATTGTCCTTTACACTTGGTTTTAATTTGTATTAGTATTTGTTCCTTTTGAGTTGTTTTTTTTTAAACCTCGTTGTCTTTCCTTGTCTTATGAGTAGTTAGTAAGTTTGCTAATTTTTCTGTTTTGTGTGTGTGTGTGGTTTTAAAAAAAATGATTTATTAGTTTTTGTTGCTTACTTTATATTTGGTTGAATGTGCTCCATTGTCTACCTGACCCACTTGGATTTGCGTTGCATTTGTAGCCTGGGCAATTAATGCTGACCTGCTCCTTTAAGTTTGTTTCTTGGAGCATTAGGATATCGAAATTGTACACTACGTTTTGTATTATAGCCACACATTCATTGGCTTTTCGACAGTTCTGATAACCCACACGTATATATTTAAGCGATAGCCTGTCAGCTTTATTCCCAAGTCTCCTTTTGCCGGCTTTTTTTAAATTCTTTCGTTCCTCTTTTCGCCCCTACAACATCATCTGCATCCATTTTTTTACTCCTGTCGTTAGCTGAAGTTATCGGCGACAGAGCACGTTCCCTATAGCTCCGGCAATGATTCGGGTTTTA
The DNA here is from genome assembly GCA_024509875.1 of Oreohelix idahoensis. Lineage (NCBI taxonomy): Eukaryota > Metazoa > Mollusca > Gastropoda > Stylommatophora > Oreohelicidae > Oreohelix > Oreohelix idahoensis. The sequence goes on from JAMPIV010009242.1 coordinate 56,942, forward strand.
AAAGTTTTCCATTATTTCCTTTTATTGATTGGTGGAAAAATCCAGTCACCCTAGTAGAACCACCATACCAGGAAAGAGGCAAAGCATGTTCTTTAGGGAGTCCTTCTGCCTGGTGCCACCCCGCTCGCTCCCTAGACAGCTAATGTTAAAAACTGCTCACCCAGAATTCATTCAGTCTCGGCATATTGGATCACCTTAGGCTTGGGGTCATTCTTTATGACTCAGATCCTAGAGTGGGCTTCATAGCAATTCCAGCTGTACACATGTCAGTTCTGGCTTAAACTTAACAAATGGCACCACGAAACTCCACCAATTAATTCCAAGAAGTTTAAACGAAGATTTTTCACATTTTCTTCATCAAAATTCTGCATAACAAATTCAAAGTCCACAATTCGACGGTACACACTTATTGACACATTAGTTGACACAGTCTCTTTCTACTGCAGTTTTAACATGGCTAACCTGCTACATAAACTGTCACTGCAAGAGCACATAAGGCTTTGGTGTAGGCTTCCTAGGATCAGCTGCAGGGGTGGCTCCATATGGAGCGAAATGGAAATGATGATGACATACATTTAAGTACGTGTATGTCGTAATTTTATCTGAGAGTGTTCTGATGGATATTGGTCCCTTTAGAGTATAGAATGATAGTGAAGGCTCTGTGAGAATAAGGATTTAGGAAAGTGAGGTAGTAGATTCACAAGTGCTGGGAAGAGTAAGGACAGTCTCATGTACGACAATATTTGTCTCTCAAAACCACTCCTACCACCCTTCTTAACAAACAATTGTTTGTCAGTTCCAGTCACTCAGGCGCACACACCGATTTGGTGATTCTGACGCTCAACGTACATGAATACAGACTACGATAACAAATATGAGGAATGTTGGATTTGGGCCAGCCGACACAAAAATGCTAACAAAGTTTTAATACTTTTATTATCATAAAAAATCAAGTCACAAATAATTATCAATTTACATAAAGAAATCAAAGGTTACAAAATACACAAATGACAAGGGGGAGGAGGGGTTTTTGAGAAGAAGTATCCAATACACCTTTCCCGCTTGTATTTACTAACAGAAAAGACCCGGTCCCAAAGACGAGAAGGGGGGGGGGGGGGGGGGGGGTGATGATGATCAGAGATAGGCAATTTAAACCAATGGTAAATTTATTACTCGGAGGCAAGGGGTTACAGTGATAAGGGGGTAGAGGAAAAGCTAGGGTTCTCAAATGTTTCCCCTTTTCAACAAAACTTTACGGAAGGGGGGAATGAACACAGTTAAACAATCCCGCTAGGAGAAATCCCGTACAATGTATACAATACCACTTAATACTAGGACGAACTAATTATAAGGGTAAAAAAAAAGATTAATAAATCTCCTGTCATTCAAAAACACGCTTGAGCTGGCCAGCACACACAGTCACACACACAGACTTACCAAGTTGTGAATTCTGGCACTTTAGGAATTTTACAACTGTAGCTAATACCGTAGAACAATGGAAATTGTCTTTTTATTTCTTCTGTGTCAGGCCCCAGATTTAACGAGGTGGGCTGGTAGCTAATAGTCTCAAAAATCGACAGACGGTGAAGCGTAAAGGCTACTGTTGGTTTGTTAGATAAAAGTTCCTAATGAATGGCACAGGCACTTGGCTGGGTGTGAGGTATGGTGCGGTTTCTAAGATTGGCACAGCTGGTGGAGATAACTTTCTTTTGCCGTAATGTTACAAACTACAAAACACTGAGGTAAGTTCTTCGGGGGGTGGTAAAATCCAATGATTATGCTTGACAGACAGTGTCAGGGAAATCTATGTTCTTCTTCACAAATAGAGCGGTGAGTAAAATATTGCTACTGGCAACTGTTCTTCTTCCAGTTTGTTAACTATAAAACGACTTTATGAATTGGGATTTTAAAACAGTCTTTGAGTTTGCTTTGTTTCTGTATACTTCAGATAGCTGAATCCCAACAGGATCGCCACAAAGATTAAATTTTAAATATGTTCATAAGTCACTTGAGTAATCGAACTGAGTTGGCAGGGCTCAGTGTAAAATTAATTAATTGCTGGGATGCAAGGTCGAAATATCAATTCGTCTGCACAGAAAAAGAATTTCACTCCAATAGCCAACAATTTAGATGAAATCTAGCAGGAATTTAACTATATGCTAGTGAATCTTAAAATTCTGTCAGACCGAATGATAAAGTTGCCCTTTTCAAATTCTGTATATATCTAAAAGGAATGTAAGTTAAATGGGTCGTGTGAAAATTTCGCGCCTCTTCATATCCCAGGGCAAGTCGAAGTTATTTAGCCGCCATGCTAACCGCGATGGCCCGACTGGCTTCCGATCTTCGTTCGTCTCAGGCTGCTCGCACGAGGATGTGAAATTTCTGCGAGACTAGCCTCGTTCGCGGTGAGTTTCCTGATTCCTCAAATCGTATCCGCTACGCTGAGCGCTCCGTCTCTCCCGTTCCATAGTCTTTCGGGCAAGTCTGCCGGTTGCCACAGAGGTGCGAAGTCTGCAAGAAGGTTTCTTCTGACCGCTCGAGTCCGTCTTACGAACGGTTCAGTGTTCGCACGGAGATGCTAAATTTCTGCTTCTCTGTTCTGGGGATCGTCTTTGACTGCTTTGATCATAGCCGCTACTCTTCGTTGATGAAAAGTTACAACAATACTGATGTTCAGGGGTTCTAATGTTATGAAAAGCTAAAGTCCCTTTAATCATCCATCAAATCAGGGAAAATTCACTTGACAAACTAGACGTACGTCACAGTGTATATATAATCATGAATAATATATGATGATGATTATGATGCGGTTGGTAATAATGATGATTTAGCAATGCTAATGAAATAGTGATTAATGATATTGCTGATCATAATGTGAAGATCATCGTCGTCATCACCCTTCAGCTCAGCAAGGAGCATAGGCCCTCAAAAACATATGCCAAGTCTTGCTGCCCTGTGCCACCAGCTCATCTTTATTATCCCCTTTATGCCTGTCTCCGGTTCTCTTCTCCATATTCTCCCTGATCTCCCTCTACTTATTTGACCCTGGGGATTCCAGAACCAGGACTGCTGGGTAATACTACCGGTACCAACAGGTTTCCTCATCGTGTTTCGTATCCACCTCCCGCGTCGTCTTCTCATCTTTTGTTCCACTGGCACTTGTCTGCTTCTTGTCATCAGGTCCACATTAGTGATCTTGTCATCAGGTCCACATTAGTGATCTTGTCATCAGGTCCACATTAGTGATCTTGTCATCAGGTCTACATTAGTGATCTTGTCATCAGGTCCACATTAGTGATCTTGTCATACCACTTCAATCTTTCTATTCTACGCAATCACACATTTATGAAAGCCTGTAGCTTTTTGGTTGTTGTTTTTGTTCTTCTCCATGTTTCGGAGCCAAACAATAGAACTGACTTGACATTTCAATAAAAGATTCTGATTTTTGTGTTGGACTTGATTTTTTTTTTAAATATCCATATACAAATGACACCTTGTATTGAATCAACTATTCAACTGAATTCAATAAAAATAGTTAACCTTTACTGTTCAAGTGGAAACATAAACGAAAGAGATATCTCAGACGTGAATAAAAGAATAAACAACAGAACTATCATAGTGGGAGATTTCAATGCTCATCATACAGCTTGGGGAGGCAATATAATAGACAAATCAGGGAAACTACTGTTGGACTTCATTGAAAACAATGAACTAATAATACTGAATGATGGATCAGTAACAAGAATTAACCCTTGTGCAAATCAGCAAGACACAGCCATTGATATAAGCATTGTAACACCAAATCTTGCTAATGCAAAATGGGAAGTTATTGGGGATACAAATTCGGATCATTTACCCATTGAAATAACACTAAAAGATAATTACAAGCCTAACAAACTGGTAGAAAAACCGAAATGTTACTATAATAAAGCTAATTGGGTAGCTTTTCAGGTAGAAATGGAAGAGATAAAAATGAATAATATAGAAAATGAAAATATAGATGTATTTGCAGATAATCTCACAAAAGAAATATTGCTAATAGCTGTTAAACATATACCAAATGCATATATGCCAGAACACATAATTCCACACCGCATTAAAGAAACAAAAAAGAATGAACATTGGAACAAAAACCCATTACCATGGTGGACAGTTAGATGTACAGAAATTCAAAAACAAAGAAAACAAGCTCTACAAGAATATAGAAAGCATAGATCTGAAGATAATTTAGATGTTTATAAGAACATAAGAAATGAATCAAACAGAATAATACTTAAGGCAAAAGAAAATCATTGGAGAAATTTCTGCCAAACACTGAACCCTACAAATAACTCTACAACAGATGTGTGGAATAAGTTAAAAGCCATTAAAGGCAGAACTAAACATATGATAATACCTCCTATAAAAAGATCTGAAAGGGAAGAGACTGACTGGCAGAAAGCAGAGGTGCTGGCCAGGTACTACCATAGAGTTAGTTCTAAGGAAAATCTAGGACAGGCTGAAGTCAACAGAAGAGCAACACTTCTTAAAAAACTCAGTAAAGAAGTACCTCATAATACTGAAAATTTATCATATTTAAATGCAGATATTACAATGGAAGAAGTTGAAAATACAATAAAGGACAAAACAAATACATCAGCAGGGCATGACATTTTGAGCTATGAAATCTTGAAACACATACCAAAAAGTACCATAGAAATTATAACATCCCTTTTTAACAAAATTTGGAATACTGGAAAAATTCCAAAACATGGAAAACAGCAGTAATTATTCCAATACTAAAACCAGAAAAAGATGCCCATGATGCCAGTTCATATAGACCAATTTCTTTAACTTCCCACCTAGGTAAAATATTAGAAACCATAGTAAATAAAAGATTAAAGTTTTATTTGGAAAAAAATAATTTATATAGTCAAACTCAGTCAGGATTTAGGAAGAACAGATGCACTATGGATCAGATAATTAAATTGGAACATGAAGTAAAATCAGGATTTCAAAAGAAAGAAAAAACTGTGGTAGTATTTTTAGATATAGCTAGGGCTTATGATGAATGCTGGAGAGAGGGTGCTCTCTTTAAAATGAAGAAGATAGGAGAAACCGGTAAAATATATAATTATTTAGAGAATTTTTTGCAAGATAGATATTTCACTGTTCAGGTAAACAATGATAGATCAGAACTGTATGAACAACAAAATGGAATACCCCAAGGATCAGTAATGTCTCCTTCAATTTTTACAATAATGGTAAATGATTTAGGTGAGGAATTTAATGATATAACAAATAAATTGTCACAGTTTGCAGATGATGTTGCTATATGGAGGACTGGGAGACATCTGCCAAAATTATATAAGGATCTACAGAAGCAAAAAAATAAAGTATGTAAATGGATGACAAAATGGGGTTTTCAGCTGAATACAAATAAAACATTGGGAATGATCTTCAGTAAAGGTAGGGTTGTAAAAAATAAAATTATAGACATAAATATCCAAGGGCAAAACATTAATTAATACAGTGCAAACCACTCGATATCTAGGGATGATATTGGACCAACAGCTGAACTGGAATAAACACATAGATAAACTAGTGGAGTCTTGCAGAGGATTGACTAACTTATTAAGATATTTGAAAGGTAATGGATGGGGTGCAAGCACTAAGACAATGCTCACTTTTTATAAATCTTTTATTAGAGGAAAAATAAATTATGGAAGTATAATATATGACTCTGCTGCACAAAGTAACAAGATTAAATTAGACAGAATTCAGAATCAGGCTTTATGTAGCCTACAATAGCAGGTGCAATCAGATCAACATCAATGGGAACTATAGAGGTGGCTTTAGGAATTCTACCCTTGGAATTACGGAGAAAGGAGTTAAGACTAAATTACATGAACAGAGTTATGTTAGATAAGTCTCACCCAGCACATACAGCTTTTACCAGATGCCAACTAAGAACTCAGGCCAATCCAATGAATACCATTAGATACCCTACAGGATGGAAGTGTATGGAGGAAATTGTCCATCTGGGTAAATTAATTACATTAATTAATAACAGTTGTGAATACAAGCCAGTGATTCCAGCCTGTGAGATCAAGAAACCAGACACAGGAGGGAGTGGAATGGCAAAATGGGGATAGGAATATATATTCCTAATATGGAAGATAATGGCACCACTCTAAAGAATTATTTGCATCAACGGATACATACTACCACCTAGCAGAAATACTTAAGAAAACAAATAATATAGAAAATATTAAAAACACAGCCAATAAATAATATACAACAAATATCAATAAATTACTGTGTACACAGATGGATACAATTCCAAATGGAAAATGGCAAAAGACAGCATCCCTTTTTACAGAGATGTGCAATACTAAAAGCACTAGACCCTCCCAAAAAACTAAGAAGGTTTTAACTCTTTCAACAATTAAAGCACTTAGAAACTTACGAGAATGTAGTAGACCTGACATAGCAGAGGAGATATTTCTGGCTACTACATACTTATATTCCAGAGGATGTTTAGTCATAATTGCTTGGATACCTTCACATGTTGGCAATGAAAAGGCAGATAAAGAAACCAAGAAAAGGTAGGATAAAAATCTAATAAATGTAGGGACGAGTAAATCAGAGATTAAGAGCTTAATTAAAGATTTAATAACAGATGAATGGAAACAGAGTGGGATAAAAAATCATGAAAGGAAGACAAGCATATAAGTTGTTCAAGGCTCCAACAAGAAAACTCAGATATCTAGGGAATTGAAAATTCCCAGTGGAAACTTCTCAGACTACAGCTGGGAAAAGGCTATTTCAGAATAGAAGAACCTTACTGTGCAGTGTTCTCCAAGACAATAATAGAACCCAAATGAGAATACCAATATTAGATTACACTGACAAACAAATTTTTCTTCTTATATAAGAATAAGTGTTTTAAGTTTCTTGCGCTGATTTTCTGAAACAATCTTAAAGCACTTAAGATATTTGTGAATAAATATAAAACGTTATTTGCTCCGAGAATGCAACATAATTCTACTTTTTAGTAGCTAAAAGATGCCTGACAAATAGCAGAGGAGATAGTTGTAGAAATTCTGGCTACTACATATTTTATATTGACCAGAGGATGTTTAGTCATAATTGCTTGGATACCAGGTTGGTTTCACATAAGTCGATGTTGGCATAGATGGGGAAATGAAAAAGGCATGGACTTTTAAAGAAAACCAAGAAAGGTAATCATCTGATAAAAATCTAATGAATCCATCATAGGAAAAGTGAGTTTAACTTAATTTCTTACTATAGACTATGATTAGTTTACCTGACGAGTAAATCAGAGATTAAGAGCTTAATTCGCGACTCAAAAATGGATCTTTTAACTCCGAACAGATGAATGGAAAGCATTTGAGTGGGATAAAAATCTGAAAGGAAGACATTGCAGCATAAATTTATTTCATATAAGTTGTTCAATGGCTCCAACAAGTAAAATCTCTAAAGATGTTACTTCTCTACATGGGGAAGTCTGTGGAAAATTCGAAAACCAGTGCCTCCATGTAATCACGTGTCTGATCCATAGAGCAACAGAAGAAACTTTACCTGCAGATTCTACAGCTACCGTTGAAAAAATGTTTACTTAATTAACCATTCAGAAAAGGCTATTTACCAGACACGCATTACTCGGTTCGGGGCTAGATGGAAAAGCCCAACCTTACTCGAGAGAACTTGTTCAATGACTTTGAGATGGATGTGACCATTCTCCAAGACATGGCGATTTTTCATTCCAAGACTAGTCTAAAAATGCATAACAGAAATTATTTTCATAATTCCAGTCGCCTAACTGTTCATTGTACGAATGAAATGTATGACAAATATGGCTTTCGTTTGTTAACCTACCAATTGTAAGAGGTATGTATAAAATTTGGTTGCAAACAGCGCAACAGACAGGGAATTACCTATAGGGATCGTATAGAGCAGCTCGGGCAAAAAATGTAATTAGATTATTTGCAAGCATCCAACTTACCTATAAATATAGAAGAGGTGTTAAGAGTAGACAGACCTAGGGAACTGCATAATATAGTCAAACAATATTTAACACGAACAAATGTTAATATATACTGTAGTGGCTGGGAATGTAAAGGTCCGATGCTGTTATTCCAATGCTTATTCTTCTTCTTCTTCTTCCTCGTTCGCCTTCAGACTTCCACATTTATGACTCTAATAAAGGCAGCAGTCAACTCAAGGTTCCCGACATCTCCAAACCCGACATTTTACCCCGTTCCTTACTGTAGGTTTCGTTCAGGTGTGTCGAACAGAGTACTGGCAAAGTCAATTAACTCAGACTTCACATTTTATGACTCTAATTCAAGGTTCCCGACATCTCCAAACAGTTTTTCGTTGACAGAAGTAGGTTGTTGCCAAATGCTACCCCGTTCATTACTGTAGGTTGGGCAGTACTGCAGCAGGTGTTCGACTGTCATCGGGCTGGTACCGCAGGTGCAGAGATCTGTTGCACCAATTTTGTATTTGTGGTACAGATGGTATCTCAATCTGTTGTGCCCAGTGCGCAGTCGAAAAATGATGACCTGTTCTTTTCTGAAAGTCAATTAATTATCTGTTAAAGTCAGTTATATACACCCCTTCACTTTAATATTATTCTTGTTCAGAGTTTCTTCTTGATTTTGTTTGTTTGTTTTTGTTTATTTATTTAACGTATAAGCACAATTGTGATTGTCCCTATTTACAATGATTTGACAAATGTGATGCCACTTTCTCATATCGGCAGTTTTTCATATTATTTGGAATTGAAAACATTATATATCCTAATTATAACCCATCAGAGGTTGAACGGGATATTTTTCTTCATTAACAAACAAAAAAAAAAAAACAAAAAAAAAACACACACATTGGACTTCACACTCCAGGCCTTTTGTCATGAAAAATTACACAAGTCTAAGGAAGAGACTGAATGATTACTGAGTAAGCAGTCGTGAACATTGACAGTCTAGTGGGCGAGCAGGGTGGCACCAGGCAGGAGTCCCTTAGGGACATTCCTTACTTCTACCCTGGTATGGTATGGTGGCTCTACCAGGGTAAACGGACGTTTCCACTAATTAATAAAACTAATTGTTTATAAAAATAGTATCATCGCTAGAGCTACGGAGATCGTGTTCTGTTGTCATAATTTCGACAGATGGAAAGAATAAATATGTATACAGATAAAGAGGTAGGTGAGAGACGAGGAGGGAAAGGAGAAGGGTTGGAAAGAGGAAACGTAAGGAAAAAAGCTAATAAGCTTAAATATATACGTGTTGGCTACTGGAACTGTCGTAGCGCCACTCAACGAGAGGGTATTTTACAAAAAGTAGTATATTATTTCGATATCCTCTTGCTCCCAGAAAATAAAAAAAGGCTAAGATTGCTGGAATTTGGTATTAAACGTAAAACTAGCAGGGATATATGGATGTATGAGAGGATGCATCCGGCGTGTATTATGTATGCAACCAGAGCGCGACAGGAGTAATTAGCATTCATACCCTTCGGCATTGCTGAGGGAGACTGAACACCCATGGACTAGCTTATAGTAATTCAGACCCGTTTGAACGCATTTTTATGGCATTCCCCAGCCATTTTTCGTATTAGTGAAGTGCTGGGCGAGTTAACACGCTTTAAACAACTAGTGCACTATAAACGTATGATGAGGTACGTGGGCTTGCGAGAGGGGTTAAGTAAAATGCGAAATGAATGCGAACCCCCTGAGCTGCAATTGAATTGTTTGCAAGGGGAGAAACCTAGTTTATCACGTGACCCTCAAAATGGCTGATGGAATGGAACCTCCCCCGTTCGACAACGACGACGAAGTAAAAGATGATGATGACTTATTTTCTGATGCAAAAGAGGTAGATATAGAACAATTTATGATTGTTATGCATTTTTAAAAATTTGTGAAACGTGATAAAATGAAAAACGTGACATTATTTTTAAAAATTTACAGTTTCATCCCTGCTGAGAACAGAAAAACCGATAGGTTTATTAAAGACAAGTGATGATTATTAATGTTATATCGCTGTGTTGTTGTGTTTTTTTTAATACTTAAGATATTCTGGCAGTGATATAGAAGGGCACAACCTGTATACAATAAATTTATGAATCTGATATCGTCATTGATTTAGGCTTACAAGCAAGGACCTAATTCATAATTCAGTGTAATTATCCAGGGCATTGCGTTTTAATTACAGTAGCCTACAGTTAAACCTTCTAAGTTTGCACTATGTGCATATATATTACTGAAGTCTTCTTCTGGTTCTTGTTTTGTTTCTTAAGGAGCATTGGATCAATGATGCAGTTTACTTTCATGCAATTTATTTATTTATTTACTTTCATGCAGGAAGTCTGCCAGAAAACTTAATGTGCGTTAGCCTCTTGCAATGTCAATTTATGTGGCAGTTTATTTTTCATGATGAGCTTACTAGAAAGTGAACATTCATCACCAGTTTTAGGGCACAATACAGCTTTATGTAGGGTAGAGGTTTATTCCTGATGTTTTTGACATTTCAGTTTGAAATTTCTGTTGATTCAATAACATCTTGTAACTTTCATGCTATCCAATTGAAATTGATGTAACTTGCCCACAGAAAGTCTAGTTGCCCTTTTTTTTTTCATTTCCTGACCTTGCTATCCTTGAAAAATCTTGCCATTCCTCAGATAGCAATGCCGGAACACATTGGGAACAATGGACAACTATCCCTTACCCTGTGTGTCACATGTGGCGGAGGTGAAGAACTCTAGGTTATGTAGGCAGCTGCTGAATAAGAGCCCCGGGTAGTTCCAAGGGTCTCTGAAGAGACAAAGATAGAATTGGACTACTGTACCCTCAGGCATGTCGTACAAGGCGACTGATATGACGTGCATGGGACAGGCAACCTCATCATGTAAAACAAATAGCCATTGAAACCACACCTAGAAGATCATGTGATTGCTTGACGGGGCTTCCTGTGGGACCAGCTGCAGTGGTGGCTGCATTCTCCATAAAGAGCTTAAAAGATAATGATGATGATGCTGAATGTTGGGATGGTTGTACCTCTGCAGTGTGCCGTGCTTTGTTCATTTCTTCATGTAGTTTTTGTAGTGTGTGGACCAGTATGGTGCATAGTTCTTCTCGCTCCTCTCGGTATTGTCTCCTTTGCTGCCTTGAGTACTCCATTATTAAAATCCCTGATGACTCTGTTAATGTCTCTGTCTAGTACCCTAATATCTTTCGTAAGCAGATTTGCTCTGTGTTGGTAAATGGACCAATTTGCTTTTTTATAATTCTATCTTGGCTGACTTGGACTTGTATTAATTGTTCTATTAATTTTGATGGTACTTGTGCGTTAATTCACCGTCAAATTAATATTTTGGCAATTTATTACCCAAACCGAGAACCATACTATTTCTTACATTTGTTTTCTTACAATTTTTTTCTTTTTTTCTCGCCTTAATCCAATCGCAGTCTAGGCCGTGGAGTTGTGACATTTACCCAGTCCGTCCTTTCTTTTTTTTTGTAATCCGGAAAAAATACAACTTATTCAAATTTTTTTTTTTTAAACACTTTTTGTCTCGTTTTGGTGAGGCGCGTCCCATTCAACCTAGTCGGTTATATTAGGGCGCATGTCCAAATATAAAAGACCCTTAAGTCTAGGGAATTGCTAGTCATCATAATCATCATCATCATCATCAGATTTCAAGTCCCTATCAGAGTCAGGTACCCATTTACAGCTGGTTAGACTGATGTGTGACACCTGTTCCCTTCCTCGCTGCCGTTGCCTTCTCTAACTCAAGATCAGAGTCAGATACCCATTTACAGCTGGTTAGACTGATGCGTGACACTACCAAGCTCGAGAGGTGGGGCCTACGTAGCTATAGATGCATGACACCTGTTCCCTTCCTCGCTGCCGTTGCCTTCTCTAACTCAAGATCAGTCAGGTACCCATTTACAGCTGGTTAGACTGATGCGTGACACTACCAAGTGTCACGCATCAGTCTAACCAGCTGTAAATGGGTACCTGACTCTGATCTTGAGTTAGAGAAGGCAACAGCAGCGACTTCCCTTGTTTCTTGTGTACCGTTAACTTGTAGAACTGATTCAATACTGTTTTATTGGTTTATAAACTTAAAATACGGGGGGGGGGGGGGGGGGGGGGGGGGGGGGGGGGGGGGGGTTGGGGGGCGGGTCTGTCGTAAGCGTGTCAACTATGAATGCACGAGGAACGTTTTTTTTTTTTTTTTAACTTGCCCTCCCAAACCACAATGTGAAATCAACCTTTTTCAGTCAAGAAAAAGTATGGTTCTCAGTTTGGGTAATAAATTTCCACAATTTGATTTTATCGGTGAATTAACGCACAAGAACCATTTTGATGAATACAGGGCGATGATCACTTTCACCGAGTTGTTCTCCTATTTCCCTTTCCACTATCCCGGCCAAATCAGGTGTGCAGAATGCCAGGTCTGGGGTAGAGGTGCTATGCCATCTTCTGGAGTAAAAGGTTGGAAGATCATTTGAGTTGTTTAGAAGGGTTAGGTTATTGTCGTCTTGCCAGTTTTCTATCTCTTCGCCCCTTCTATCTAGCTGGATGTATCCCCAGCTTTGGGAATGGCTGTTGAAGTCTCCCACCGCTAAGAAGTTGCCACTGGGGACGTCTATACTAGCCATGTTCAGTGGTATGTCACTGGGGCAGTAGAAGTTTAGGAGATCTAGTTCCAGAGTGTTATGTTTAAGATGGATTACTTGGTATTCTACACCTTCTTTATATGTCTTGGATTCTATAGCGTTGAGGTTATTCCTTATCAGTTTTAGTATGCCACCCTTCTTCCGATCTTTTCTGTCAACTCTGAAGCATTGATAGCCCCGTATCTTAAAATGTTTTCCTTCCTGTAGGTGGGTTTCTTGTATGCAGCATATGCTAATTTCTTTCCGAAATATTAGTGCCAGAACAAGCAGGGTTTAGAGAGTGCAGCAGCACAGAAGACCAAATCACATACCTGTCCCAGATCGTTGAAGATGCCTTCCAAGAAAAGAAAAAAGTCTTTACTCTATGGAAAGATCTCCAAAAAACTTTTGACAAAGTATGGAAAGACGGGTTAATAGTAAAACTGCAAAGAAACGGAATCAAGGGTAATATGAGAAAATGGATCCAGTCGTTCCTACACAATTGGAAAGCAAGAGTCACCATGAAAGGCCACAACAGCAAGAAAGTCCTCCTAAAACATGGAGTTCCTCAAGGCTCAGTATTGTCTCCCACCCTGTTCCTTGTGTTCATCAATGACCTCATCCACGATCTGCCACAAGGTGTGAGAGCTGCCCTATACGCTGATGACTTGGTGGTGTGGTGTGTAGAAGAACATCTAACTATCGCTAATAAGCGAATACAAAGGGCAGCAGACAACATAGCAGCATGGGCAGAGAAATGGATGGTGCAGATCAACGCTGAAAAATCCTCAACAACACTTTTCACGCTCTCAAAGACAAAGCAGGAAAGATACGACTTGGAAATATACATGTCCAAACAGACGAGGAACCAGTGTATTTGGGCATTACATTAGATAAGAGAATGACATGGAGGCACCACATCAAGAGAACAGAGGCTAAAGCAAGAAGAAAACTTGCCATACTGAGGAAAATAGCTCGATCAAGTTGGGGAGCTAATGAAACAACACTAAAGAAAGTTTATACAGGTGCAATAAGACCAATATTAGAGTACGGATCAGCAGCATGGTCTACTGCAGCCAAATCACACCTACAAGCCTTGGATAAGGTACAAAATCAAGCGCTTCTCTTGATCACGGGTGCCATGAAGACCACACCAATAAACGAAATGGAAAAAATCACAGGCTTTCCACCTTTATTCTACAGACGAGACACTAAGACCCTGATCCAAGCAGAAAAGTACAAGAACATGCCAGCACATCCAATGAAAACGATATTTAGCCAGTGGGAGGTTGAAGAGAAGCAGTTTTGTGCATCGGTCCAAAAAACTAATTAGAACATACAAGGATGAACTACCAGACATCACTAAGGAAATAATTCCCACACTCCTCCCAACCCCATGGGAACAACATCAAAATTTCAGCATTAAGACCTTCATAACTACCACCTGCCCCATGGGAGAGCTAAATACTCTCCAAAGGAAAACAGCAGCTTGTAACATGATTGAAGAACTATACCCCAGAGAAGCATGGATCCAAGTATATACTGATGGATCTGCAACCAGAGCAGTGAAGAATGGAGGCGCAGGAGTTTATGTGGTCTATCCAGACAAAGAAAATGAATCCACCTGTTCACCTACTGGAATATTCTGTTCAAACTACTCTGCTGAAGTACAGGCCTTAAGCATTGCTGCAGTAATAATAAATAACACAATAAGCCAATGTCAGCAGGTTGTATTCCTTACCGACGCAATGTCAGTTCTGCAAGCCCTCAACAGTGATAAACTGCCAGAGTTAACAAAAGCCCTATGTGAAGTAAATATCAAAAGAAGGGTAGTGCTACAGTGGATACCATCACACTGTGGCATACCAGGAAACGAGAGAGCAGATACGTTAGCAAAAGAGGAAGCAACACGGGAACAAAAAGAACACACAATCACCTTCCAGGAAAAGAAGACCCTTATCAAGGCCATCAGGAAAATTGACCAACAGAGAGACAACTATCACTATCTTGATCGAGCAAAACAGGTGATCCTGTTCCATATTAGAACAGGACATAACAGACTGAGCAGTCACTTATACAGACTGAGATTGGTCCCATCACCCCTATGTACGTGTGGACAGGCAGCACAGACAGCCGAACATATCCTGCAAGACTGCCACATGCTTAGTCAATTGTGGACTGAACATTGGCCCACAGATACGCACATCCACACAAAGCTGTTTGGGAGTCTTGACGAACTTTCAACCACAGCAACATACATCCAGAGAACTGGACTTCTTGTGTAGACATAACTAAACAACAGCAAACGAGAAGAAGAAGATGATGCTGAATAAGGATTAATCTAAATAAGCAGCTGTGACCCAGCTTGTGGCAATCATGGACAGCATCTGGGATCGGTAATTTTTTAACAGCAAGAGGAAACACTGAAGTGAAATATAAAGTATTTAGTAACTTGTATCAAATCCAGGTGAACTAAAGCAAATCCATTCATCAGAATAGTTCTTTACTAACAGAGCTACCTCCTTTAAGTTTAACCAAGATACTGCCAAACACCCGTGTGTTACCGGGGCCTGAAAGGGGAGCAAAGAATAGTAACACTGTTCCCTGCCTTGCACGTCGTAGAAAGCGACTAAGAAGGGTTGGGCATGGGGCTGGTCACCCCATCCTGTAAAAAAATTTAAACTGCAAAAAAGTTCAACAAACATGGAGAAGCAGAGGTAGACCAAGAAGCACATGGAGAAGAGAGCTGGAAACAGAGGTGAAAATGAAGAGGAGAATGTGGAAAGAACTTGAGATGATGGCACGTGACAGGAGGACTTGGCATGTGTTTGTTGAAGGCCTATGCTCCTTTGGGAGTGGAGGGTTATGAATGAATGAATGAAGATACTGCCAAAACCTACCTTATTATAATTATGACTTTCATAGGTTAGGACTCTGTTTACTGTTTGTTTGTCTGGTCATTCTTTTCATGTCTTCTGTCATATTTGTGAACATAGTTTGGTTGTGTGCATGCACATGAGAGCACTAATTTATTTATCTATATTTAATAGGAATAAAGCATTCATCATGTCCAATTACATGAAAATATCACACAGCACGACTGTCGAGTGGAAAGAGATTTGTCACTTTAAGACTACTCCTTCTCTGGCATCCCTTAACGCTTTTTGAACAGCTGTCATCCAATTGTCCCTGAAAATGCCCATAAAATGGTCAATTTATGATGGTAGCTCTATGTAAAACCTTCCACAGACACCTTTTATGACATGCATGGTAGGTCACAGTTGTCCTATTCTTTGCTTTAAAAAAATAGGCACCTGGACCTACACTGGCATTTATTTACATTGCAAAATAATGTCTGCTTTTTCATTTCAGGCAGTTATACATAAATTGTTATGTTTATTCACAGATCTCCTTTAAATGTTATAATTTACTCATCTTCATTCGTTTACAGAAGCCATCATCACCTGAATCTGACAGATCTCAAGATGCACAAGTAAACGGGTCGGCTGCACAGAATGCTCATGAAGATGTACATAAAGAAGATGAGAAGAATGATGATGATGATGATGATGATGACGATGATTTATTTAAAGGTACTTAACAACATGCATATTGGACAATATGTGGAACTAATATTCAAGCCTAATGTCAAGCCAGTCCTACGGAACAGTCCTGAAACAGGGAGAACAAAGAAAACATCAGCCAAGAAGTTATAGACTTTCTTAAACAGGCGTTTCTGGAGAAAAGAAGGATTGAAATTGTGTGACAATATCATCAGTGTATAACTGATGACAAGAACCAGTCACATGCCAGTGAAAAAAAGAGGTGAGGAGATACTGGCAACGGATAGGACACGCTCATTGAGGAAACTTATGAAAACATTACAAGATGGTCCTTCTAGAATCCCCAATGTTATAGAGGTAGATGGAGACTAAAAAAACAGATGGAGAAGAGAACTGGATTGTTTTTGAAGGCCTGTGGTCCTTGGGGAGCTAAAGGGTAATAGTGAGCACGTATGTATGTATGTCTTAGAATGTGACCTCATTGTACTTTAAACAGTTGCTTGTTCCCTGAATTTTATATTTATTAATATTAGTATCAACTTGACAAACTGGAGTATTAATGCAGGTCCTCTGGGCTGGTGAATGTATATGGGATAAATAATTATGTGGAGGAAGGTTTTGTTAATCAAACAACAAAGCCTAAGACATGTGACTGAGAGAAAAAATGGTGCCTAATTATATAACAGCAATGAATTAGAGAAAAACAAACAGCATGTAAGAACTTGGATGAGAGAACAGAAATTAAACCATCAGTTGCAGAATGGAATGTCAAAGATCTATACAGGGACAAAAGAACTTCAGTGATCTTCATTGACAAAACATGGAGTAAGGGGAAAATGTAACTTTATTATGTCGTTATCTGTTTTAATTGCAGTTTTAAGGTTTTTTAATCTCTCACAAATAAGTAAATGATATTGGTATCAAACTTCAACATTTATAGGAGATAGATTTGTGTTTTTTTGCATTCATTTTATTGTTAGTTATTTCCTAAATTGTTTTCTTCGTTCATTACAGGTGGAAGTTCTGAGATAAAATTAGATTCAGAGGATGATGATGTGAAAGAAGAAACTCAGAAGAAAGAGGCATCTGACTCTCATTCTACTTCAGTAGGAGCAACAGCCAAAGAATCAAAGCCACAGATATCTGTTTCTGAGACAGTGACATCTAGACACGCTAATGGAGTAGGAGAT
The DNA here is from genome assembly GCA_024509875.1 of Oreohelix idahoensis. Lineage (NCBI taxonomy): Eukaryota > Metazoa > Mollusca > Gastropoda > Stylommatophora > Oreohelicidae > Oreohelix > Oreohelix idahoensis. The sequence goes on from JAMPIV010009242.1 coordinate 74,368, forward strand.
GAGACAAAGACTCTGTCAGTGGATAAGATGCATATTGAGAAAGCCTGTTGATAGCATTACAAGGCAGTCCTTGTTCTGGAATACTCAGGGTAAGAGAAGTAGAGGGAGACTGACAAACGCACAAAGAAGAGAACTGAAGACAGACGTGGAAAGACTGTGAGCTGTTGGCATAGGACAGGAAGACCTGGTACAAATTTGCACTGTTTGGGGAGTCGAAGGGTACCGGATGAATTAAATTCTTAGTATTGTAGTAGACTGTTTAATTTTTAAAAATTGAGGTTTTTTTGTTAAGATCAAATGAGTTGATTGAAAATGGTGGTGTAAGAGTAACAGTAATACATATTATTCTGATCTTAAATTTGCCAGATTGCAGTTCTAAATTGGCTGTATCTGAAAGATAATGATTTTCTGTCTTCCTGAAATGCAGCTTTCTGACAGTGGGGATGAAAAAGAAGCATATGATATTGAGATCAAAATTACAGAGACCATGAAGATGGGAGATGGAATGTCAGCATATATAGTTTATAAAGTTGCTACTAAGGTGAGTTACAGAATTGTTAAAAGGCCTTAATGTCAACATTATTGCCAAAAAAGAGACAAATAAATGTGCGCAGTGGCCATAGTGAGTATTGCTTGGCATGAAACCTGTTATTTTAACAAATATTCAGCAATATGCAGTTAATTCTGTGCATTCTCATATTAGGTCAGTGTAGTCTTGGCATCAAAGGTCAGCTGCAATGGATCTTGATGTACAGGTATACCTCGAAGATATTGCGGGTTTGGTTCCAGACCATCGCAAGAAAGCGAATATTGCAATAAAGAATCTCTCGAGTTATAACTGGTGACTACCAGAGGGATGAGTGAAAAGGCCCTTGAATATAAGAGTGAGATGCATCTTTGTTTCATAGATCTGGAAAAGGCGTTTGACAGGGTCCCCTGGAGCAAACTTTGGGACTGTTGGCAAGGAAGAATATTCCAGCACCTCTGATTCATGCTATACAGAGCTTCTACAAGTCTTGCAGAAATTATGTGAGGACAGCAAACCATAAGTCAGAAGAGTTCAGGACCACCACTGGTGTAAGACACGGTGATATCCTATCACCTTACCTCTTCATACTCCTTATAGACGATGTCATCAAGGCATGTAAGGAGAGAACAAGAAAGTATTCAGTGGGATACTGGAAGATGAGACAGGTCTATATTTCGGAGCTGGCATTTGCTGATGATGTTGCCCTGATTGCTAAATCAGAGGCACATCTCCAATCCAACCTGCAAGTCTGGAAGGAAGAGCTGGAGAAGAGAGGGATGGTCTTAAGCAGCTCTAAAACAAAATCCATGGTGATATCACGAGAAGAAAGAAGACATCAGATTAAGCTGGGAGAACAGGTCCTGGAGCAGGTCGACCACTTTAAATACCTCGGAGCTATTATAGACCGAAAGGGAGGCATCAAAGAAGAGTTGGCCACTCGAAAAGCAGCAGCTGGGAGACTTTTTCAGGCCATAAATCAAGGATTCCTCAGCAAGAGAGAGGTTGGTAAGAAAACGAAGATGGCTGTATACCGCTTCACCTATGTCCCAGTCTTGACATATGGATGCGAGTCATGGGCAATGACTACAACCCATAAAAGCCAGATCCAAACCTCAGAAATGAGGTATCTGAGGAAGGTGGTTGAAGTAACAAGAAGAGACATGGTACGCAACCAGACGATACGTCAAGGCCTTAAATCCTACCCCCTGCAGACCCAAGTAGAACAGTCCCAATTAAGATGGTTTGGCCATGTCTGCAGCATGGGAGAAGATCAGATACGACGACAAGCATGGGAAACAAAGAGCCAAGGATCCAGACCCCGAGGACGACCCAGAGTCCGCTGGGAGGACAACATTAGACAATCTTTGAAGGACCGAGGACTAGAATGGAACCAGGCCAGGAGAAAGACAGCCGATAGGATAGTCTGCAGAGGTGTTATTACTCAAAGGAAAGTTTTATTGCAACCCAAGTTCTTTAGTACTCACAGCAGGCTGTCGTGTTATCTATTTCTCCTGAGACTTTCCACTCCAACGTATATATATTCAAGTAATTCTCTGGTTTTATAAAACTGTTTTATTTATGAGTCCAACTGGACTAACTCCAAAGTTAATTCAATTTACACAACTCAATAATCTGGTTATTGATGACCAGAACATTCACTTTCCAAATAGTGCTTAATTCCTTTATAAAATACGACTGCATTAATGTAACGCTGTCCAAAAATCATTTGCAAATACTGGTATGCTTCTACCGAGACTTCAACTATAAACTTCATCGTCAAAGGTTAACATAATGTTCACAAAAACAATCGCAAGGTACAAACCGTGATAACAGTAGTCGTAAAACAAATCCTCTAACATAATACAGCGTGTCCGGCAGAATCACTACCAATAACTTCTTCTTCGATCCTTAACCACCGACCGTCAAAGCAGTCAGTGGCCATCACGCCTAGTGGCGTCTTGTAGGGCAACAACAAATTGATTCCACTTTGCACGGTCGGTGGCCATCCTTCGTACAGTGCCCCAACTCTGGTTCATTCTTTGCATCTCAGCCTCCACAGTCCTCCGCCAAGTTGTTTTTGGTCGGCCTCTCTTTCGCTTTTCTTCAGGGGTCCAAAGCATAGCTGTTTTTGTGATGGCATCGGGGTCTCTTCTGAGGACATGACCAACCCAGCTCCAGCGTCTGCCAGCTATGATGGTATGCATGTCCTCTTGCTTGCTACAAGTAAGCAGATCTTGGTTGGTGATGGTATTCGGCCAAAAGATTCGGTGAATTTTTCTTAGGCGTGTTGTGTGAAAAGAGGACAATTTTGACATTTCTTTCTCTGTGACTCTCCAGCATTCCGCACCATAGAGAAGCACAGAAAGCACGCAACTCTGGTATAATCTTAATTTTGTGCTTGTGCTGTATTGGGAGGACTTCCAGATGTTATTTAGGCTACAGAAGGCTGTTCTTGCCTTATTCATTCTGATGTTGATGTCTTTGCCTGCCCCACCATCTGGTGTTACTATGCTTCCTAGGTATGTGAAGGTATCTGTCTGTACCAGTTGCTGATTCCTTACTGATATGGGCTCAGGGTTGCTCACATTGAGCGTCATGACCTCAGACTTCTTTAAATTGATGTTCAAGCCCACCTGCTGGCTAAATTTATTAAGTCTATCCGTTTTTTCCTGGATGTGTTGATGTGAATGTGCCAGCAGTGCAATGTCATCTGCATATTCCAGATCTTCCAATGTAGAAAATGTAGTCCATCTTATTCCTCTTGGACTGCCCTCTGTTGTCTGGTGCATCACCCAGTCTATGACTGTTAAAAATAGAGTGGTTGATAAGGGGCACCCCTGTCGTACTCCTGTCTTCACCTCGAAGGTTAGGTTGCTCTGCCCAACACTACACGTAAAGTTGGCATAGAGGCTTTTTATGATTGACACTATGCAGCTTGGAATTCCATAAGCCCTCAGTATTTTCCATAGACTGTCCCTATGTATGCTGTCAAAAGCCTTTTCAAAATCAACAAAATTTATGTAAAGCTGTCTTTGCCATTCTGAGCACTGCTCTATAATGTTCCTGAGAGTGAATATATGGTCTACACATCTTCTGTTCTTTCTAAATCCTGCTTGTTCTTTCCTCAGTTTGTAGTCTACTGCCTTTGAAATTCTCTGTATAATTATCCTGCCTAGTATTTTGCTGGGAACTGAGAGAAGAGTGATTCCTCTCCAATTATTGCAGTCTGAAAGATCTCCCTTCTTGGGCAATTTGACAATTATTCCTTTGTTCCACTCCGATGGTGTTGTCCCCGTTTTCCACACTTGTGCAAATAGTGGTTCTAATAGTTCTGCTGCTAGCTCAGGGTCTGTCTTAAATAGCTCTGCATTTAAGTTATCATGGCCCGGAGCTTTACCGTTCTTTAACCCTTTGATTGCTGTGATGATTTCTTCTTTTCGTGGAATGTCTGTATTTACATCTAGATCGTTTTCAGCCTCAGGAACATTCAATTTTGTCTTTGGTATTTCCTTGTTCAGAGTTTCTCTGAAGTGCTCTGCCCATCTTGTTTCCTGTCCCTCTGCTGTCTTAATGAGATTTCCTTGCTTATCTCTTACTAATGTAATATTGTTTGCACCTTGTTTTCCGCTGATGAATTTAGTTATTTTGTATACTGTGCTTTGTTCATTTCTCAGTGCTGCCTCTTCTGCCTGTTTTGCAAGATCGTCTAGGAAATTCCTTTTGTTGGCTTGGGTTTGGCGTTTATCTTCCCTGTCCAGTTGACTGTACTGTTCGCTATATAGTTGCTTCTTCCTTTCCTGGAATCCTAAGCATGATTTGCTACTTTCCTTATATATTGTTGAAATGGTGTTAAAATTCTGGTCTATATCATCAGTCAATGTCTTTTCCTGGCTTTTGGCAAATTGATATCGTTTCTTAATGTCGGCCGCAAAAGCTTTTCTGGTAAGGGGGTCCTTCAATTTGCTGATGTCAAACCTTTTCTGTGTAGTTACAGTTGGTCCAGCCCTTCTTAGTTTCACTTTCAGTTTTGCAACTACTAAATGGTGATCGCTTCCCACATCTGCACCTCTTCTTACCTTCACATCTTGTAATGCATGTCTCCATCTACCGTTAACCATGATGTGGTCTATCTGGTTTCTGTCCCGACCATTTGGTGATTCCCATGTTAACTTGTGAATTTCCTTATGTGGGAAAAGTGTTCCTCCAATGACCAGGTTGTTAATGCTACAGAAACTTATTAGCTTATCCCCATTTTCGTTTGCTATTCCGCTGCCGCATTTCCCCATTGTTCTTTCATTATATGTATTGTGTGTACCAACTTTCGCATTGAGGTCTCCCATTACTATAACAAGATCATATCTAGGTGTGTCCTCCATTTCTTTCTGCAGTTGTTGATAGAATTCATCCTAGACCTCCTCATCGCTATCATTCGTTGGTGCGTAGCATTGTATTGTTGTAGTGTTGGTGAATCTCCCTCTCAATCTCAATCGTATCAGTCTGTTGTTGATGGGTTTCCATTCCAGTAATGTCCTTTCTATCCCTTTCTGTAGAATAATGGCTACGCCTTCACTGTGCTGTCCATCCTCTCTTCCAGAGTAAAGTACTGTTTCTCCTGTTGCTGTTTTAACTTTTCCTGCCCCTGTCCATCTGCTCTCGCTTATCCCCAGGATGTGTAACCTATAGTTTCTCATTTCTGCCGTGACCTGTCTTAGTTTACCTGTCTCGTACATTGTCCTGACATTCCAAAATCCTATTCTTGTATCCTGTTTTGCGGTCAGGACATCCGTTTTCATGTCAGTGGCTTCCTTTCGGCTTTCACCACTGACAGTCATACGAGCCACAGACTCCGAATGTCCATCCCGCAGCAAAGTTTGTTCATTTGATGTTGTTTCCGTAACTTCATTATTTTTTTTACATAGACAGGGGTGTCAGCCCTATGCTAAAACCCCCAACCTGGAGGACCAGGGTACCAGCTTTTGTCTGACCCCTACCCACACAGACCAGTCCAGCTTGGTTGAACCTACCAGGAGTAAAACTCCCACTGGCATAGCTCTGGGGATTGTCAGGGTACGCAAGCTGCCATACCGCTACAAGGTATAGGTACCATTGATGGCAGACTACCAATAACAAATGTCAATATTTCCTCATCCATGTAAGTTAGAATTATTTTTTTATGGTTACCTCGTATAGAAACCATCACATTTTTAGGAGCAGTGAGATAATTGATAAATTGCAGATAACGCATACGTAATGCGCAGCTGCGAAATTTGAGGACGCGTGTAATGAAAATGGCGGAGTTCACGGTGCAGCAGAAAGTGCAATGCTGTTATTGGCTTGCGGAATTAAAGTTTCCCATTGTTGTGCAAAGGAGATTCAGGCAGGAATATGGACAGAAACCTCCAGAGTGACATACCATAGTGAAATGGCACAAGCAACTGTTGGAAACAGGTTCTTTGTTGAGAAAGAAGGGAAGCGGCAATGAAGCGTTGTCTCCAGATAGAGTTGAAGCAGTTAGCAAAGCTTTTCAACGTAGCCCGCGGAAATCCATTCGACTGGCAAGCGGAGAATTGGGTATTCCAAAATCTACTGTTCACGACATTGTGCACAAAAGATTGCGGCTTAGAGCCTTCAAGATCCAGCTAGTGCAGAAGTTACAGCCAAATGATAAACCCAGACGGGCCGAGTTCGCAAATGCAATGCTATGTCACCTCGATGATGACAATGAATTTCTCAATCATGTGGTATTCTCAGATGAAGCGAACTTTCACACTTGTGGCAAAGTTCACCAGCATAATTGTAGGATATGTGGAAATGAAAACCCACATGTCGTAATGGAGCATGAGCGAGACAGCCCTAAACTTAACGTGTGGTGTGCGTTAACCTTGAATTATGTGATCGGGCCATTTTTCTTCGCCGAAGCCACAGTCAGAGGAGCAACATACCTAAACATGCTGCAAAATTTTGCAGTTCCTAGGATACCAGAAGGATTTATATTCCAGCAAGATGGAGCACCTCCACACTATGCCAATGAAGTAAGAAACTACCTTCATCAACAATTTCCAGACAGATGGATTGGAAGATTAGGTCCCATTGATTGGCCACCAAGGTCACCAGATTTGACCCCCTTAGATTTCTTTCTATGGGGATACGTAAAAAGCTTTGTCTATCAAACTCTGGTGCAGGGACTGGATAATCTTCAGCAGCGAATAATTGACGCTTGTGCATCCGTCACACCTCAGATGCTGCAAAACACGTGGAGAGAGATAGAATACCGTCTTGACATTCTTCGAGCCACTAAAGGCGCTCATGTGGAGATCTACTGAAACTTGGTGGAGATCTACTGAAACTTGGTGAGTTGCTACTGAAACTTAATGAGTTTGCCTAACAGAAAATCAAAATCCGGTCAGTCTGCTATTATTAGTTTAAGAAATATTGATATTTGTTATTGGTAGTGATTCTGCCGGACACACTGTATATCTTGACTTGGTCGTAGAAACAGTTTCACTTGCATAAGGGGATAGTCTACTACTTCTAAAAGGAGACTCATCGATATGCAAGACTGTGATGTATCTCACTAGGAATTTAGCTCTGAACTGTCCCTATAAAATGTCTGCTTGTCTAATATATAATGCTAGTCTTCTTAAGCTTGGTCTTTTGCGATTTCTAATGCTAATGTGATTTTCAGTGTGCCGTCCGGTCACACAATTGCAATTTCCATTAATTTTTATAGTTGCTTGTCATCTGCTTTGCTAACACATCAGTTTTTGTTTTCTTTTTGTTTTATATAACTTTTCAGTTGTCACATAGGCTTTGAATTTATTCCATTTGTCCCATTCCTCCAAATCTATTATTGTGAGTGAATGTTTATGTGGGTGTGTGCATGCGTTTGTGTGCATGCATGCATGTTTGTGTTTAGTTTAAAAACCTAAACATTACTAAACAATGGCTTACGCTGTTTCCTCCTACAGACCAACAACCCTGCATACAGACATCCTGAAAATGCTGTGCTCCGACGTTTTAGTGATTTCCTAGGCCTGCATTCTAAGCTAGCAGAAAAACATGTTCCTTTAGGGATCATTGTTCCACCAGCGCCTGAAAAGAGTGTCATAGGTCAGTGTTATTGTGGTAAAATGTCTTGACAATCCTTATTTTTTTTGTTTTGTTTTTTTTATGATCTGCTCTTTAATATAAGTCATAGCCAGCAGTATTGGGTTGTAGCATTATGAGTATTTACCTTGTGTAGTCCTTGGGGGGGGGGGGGGGGTCTCTGATGAGACACAGCAGGAGGTAAGACTACTGCACCCTCAGGCATGTCGTACAAGGCAACTAATATGAGGTTGTGCATGAGGCTGGCAACCTCATCATATAAAACAGATTGCCACAGAAACCACTCCTGCAAGAGCATGTGAATGCTTTGTGCAGACTTCCTGCGAGGAGGCTAGCTGCAGTGGTGGTGCAATGCTTCATAGGGAGTGATAAGGAAAATGATGGTTATGGGTACTTAGCCTGTGTAGCTCCAGTGGTCGTCAAATGAACAAAACATTAGTAAAGCTTACTAAGAACATCACTTAGTCAAATACACTAGTGTATTATACAGTTGTATTAAATTTCTAGTGGGTTAATCATTTGTAAAACTTAACTCTGCCTGTGTAGTTCCAGAGACAAAGAAAGAATAGTATTACTTCACCGTTAGACATATCATACAACTACTGTGTATGAGGCTGGCAACCTCATCATGTTAAACCAATTGCCAAAGAAACCACCTCTACAAGAGCATATGAATGCTTGGTGCAGGCTTCCATAAGGCGAACAAAGGAAAGTTAGATGATGCTGACAACTTACTTCAGTACCATTTTTCATTTATTACTTTCTGTTGTCAGTTATACTGTTATTATTTACACATGGGGGATAACACGAGGATGAAATAGCCAATTCCAAAATTTGGCAAATGGTTCAAATCCCAGATCCACAAAATAAAATTTAACAGAAGGGGAACACTTGAGAGCCATAATACAAGTGGGCTGCCTCCCTAAAATTGGAAGGAGCTAAAATGTCAAACCACTTGTCTGACAGGGGAAGAAGGAGAACTTATTCTGATGATCATAAAATTATTTCCACAGTTCCAAGATTTATTGTTTGATGTGACCTGAACTTTCACATTTAACGCATATGCAGTATTTCTATATTCTATTAGGCCCTTTACGAAAACCATTATTTGTAACATTTCAATGGAAGTTGAAGTTTATTTCCTTTTAGCTAAATGAGTTATGCTACTTCATTACAGGCATGACAAAAGTGAAAATGTCCAAAGAAGACTCAGGGTCATCAGACTTTGTTGAGAGAAGGCGAGCTGCTTTAGAACGGTAGGGGTATTTTGGATATGCTAATGTATCATTAGAATAATTTGAGCAGGGTTTTATCTAAGAGATAAGAACATTCATGAAACATATGAATTGCGGCAGATCATAGTAATGATCTTGCCCCATTTAGATGCTAGAGGGGTGTGACAGAACTTTGAGGGGAGGTATGATTCATAACAGATGGCCCAAGTCATTGATGAAGCCATCTCAAAACAATATCAAACAATATTACTTGCCAACTGTGGCAACGGCATCAAGTGCATAAGTTCCTCTGTCCACATAAACACATTTAGTATGATTCATCACGAACATCAGTATATCTACACATTGAATGATTCCTTATAATAAATGGTATTAATGATCCAGTCTTCCACAACTTAGTCCATATCAGGACGCAAACTATATATTTCACTTATTTATCTTAAGTTCCAATGGGAACATATTCCATACTGAAAAACATATGTGCATACACCTCGAATAAACACAGTGGAATAGCCCCTTGTCGCTAGGCCAAACAAAGGCACGTCATATGCGACTTATGCATAGCGACAAAAGATGTGCAAACATACATGAGCACTACATTCACTTCAAATATAATACTCACATGTGGCGTGCAAAAGATGCTTGTCACAAGGGGAGACAAAGAATATGAATACGCCCCCTCAGGCATCTCGTAAAAGGTGACTAATAAGGAGGTCTCCCCCTTCCTATGCTTCATAAGGAGCAAAAAAGGTGATGATCTTAGAAGAGAAGTGAGCTTTTTATCTGTTGAATGATGGGACAGCATGAGCTTGAAAGATAGGAGCGAGGCAAAGAAGAATGGAGAAAAAGTTTAGCATATATACAATTAATTTAATGTTTAAGAATCGACAAAGAGTTGTGCTTCAGAGATTAAATAGTTATTGTTTATTTCACTGTTGTCAGTATGTTGAATAAAGCTATTTGCTACTGTTGAAATTAGGTTCCTAATACGGACAGCAGCACACCCAACTCTAGCTAGTGACCCAGATTTTGTAGAGTTCTTAGAGAAAGATGGTGATCTTCCCAAGTCTACAAGTACATCTGCTTTGAGTGGAGCTGGAGTTTTGAGGTTATTTCAGAAAGTTGGAGAATCCTTTGATAAGATCACTCTCAAGGTGGAAGAAAGTGATGAGGTAAGTGTTGTTCATATGAAGCACAGACAGCTATTTACTCCCATTCATGCTTCTGGGATACCAAGGTCACATGCTCATGTTCTGAAATCTTTAATGCTTTTTGAAATCCAAAGAGCTTTACAACTTGAATACCTGTAACTGAAGTGGTTTGTATTATTGTTCAGACCGCAAGGTCTTTTATATTTGGACATGCACTCTAACATAACTGTCTGACCTTGTGTCTAGGTTGAAGGGGGTGAGCCTTGCCAAACGAGGCAAAACTGTTATTAAAAGAAATTAAAATGAGACATGGCATTTGGTGAATAAGAAATTTGGTGGACTGGGAACTTTTGAGGTTTTAGTGTAATATCATATTTCTTTAAAAGGCTTTGGTCTTGGGAAAAGACAATTGAAATTTGTGAAAAGTTATATGTGTTTAAAAAGCATTTGTCAGGAACGTCAACTGTATTAAAATCTCTCATTAAACAAGATTTTCACTGATTCTGCAAGACTCACACCAGTTGAAATGATGCATTCAAAGCATCTTTGGTGCTTGAGAAATATACAAGTTGATAGTTATGATTCTGAATGTTAAGATAAAGTGAAATAGCCTGTGTTTTTAGCCTAGGTTGCTGCTATTTTTAAAAGTTTGGGTACTGATGAGCCATTGATTTGTGAGAGTGAGTCTTTAATGTGAATAATTTTGCCATGAATAATTATGAATGTGCCCCGTGTAGCTTTGGGGGGGGGGGGGGCTCTTATAAGACTTCTTCTTGCGATCGCATCTTTGATGTTTACACCGTCAGACGAGTTCTCATGATGAATTCGACTGTTGTTTGAAGTTCCTCTTTAGCTCCATATAGCTTTGAGTTTAGTGTTGAGTTATTGGGCCAGTATATCTTTCTTAACTGGTCATACAGAGGACAATCCTGTAGAACATGCTCAGCAGTTTGTTTGTTTAATCCACATGTGCACAGTGGTGAAGCAGACAATCGTAGCTTGTGCATGTGTTTATTCAGTTTATTTAACCCTGTCCTGAGGCGAAAAATGGTTATCTGTCCCTGCCGGTCAAGAATGTGGTAGTCGTCGTCGGGTTGATTCTGTTCTCTTCTGATAGTCTGGATAGCTCTCTTTTTCTCAAAGTACGTGACTTCATTATCTTCTTGTTCGCATTCTCCTCCCTTTTTTGCAAGTTTATCTGCCTTTTCATTTCCGGGTACACCACAATGAGATGGTACCCACTGAAGTATGGTTCTCTTTTTGGCAGCTACCTTGTTTAGTTCATTTCTCAGATGCGGGAGTTTACCACCCTTGAGAGCTTGCAGGACAGACAGTGCATCTGTGAGGATGACTACCTGGTGGCAGTCAGAGTTGGTGTTATAAATCATATTTGCTCTTATAAGACAAAGAAAGAACAGGAATACTGTTCTTTCAGGCGTGTCCTATAAGGTGACTAATTAATATGAGGTTATCATGGGGCTGGGAACCTCATCATGTAAAACAAATTGTTACATGAACCACCACTGTCAGAACATGTAAATGTTTTGTGCAGGCTTCCTGCTTGCAGCTGCAGTGGTGGGTTCATGCTCTGTGTGTGGGGGGGGGGGGGGGGGGGGGGGGGGGGGGGGGGGGGGGTGGGGGGGGGGGGGAGAAGGATAGGATGATGATGAATTATGAATGTAGCTTCAGCTAGCACATACATTTTTTTACACTTTTATTCTTGCACTGACTGGTCATCTATATTTAGCTTTTGTTAATAATTATCTGATTTATAGCATGTCCGAAATCTATTTTCTCAGAATCAGGACCAGTATTAAGAACTCAAGTTAATAAAAAAAAAGGGCATTAAAAAAATGATAAGCTGTTGTACACAAATGTTTTAACTGTTACTTCCCATTTCAAACAACAATCTTACCAAGCCATGTGAAATATTGCAGGTTGACTGTACAGTTTCTGTATTCAGTTTAACTAAAAGATGATTTTCTTCAGTTGTAGATCAGAAAGAAAATGTTTTAAAAGTGTAGCTGGTCCCCTTGTAGGAAGCCTCACCCAAGCATTTACGTGCTCCTGCAGTGGTGGTTCCTGTTGCAGTTTATTTTACACGATGAGGTTGCCAGCCTTAAGCACAGCCTCATATTAGTTGCCTGAAGGTGCCGTGATCCTATTCTTTTATTTTTCTTTTCAGAGGCCCCTGGGAACTTTGTGGGGGCTACTTTCCTGTTAGCTAAATGAAAAATACTGTATTACTGCAAAAAAGTTTAACATTTTTATGAAATTTGATATCGAATTTCAAAGTTTGACCAAAGTTTGGCATTCTGAAGTGGATCATAAGTAATGTGAATTATATTGCAGATTTTTACTGAAAATAAATGGACCTTGATGGAAGAAGTGTTTATAAGAATACTTATCTGTCCACGTTGTTCCTATGACCACTTGCCTTAAAGTCATAAGGAAAAAAAACCTTGACTTTATAGCTGCAGTAGTCAGGCTTCATGAAATAATATTAAAAACACTAAGCACTTTAACACGTCTGCTCGATGTTGTCATTTTAGTATAAATCTGTCCAGGTATAGGACACCCTGGATATTGATTGAACTATTAATAGGTGAAAATAACTCAGTAAAAATTAGAGCCATATGGTATACTCTTCATTTCTGTATATCTAGTAACCAGGACAATGAAAGCTGTTGGAAAAAAAGAATTCAGGTTCTTGAAATCTGTAGGTGGAAGAATGTATACTTCACATGAAAACTGAAGAATACAAATATAGCCCTAGAAAAACTATAAATGAAAAGAGAATTTAGGAGATAAAAATTAGAAAAGATAAAATATTTAGTACATATAGAGAGACATTAAACTTTGTTGATTACCACAATAGATCTGAAGGCAAATGGGCAAGAGGATGTATAACGTTAAAAATATGTAGGAGGAAATAGCCAATGAGATTTTACTGTCAAGCTTTGATGTGCCACTTATCTGATGTGAATAATGGTAAAATGAAAAGGGTTGATGGATATAAAAAATAATTTTAAATCGATAAAAGATGATTCGTCTTACAAGGACAAAAGACAAAGAAAATAGCCAATGTTGCAGTCACAAGGCCTCCATTAGGGAAAGGAAAGAAACCAAGAGCTAAGTAGGAAACATGAGAAAGTAAATCAAAATAGAGACTACAGTGAGATCTGCTAAAGCCTAGCGTGGCTTATTTAGTTGATCAGAGCCAAATAAAAAGGCCTGTTTGTTAGGACATACACATGAAGGCATATATTGAAAATCAGAGGTTAAGATGATTTAGACACCTTGTGAAAATGATGGCAGATGAACCAGAAACTTAGGTATTTAACAGTGTAAAAGGCTTAAAGAAAAGAGGATGACAGTATTCAGTCTTTGATTTATTTCCCTTTTTGGTTCTATATGAAGCATCATTGGGCAACCATTGGAGCTGCTCCCCATGCATTTGTATGTCTGTGATTACCTAGTTGGTTTAATTTGGTAATGATATTCGCATGATAACCTGTCACTGCCACAGTATAACTTAGTAAATTTAAACTGCATAGTATACTTTTGGTGTAGTCCAGGGCCTCTGCAATAGTTACATTATAACTCGGTAAAGCTATTTGCCTGGGTTACCTGTAGTTGTCACATTATATCTTGATAAAAGTATATTAGTCTGGAAGAACAGTTGGGCTACTGCAGCTGAGGTTCATAGATGTGTGCAAGAGAGACATTAGGGCACTGGACATAAATCCAGCAACCTGGGAAGATAAAGCTGTCGATCACACCAAATGGCGATGCTCTCTACAGTACCACCTCAGATTGAGCAAAAAGAAGCTCCCGCAACAAGCAGAAGAGAAAAGAAAATGTCTAAAGGAACACCAGGAAAATAAGCAGCTGAGGGCTGTCACCACAGGGGTGCATTCCCATAGTCAGTTATAACTGATAAGGCTATTATTATTATTAGTCTGGATATTTGTAATTATTACAGTCTGACTTTGTAAAAGGTATTAGTCTGGGGTAGGAGCCGCAGTAGCATAGTGGTTAGTGCACTGGCTTCCTAGCGCAGTGGTCTATGGTTCGATCCCCAGATGAGGCGGAAAATTTTTAGGCCACAAACGGCTCCTGGGTCGACCCAGCCCCAAATCGGTACCAGAGCTACTCTGGGAAGGTTAAGGCGGCCGGCGTGATGCCGACCACATCACCCCTAGTGTGCCGACGGTCAAGATAATATGGGCCTAACACCATATTCCCAATATGCCTCAATGGGCGTGTAACGGGTTCCTTTACCTTTACCTTACCTGTTATTATCACAACATGGTAAAGGTATTAGTCTTCTGTGCCTGTTGTTATCATAACATTGTAAAGTTATTAGTCCGGGGTGCCTGTTATTATTGCAACATGGTAAAGGTTTTAGTCTAGAGCAGGGGTCGGCAACCAGTCGATCACGATCTACTGGTAAATCTCAAGGAATGATTTGGTAGATCTCTGGTGACAGAGGGGGACAAAAGTAAAGAATTTTTAACCTAGGGAAATTTCTTATTAGCCCTCTTCCACTGACATTTAAAAGTGTAATATCCCCAGGATGTAATGTGCTTTTCCATATTCTCACTGAAAACCCCTTGGGCTTTATTAGTAAAATTCACTTTATTTGTGATCTGCATAAGATAGGAACACGATCTTTGCATTGAAGTGAAGTTAACATTTGGAGGGATCCTTTTTCTGAAGTGAAGTTAAAATTTGGAAAAATATCATTTATTTTGAATTTTCCAACATTGTGTTGATGACATTTCAGGAAGACGATCGTCCATCAGAGATAACATTTACATATAGGCTGCCTTTTATTCCAAATAACAAATACTCTGAAACATGAAAACAGCAATGATTTTATTGTAGTAGATGTTTAGAGAGCTCAGTATCTCAAAAGTTGATCTACAACGCTCCTGGGTTGCCTGCCATTGGTCTAGAATATCTGTAATTGTCACAATATGACTTGATAATGGTATTAATCTTCTAGAGTACATACTCTTAGTACAGTATAACTTGGTAAAGGTATTAGTCTGGTGGCCTATAATTGTCACAATATGACTTGACAAAGGTGTTAATCTTGAGTATGGTACCTACACTTACTACAGTATCACTTGGGAAGGGTTTTAGTCTGGGGTCCTATAATTGTCACAATATGACTTGATAAAGTTGTGTAAAAGTATTAGTCTGGGGGCCTATAATTGTCACAATTTGACTTGATAAAGATATTAATCTTGAGTACCTACACTTACTACAGTATATCTTCGTAAAAGTATTAGTCTGGGGTCCTATAATTGTCACAATATGACTTGATAAAGATATTAATCTTGAGTACCTACACTTACTACAGTATATCTTCGTAAAAGTATTAGTCTGGGGTCCTATAATTGTCACAATATGACTTGATAAAGATATTAATCTTGAGTACCTACACTTACTACAGTATATCTTGGTAAAAGTATTAGTCTGGGGTCCTATAATTGTCACAATATGACTTGATAAAGATATTAATCTTGAGTACCTACACTTACTACAGTATATCTTGGTAAAAGTATTAGTCTGGGGGCCTATAATTGTCACAATTTGACTAGATATAGGTATTAATCTAGGATACCATCTACTTTTTACAGTATAACTTGCTAAAGGTAACTATGGTAACTAACTGGCACAACTATGATTGTCACAGTATGTCTATGGCTACCTTAAAGCATAGACAATAGCTTGGTGAAGCTATAATTCATCCCTATCTTGTCTACTATTGTTTTGTCTCCTTTCACCGTCTGCCTACAGTCATGGGGTTTATACCTCCATAACTATTTTTGCTCAATCATCCCACGATCTCCTTCGGGCCAGTGGAATCAAGAGGTGGAGGTAATTTAACTTATTTTGTGAAACTTTAGCTGCATTAATTTGGTGTTGTCTCATTCGTGTAATCAGTGCATTTTTATTTTTTATTTTCCTTGTTTGCAAGAAAACAGGTGTTTTTAAAAAGTTGAAGTTCGTACTTAATATATAATTTTTAATTGCTGTAATGTTGTACTTTTCAGTGAAGCATAGATGTTTTGTATTCTCATTTGCTCATTGGTGTTTTTATTTTGTATTCAGTATTTCTATTTCTTTTTTCACACTCAAACAAATATGACTCAAGTCTGCAAGATTGCATGTTCAGGTGAATACTTTCTTTCTTTTCTTGTTCACCATTGTTTGCATCTACGAACCACTTTTCTTAAACACTTTTAATCACCTTTCCAGTGTTAATACTTTCTTTCCATTGTTAACACTTTTTTCGAATGTAACACACGCATGATTAACATAAGTGGTCGAGAAAAGACAAGTATTTTTATACTCAATAGATGTGTGTTATTTTTTTAAAAAAAGCAAAAAAAAAAAATACTTTTATTATTTATTTTTGGCTAGTCAGTTGTTGATCAGACAGTGATGTTGCTTACTTTCTGAGAAACATGAAGTATTAACTCTTAAATTATTTTCCAATGCTTTCATGACAGGAGGCCAGTTTTCAGGGCCAGTGGTTCTGAACTCAGGTTTCGTTTTATCTCAGTTTTATATTTTATTAATCATCAATCAGTTCCTTTACAACTATTTATAACTTTACCATAGTTTAAAAAAACTTGAGAAGAACCAATCCTTACACTTTAAAACTATATGAAAACTCAAATCGATCAAAAATTTCTTGCATCAGACAATTGGGAAACCACCTCGCCCTTATAGAGTTAATGGACATAATGCGTAATATTGATAAAAATGTTTGTATATTTGTTTTTGATTCTGGAAAAAATATAAAAGAAAAAAAACTAAGAATGAAAAGATAATTTTTTAACTTATCACAATTAATGATATAAAATATTTTGGACATATAATAGCGGTACCTTCCTTCAGTCATAAGTCACTCTGGGAATGTGCCCCTGAGGTGATAGCCCTCAGCTGTTCTTTTTGCCTGATGTTCCTTTCAGCGTGTTCTTTTCTCTTCTGCTTTTTGTGTGAACTTCTTTTTGCCAAATCTGAGGTGGCCTGTAGGGAGCATCAGCACTTGGTGCAGTCAGCAGCTTCATCCTGCCAGGTTGGCTGGTTTCGACATCTTGTTGAGAAACAGTAGAATGAAGAATTGATAATAGGCAAGAAATATGGAGACAATGCTTTAAGTTGGAAGAAAGCAACAAAATGTGGACACAAAAGAGCTTATCAGAGTATGCCATCAAGACAAGAGACAGAGGGCGATTTAGATCCATTGTAGCCAACCAACGATGCTGAGCTGGCAGCTAATCATGACTTCCAACCTGCCGTGCATTTATGGCACTTGATACTGAGTATTATTTCCAAAATCTGAATTCCCTAGTGTGTACATGACATGCACTGCATGTTCTCCTCTGTATATGGTATACTGCATATGCATTCTTGTACTTGAGAGTCATAGAATATTTGAACTGGCATGCTGTGTTGCTGCTAGCATGTTTATAGCAGTTGGGAAATGTGTTTTCACACTTTTTGTGTGTCTTGTGTGTGCTTGAAAGTAATTTCCTGGGTTTTTATTTTTGTACTTGTTTATTCTGAATTTGCATATTTTTTTTTTCCATAGCAGTTAGAGACTACCACCTACAAATATACCGAAACAAAGACCTAAATTTTGCTCAGTCTCGTGTTATTGGGGTTAGGACATACGCTACAATGACCAAACAAAGTTTTTTTTCCCAAATATCATCATCATCAGCTATCATCTCCACAATGAAGGTTGGCTGTAATGGATCTCTGTCTTCTGTCTCTTGTCGTGATGGTACACACTCTGATAGACTCTTTCCTGTCCATCTCTTGATGTTATCTTCTCACTTATAGCGCTGTCTTTCCCTTGCACGTTTGCCTTCAACTCTCCCTTCTATTATGGTATTCTGCCAGATGTTATGTCTTTTTATGTGGCCAAAATATTTGTATTATCTATTCTCTTGTATGGGTGTGAGGGCTGGACACTCACTGCAGATACGGAGCGAAGGATTCAGGCTTTCGAGCATAAATGTTACAGAAGAATTTTGCGCATTTGCTATAAAGAGCACAAAACAAATGTCTATGTTAGAGAGAAGATAAACACCTATGCAGGCCATCAAGAACCACTTTTGTCAATAGTGAAACGTCGAAAGCTTGCCTGGTTTGGGCATGTAACTCGTCATGACTCCCTTTCGAAAACGATCCTCCAGGGAACAGTCGAAGGTAAACGGAGAAGAGGAAGGCAAAGAAAATCCTGGGCTGATAACATCAAAGAATGGGCAGGACACGGTTTCTCCACACTTGTACGCATTGCTGAGAATAGAGAGCAGTGGAGGACCCTGTCTGCTGATGCTTCCACCATGGCACCCCTACGACCCATGACGGGTTATGGGTTGAGATGATGATGAAAATATTTTAGCTGCCTAATTTTGATTTCCTTCATTAGTTCTTTTTTCATACCTAGGTTTTCTAGGACCTCCTTATTTGTTTTCTTCTCTTTCCGTGAGATGCGCCCCATTCTTCTATATATCCACATCTCAAGAGTCTCAATTCGTTCTTCCAGTTGCTTATTCATTGTCCATGGTTCTACATCATACAGTAAAGAAGAATATATATAACACTTCCAGATATATAGCTAGCAAAAGTCCCACCATGGCTTGAATTGAGGACATTGATTGTCTATCTGGTTGTACTGCATAAAGAATAATTTAATCATTTGAAAATTATAATCACTTCAGTTTCAATACCTAATCTACCATTAAAGTTTTTAAGAAGCAACTTTTATATCGGCATCTGATGCCCTTCTGTTAATCAGGGTAGTTCTTTTTGGCCACACTTTGCACCTGTATGCTACTAACATCGAACAATCAAAATGATAGCCAGCCAAAAGCCAGACAGCAAATGACCTTGATGAAATATCTAGCAGGAAATGCTTGATATCAAGACCAACAAATATTGAAGCTAAATAAATAATACACACATAAAGGTATGTTTCAGGCACTCGTGCAAAATAAAGAAAAAGAAAACTAGATAACAGAAAAACAACAGAAGTGATAGGCTTACTGGAGAATCAACCCAGGTCCTTCTGAACGGCAACACTGCCTAGCTACGGAAGCGAATCCACTATACTCTCTGGCAACTTGGCACCACAAAAATAATGCTTCATGGACAGGGGTCATTAATGCAATTCAACACATAACACTGGATATGTACCTAGGAGTGATCCAGTCTAAGTAATGATGCAATCACTTCTGCTATTAATTAATGATGCAGTCACTTTATTTATTTAAATATTGAAGCTGTTAAATGCACAAAACGTTAGACTGAGACTGGAATATGGAAACTCAGCCTGACCAACTGCTTCAAGCTCCAACTTCAACAGATCATATAGAATACAAAACCTGCCTGAGAGAATAATGAAATCAACCCCTATAAATGAAATGAACAAGATGATGAAACTACAAACCATGAATGACAGAAGACACTACAGATTATTGCAACATGCAGACAGGCCAAAAAATGTAAAAAAGCTCACAAACCACCAAGTGAAAGACAGGCTGAAAGAATATGGCCGGGGTAGACTCCAGAGGAGCTGGTTTGCTTAATAAAGACCTAGTGCCCCCCCCCCCCCCCGCCCCCCCCCCCCCCCCCCCCCACGCCCCATTATAACAGACCTTGCTCAAAGTCAGATCCCCTAACAATACCCAACACATTTCCACCATGGAGAAGACCAAGATTCTCAGAGTTGATTGACAACATACCAGAAGTGGTGAAAAAAAGGCAGCCAGATGGATGCAGAAAGGAAGTATATAGCTATGTAATATATTAACATTATTTACCCAGTCACAGAATGGCCCCATACATATCAATCATCGTATATATGTTTCCTTTGCCTTTAAGAACAATAGTAAAAGTCAGGCCAAAAAACAAAAAAACTTGTTAGGTTTTTAGTTAAAGTCAGATGCTGATAAATTTTGCAGTAAATTATAACAATAATCAAATAACAAACAGTATTGCCATTATTACTGTTGTGAAAGGAAAGTGGTCAGTGACCCATTTCATCTTGATATCTTACATTTCTTTTTCATTTCATGGCTTTAAGTTCTATTTACCTCGGTAAAGATGGGACACTTGTGACTGAAAAATAGTCTAAAAACTTTCTTTGGACTAAAAGGCAATAATATTGCATGCTTTGGTTGCATGGTTGGATTTACTCAGTCAGTGTCAGATGTGTAATTAACACATATTATTTATGTAATACAAGTGCCACCTCAGATTGGGTGAAAAAAAGCTCTCACGGCAAGCAGAAGAGAGGAGAAAACATCGAAAGGAAAATAAGCAGCTGAGGGCTGTCACCTCAGGGGTGCATTACCATAGTCAGTTATGACTGAATGGGCTATTATTATTACAGGACAAACATGCATATTGATAACTTAAAAAAAAAAATTACAACTATAGCAGACTTACGCATTGAGAAAACTAGTTGGCAGCATTACAATACAGGTCCTGTTCTGGAACATCCAGGGTAAGAGAAATAGATAGAGAAAGCACATGGAAAAAAGAACTGGAGGAAGGGATGGAAAGACCTTGAATTTAACGCACTTGACAGGAAGGCTTTGAATATATTTGTTAAAGGCCTGTGCTCCACAGATAGATGAAAGCTGATGATGATGATAGCAGAGTGTTTCTCATTCTCAGTAAAGTAGGTCATACATTGCTAGCATGTGTTTAGTTTGATATCTTTATTTTGTTCCTATTGCAATACTGTATTTGTTTTAGTACTATCTTGTACTATTTGCGTCTGCATGCTAATCTTTGTTTGCTAAATTATGCATGCAGTGTATTCTGTTCTTGGTGTTTTGTTTCATTTCCGTGGTGGTAGTAAACTAGAAACACTCATTGAAATTTCATTGTGCTCATTTATATATCTGCCAGATTTTTCTGGTGTACAGAGAAAAAAAAAAAGCACTTGGAAAACATTTGTGTACAACTATTATGTTGTTGCTTTCCTCTGCAGCTCATTTGTTGTCTGCACAGTAGATGTAAAATTATCAAAGCACTTTATATATTTTACTTAGTCATTCAGGCACATTAAATTCAGCATTTATGTTTAATATCACTGGACAACAAATTTTGACTTTTTGTGTGTATCTGAGATTAAACCAAGTTACCTTTATGTTGTTTGGGCTGCTGAATATGTAAATGGCCGTTAAAACACCAGATTAGCTCTAGTTTTTTTAAATATCTATAAAACAAGTTTTACACATTTGCATATACATACCATATGATAATAATGCTCATAGCGGAAATGATTCACAGCGATGCCTTTTTGCCTGTCGCTTGTAATGAGTTTCTGGAGCATCTCTCACAAGGGTCCAACAATAGTCTGCTAGCATTGCTGCATTCCATTTCCCTTGGTACCTTTTTTCGAGGGTAGTAATGTCCTGATGAAATCGTTCCCCATGCTCGTCACTGACAGCACCGCAGTTAGCAGGGAAGAAATCCAGATGAGAGTGTAAAAAGTGTAATTTCAAAGACATGTTGCACCTAGTCTCTCGTAGTGCTAGTTTCCTAGACAGTTTGTGGCCACTTGCTGGAAAGTATTCCAAGCTAACTTTTCATCACCTGTGAGGATATCATCAAAACGCTGATCTCGGAAGAGCTGACATATCTGTGGACCGACAAATACACCTTCCTTGATTTTAGCCTCACTAAGTCTTGGACATTTATCACGAAGGTATAAAAATCCTGCCCCATTTCGATCCATGGCCTTTAAAAAATTCTTCATTAGTCCAAGTTTGATGAGGAGGGAGCAAGATCTTGTGGGATTCTACAAGTGGTTCGTTAAGTACATTCTTTTTCCCCGGTTCAAGTGATTGTCGTTGGGGCCAATCCTTTTTCTTGTAGTGGGAAGTCCTGGCACGGCTCTCCCACAGACAGAGGAAACAGCAATACTTTGTGTAACCCTGCTGTAGCCCCATCAAGATGGCAATGACCTTCAGGTCACCACAAATCTGCCACTTATACTTGTCATAGTTGATGGTATGTAACAGTTGTTTCATGTTGTTGTACGTTTCTTTCATGTGGACTGCATACCCGAGTGGAACAGATGGTCTTCTTCTTCTTCTTCTTTGTTCATCCTGAAAAGGACGTTGGTTGCATTGTGTCCGTTTACAGCGAAGCTGCGATATTTGCGCCTTTCGGCCGACACATCCGACTTCAGCACAGCATTTTTGGGACCGGGTTTGCCTTCCCTCTTCGATCCCTACTCTCTCAGCCAGACTGCAGTGATGCAGCCTGTTTCCAGGACCACCACGTGGAGGTGGAGTAGGGTCTTGGTCAGCTCTGGTTCGCTGACCCTGATGCAAGCAATGGGTCGCTGACTGCATTCTCTATTGCTGCATCTTTGGGTCCCGAACAGATGGTAAAACGTTACCATTGTGGAGCAGCACAGCTTTTAAGCTCAACTTGGACGAATCAATGAACAGCCTCCAATCGTCATCTTTGTAGTTGATGTGTAGTGCTGCCATCAGACCCACTATATCAACGCAAGCAATGTCATTTTGAAATATGGAAGCAGATCTTTTTGCCAAGCATGAAACACAGACACATGCACATTCTCTTCTAGAAGATTCCATTGCTGCAGTCTGGACCCCAACAGCTCTGCGTTATTTTTTGGCAATTCCAGATCTCTCACTAGGTCATTCAATTCACTCTGGATAATTTTATGTGGCTGTGCAGACTCTTCAATAGGCACAAAATCAGGATCTCTTGATGTAGATGCTTTTACAGGTGACGGATGTCCACTGACCTTATTATCTTCTTCATCATCCAGAGTATAAGATTCTGGTGGGTCCGGAACAGGAAGTCCTTCCCCGTGAGGCACTGGCCGCATAGCAGAGGGAATATTCGGATAGGTCACAGGCCGCTTTTTCTTCTTAGAAATACCATGTCCAATTGGAGGAGTCATGCAAAAGTAACAATCATTAAGATGGTTTGTCCGTTCCCTCCACACCATTGGAACTGCAAAACGCATCGATCGTCCTTTTCGGTTCAACCATCAGCGCAGATTCGTTGCACAGGATTGACAACATATATGTGGGGCCTAAAACCGGTCCTGGTCACCGATCTCACAACCAAAATAAAGGCTGTAAGCTTTCTTTATCATCAGTGTAATGGGTCGCCTTTGTGATAGCAAAGTTATTTGTCCGCAAATATAGCCAAAATAATCCGCACTGTTCACACATTCACGAGGCATCTTGAACGACACATCTGCACTCACAGAATCCACAACACAAATGATGACAAGGAGGAAATGTGGTTGCAATGACTGCTACAGATTGCGTCATCCAATTGGCGCTCAAGGCTATCCGTCTCGTGGGGAATCACGCTGACATCATGTTTCTGCTAGAATGTGTGTTTATAACTTGACGTGTGTGTGTGTGTGTAGTTGGTAGCTGTTTAAAATTAAAAAAAAAAGGTAAAGGTAATTCCATAGCAGATACTGCCAAAGTGTAGTGTAGTGTTAGAGACTTCACTATACTAGGTCCAGCTTCAAGAGGTGGGCTGACCAGTTCCCTTACTCACTGTATTTTCCTTCCCTAACTCAAGAGCAGAGTCAGGTACCCATTTACAGTTGGGTAGATTGGAACGTAGCACCACTATGTTTTGAACCTGGCACTAGAAGCCAGCACTCTAACCACTCTATCTACAGTGTTTTTATAATAAATTAGTCAGTAGTTTTTTTTATTATCCTTCCATTTATTAACACAGTTGCATATAGAACTAGTAAAATGCACAGTCAGGGCTCATTCGTGTAGTTAAACAAGGCTGTATTTGAGTTGAGGGGACAAATGTGTATACAGACACTTTGGTCTTAAGCTATTCTTATAGTTTGAAAGGACCACTAGTTGCAGGGTTGGTCAAGATCACCAGTTGTGATGGCAAATCTGATACCACTGCTAATAATGTAGCTCATCTGTCAAACTTCAACAATTAAGTTGCATTGTCTTTGTATCAGGCCTTATGTTGACTACCAGATCTTTTGTTGGAAAACAAATGCAGTATTGATTATTTTATGTTAAGTCAAATATCATATATGATTAAATGCAACAGTGTGACCTTAATGTTGGTGTCCTGTGTAATGTTGGCTTTCAGAGCTTATGTGGACTGTGATATCCAACCTTTGTGTTAATTTATATTTTCAGTGGTTTGAGGAGAAACAACAACAGGTTGAGGCTTTGGATCTTCAGTTAAGGAAGCTACATTCCAGTATTGAGACTCTTTCACTGCATCGCAAAGGTTTGTCTCACTTCATTGAACACTTATCTCAGATTTGCTTTTTTTAAAATTTTTTTTTTGTTAATATGAAAACTGTCTCAAGATGATTTGAAGCTGACTTGGATCTTAGACTCTTCTTAGCCAATCAAAACTTAAGGTCATGAAGCATGTACTGCCAAAGAAAAGTTGCTGTTGCCATTGGGGATAGAAAAGGAAAAAAAAAGGCAGGGAAGAAGTGTGAACAACACAGAGAATCAACTACACTGTGAGAATGGTCTGGCAGAAGATTTTAGGCAAAGGGACATCTGAGAGAAACATCAACAAACTCATTTCAAGTCCCGTGCCGTCTGCTGAAGGTATTTCCATGCCTTGATCATCTCTTTCATTTCAGTCTCCAGTTCTTGTCTCCACGTGTTTTTGGTCTCCCTCTACCTTGCTTACCATGGTGATTCTTGAACAGGGACTCTCTTGTTATGCTATCAACAGGTTTTGTGTGTCCTGTCCATCGCCAGCATATTCTTCTCATCTTTTGTTCCACCGGCACTTGTCTGATTCTTGTCACCAGTTCTACATTGGTGAGCATGTCATACCATTTCAGTTTTTCTATTCTACACAAGCACCCATTTATAAACCTACAAACACAGTACTAAATATTTGCAGTTGAAATGCTAGTATAAAGAAGTTGATTGCCTTTCTTTCAGAATTGAGTGTGAGTACGGCTGCTTTTGCCAAGAGTGCAGCAATGTTGGGAAATGTTGAAGAGCATACTGCATTGTCACGTGCGCTTTCACAACTGGCTGAGACTGAGGAAAAAATTGAAGCTTTACACAAGGAACAATCTGAGGCAGATTTTTTCATCATGGCTGAGTTAATGAAAGACTATGTAGCTTTGATGGGAGCAGTCAAGGTGCGTATTTGATCATAACTGATTGTGTATGATATGTGCTGCTAATGGAAGCTTGTTACAAATTGAAAGGAATGTAGTGAGCTAATATAGCCTCTACACTACAGGTCCATATCCTTTGATCCAAAATCGTCTGCAACATCTGTGTTTTGGAAACCAGATTTTTTTCTAAGAAATAGCCTAAAGTTGCCTAAAATGTGTGCAAATATTCCCGTAAAAAAACTTCGGTTTTCGGGTGTTCGGATTAAAGGATACAGACCTGTAATAAGTTTCTGTCTCTGTATGTCTTTCTTTTTTCCTTACCGCTTGCTCTGTGAAACATCACAAGCAGAGATAGTTTTTTAAAAGTTGGGATGATATAGTTCTTTAGCTGGTTTTTAATGTATTTTTCCCCACTCTCCTTGTATAAACCAGATATCATCACACTGCAGTCTATCCAGCTAAAAATGCTTACCTTACTCTATGCGCTTGAGTTAGGTAAGATGAAGGCAGCATCAAGCTGAGACCTACATGTGAAGTCTCGATCAGTTCAGTCTTCTGCAGCAGTATCTGTTATGTGATGAATACCTTTATCTTAACCTGTTTGTGTCATATATTGAGACCACATATTTATGTCTATTCATCTCAGTACAAAATATGATGTGATTTTTTTTTCCATGTTTCTATTTTGTTGTTGCTCCTTGTGTATTATATTTATGAAACACATTATGCTTGTGTTGGCGGTATTTAAAATAAAGAAAACAATTTGTTCAGGTTATTACAGATAGGTTATGGTGTAAAGAAATTTTGTTCGTGTTATAAATGTCCATTGGAGAGACTAATTTTAAAGTATCGACATATACTAATTTTAAAGTGCCATGACTTCTTATAGTCATTGAAACATTAAGGGTAATCAGTCATTGAAACATTAAGGGTAATCAGTCATTGAAACATTAAGGGTAATCAGTCATTCAGTCAAACATTCACTTCCCTGCTGTGAATTCCTTGAATATTTGTACATCGTCATCATCTCCTTTTTCACTACTTATGAGCATGGAATCACCAAAAGCAAGATGGCTTCCTTGAGAAAGCATAAGTCAAAGCACATGCTTTTGTATTGGTGGTTTCTGTAGCTATTTGTTTTACTTAACACAAGGTTGCCAGTCCCATGCAGAATCTCGTATTAGCCACCTCCTACAACATACTTGAAGGGGCTGTATTTCTATTCTTTCTTTGTCTCCTCAGAGACTCGTGGGAACTACATGAAGCACATGTACACCAATGGTTATATACTTCTAACTTCTAAGCATGTCTCTCATTGAATGAATATTCTCCATCCTCCACTTGAATCTTCATGTTTTCTTGGTGTCGCTTCTTTCTGTGCTCTTAGATCCTACTTTTCTCCTCCCATACCTGGGATTCCATATAGGCTATTATTGTGCTGTATAATTTTTTTCAGCAAATATGTGATCCATTTCTGTGAGCTTTCTTTATTTTGTAGATCTGCAGGTTTTAGTCTTGTTTGGTTTCAGATATCTTTATTATATACTTGAAGGCTATATAGTTTTGATAAAATTGTGCCATCTTGATGTAAGACAACTTTAAAAGACATTTCTCATGACGATTCTCCAGATATACTGAATAGTGCATTTTAACATTTTAAAATGTTATTTGCACTTTAAGCTCATGTTTGTAAATTGTTTAATTTTGTATCTATAAAAGTAGACTGATATTATTCATTATTTTGTTGTTCTGGGCATTCTTAAATTTGCACCTTTTATCTTTTTTACTCAGGAAGTATTTCATGAGAGAATTAAGACATACAAAATGTGGAAGGATGCTGAGACTACATTAGGAAAGAAACGTGACAACAAAGTCAAGTTAGAGGCGCAAAACAAGATGGATAAGATTTCACAGGCTCAGGCAGAAATAACAGAGGTTTGAAAAACTTGGTTGCTTATATTTGATTGAAAAAATTTGTTGTTAATTAATGTCAATTTAATTCATTTGTATATTGAAGAGGGCTTAAAGAAAGTAAAGATCATGCTGGATTCTACTTCTGCTTTATGTGAATTAGACTGACCCCCCCCTTTTTTGATGGGTATTTAATTGTTTATCATTCATCATCATCATTGCCCTTAGTTCCCCATGGAGTGTAGACCTTCAATAAATTTACCCCAAGCCGCCTTTTCTTGTGCCGTCCGTTAAAGATTTTTCATGTCATTTTTATCCCTGTCATGTCTGTCTCTAATTCCCTTCTCAGTGTGTTTTTAGGTCTTCTTCTAATTCTCTTTGGATATTGATTCCCTGACCAAGGACTGCCTTGTAATGCTACCAGCTGGTTTCGTCAATATCTGTCCAGTGCCACTACCCCTTCCTCACCTCTTGTTTATACCGGTGACAAAGATAAAAAAAATTATTTGTCAGTTTCTTCTTCTCTTCTTTGACCCTTAGCCCACTGTCAAAGCAGTCAGTGGCCATCACGCCTGGTGGTGTCTTGTAAGGCAGCAACAAACTGCTTCCACTTTGCTCAGTGAGCAGCCATCCTTTGTGCAGTGCCCAGCTCTGGTTCATTCTTTGCATCTTGGTCTCCACAATACTCCACCAAGTTGTTTTTGGTCGGCCTCTCTTTCTTTTTCCTTTGGGGGTCCATAGCATAGCTGTTCTTGTGATGGCGTCAGGGTCTCTTCTTAGGACATGGCCAACCAAACCAGCATCTGCTAGCTATGATCGTGTGCATGTCCTCTTGTTTGCTCTGAGTAAGAAATTCTTGATTGGTGATGGTATTCGGCCAAAAGATTCGGAGAATTTTCCTCAGGCAGATTGTGTGGAAAGAGGACAATTTCGAAATTTCCTTCTATGTTACTCTCCAGCAATCCGCACTGTCAGTTTAAGCAGCTATAATAACAGTTGCTTTATGTCATAATTTGTATATTTTTCCCTCATATTGCAGACATTTGTGAGACTATTTTATTTAAACAAATTATGGTTTCTTGCTGATGGAAAATTTATGACCTTTCATCTCTCATTTTCCAGTGGGAACAGAAAGTGGAAAAGGGACAAGAAGACTTTGAGAAAATTTCTAAGAATATAAAAAAAGAAATGGCTCGATTTGAGAAACTCAGAGTCAGTGACTTCAAAGAAAGTGTGATCAAATACCTGGAGGTACTAATGGATAACCAAGAAAAGGTGAGGATTTTATCTTCTTTTTTTTCAGTGGTAGCTTTCTTGTCCTGATGTTCATGAGAAGGATAAATCATCTTGAAAATTTTGATTATTAATTTTATTTTTCACCATGTAATGATTTTTTTAAATATTTTTTTGGGGTTTCAGGTTGGAGAATGAGGGAGAATACAGATGAGTTGTTTTGGTGTGGATTGAATACGTTAATGAAGACTTATAAGCGATTTTTGTTTCTTGCGTGTTTTTGTGGCGAAAATAAATTGCTAATGCATATTTTTCAAAATACTTACAACAGTTTGAGCTTAATGAGATTAGGTGTTAAAAAACACTCATAATCCTAAGAATTTCTTAGGCAGAAAGGTCTAATAGCCCTAACTATGTATTTTGACAAAAGTGCTCATAATCTTTCTCTACAAGATGTCCTTATGCAGCAATATAAACACAGTAGGAAGATAACTATATACAAATAAAAATATAAAATGCAAGAGGATCTTTTCATTACTTACAGCAGTGAATGGAGTGGCATACGGCAGCAGCCTACTTCTCTCCACGAAAAACTGTTTGGAGATGTCAGGAACCTTGAGCTAACTACTGCTTTAAATAGAGCCATTAATGTAGAAGTCTGAGGGTGAACGAAGAAGAAGTTTCATTACATTTGGAAATATATTAAAATCAAAAGAAATCAAGTCTGACATAGAAGTTAAGAATCTTGAACTCAGGTGTCAGGGCTATCCTATTGAATTGCTGTGAAACATGGAGAACAACAACATGAGTTTCAATACAGACTTTTATAAAAGGGTGCTTGCACAGAATAGGACTGAAATGTTATAACAGGATCACCAATATGGAACTGATGGAAGGAACCAGACATATGCAGTGGAACAAGATGTGAGCAGAAGACGCTGGCTTTGGATTGAAAATCAGTCAATAGTATTACAACAGAGACACGAAAGTGCTAACACGAGCAGAAAAGTTCCTCTTTATGCCGAGCCATCCAATGAAGGACTGATTCCAAAACCTAGCAATAGGGCGATTGAAAAGAAGCAGTTTTATCCACCAGGCCAAACGACTTCGTAGACAAACCTTAGACTTACCTGAAGTTGACAGCCTCCTAAAGTCTGTGCCAGAACAAACCCTTTGGAGA
Organism: Oreohelix idahoensis; assembly: GCA_024509875.1. Taxonomy (NCBI): domain Eukaryota; kingdom Metazoa; phylum Mollusca; class Gastropoda; order Stylommatophora; family Oreohelicidae; genus Oreohelix; species Oreohelix idahoensis. The sequence continues at coordinate 103,895 of JAMPIV010009242.1, forward strand.
GAGGAGATTGGACTACCAGTATACATCCAGACAAAAGTGAAAGGAATACTCGACAAGGATGAACAGAACAGTGTGCAACATAGGACAGTCACTCTCAGTTTCCTGGATGATGAATACCCACAGGACCTCTGGGTCTGAGAAAACACGGATGGGTCAGCATAAAATGCAGTAAAGAATGAAGGAGCAGGAGTGTACATAGAATACCCAAATAACACCAGGGATACTGTCAGAGTACCAACGGGGAAACTCTGTAACAACTATGATGCAGAAATCCAGGCAATCAAGGTGGCAACTGAGAAACTGTTGAACACCAATCTCGGTCCACAGCCTGTGGTATTCCTGACAGATGCAAGATCAGCACTTCAAGCACTTCAGTCCAGAAAATTACCAGGTATACAAGCCTTACTGTCTGAACTGTGCAACCAGCGTAAGGTCGCCATGCAGTAGATACCGTCTCACTGTGAAATACCAGGAAACAAGAGAGCAGATTGACTGGCTAAAGAAGGTGCTGCAGACGAGCAACCGGATGTACCAGTTACATACCATCAGAAGAAAAAGATGATCAAATCAATCAGAAAGCCACCAACACCAATGCAGGACGACTACCAAGCTATGAACAGATCAGAACAAATTGTCATTCTGCGCCTCAGAACAGGATACAACCGACTCCGCAGCCACATGTATACAAAATTTAAGATTGGCAATTCAGCCATGTGTACATGTGGACGGGCATTCCAGACTGCAAAGCACATACTTCAAGACTGCCCTGAATATGATATATTGAGGCAAAAACCCACTAGCCCAGAGAAACAACACTGGAAGCAAAACTATACGGACCTCTGAATGAACTACAAAAGACAGTGAAATTTATACAAGAAACAACATTGCAGATATAGACAATATATTTCAAGCGAACGAAAGAAGAAGAAGTAGTATTACAAGGCAGTCATTATTCTGAAATCCCAGGGTTAGAGAAATAGGTGACCAAAACTAACATGAAGAAGGCAATTGGACACAGACACTGACAGGGATAACAAAGACATAGACAGATTTTAGACGAGTAGTGCAGGGCAGGGGGAGGCTTGGCATATATTTATTGCAGGTTGGTGCTCCGATACTTCATGGGGAGCTGTAGAATAATGATAACTCATAATCCTAAGAAAGTGTTGAATATGATGCATGCATATTTCAGTGAGTTTTGGACATTATGCACTAGTAGTCTTAAGCTAGTATTAGACATAAAACATTCATAATCCTTCCCCAGCACTGTGATGTCATTTGTGATCAACAATAACCAGTAATTGTTTGACATAGATCAATAATAATTCAAAGTGCTTTACTAACTCCCTTTTTAAAATTTATTTAGTTTTTTTTTTTTAATGTTCTCAGCTTATCAAGTATTGGGAAGCTTTCTTGCCAGAAGCCAAAGCAATAGCCTAGCTGTGTGTGTGTGTGTGTACCAGTCTCAAACTAAACGCATTCTTGGAACAATTCAGTCTGCTTGCATTGATTGAGATGACAAGAAGTTCATTTAATATCCTACCAAGTTATTATATGGCATTTGTTCATTTTCATTGTGAGTTTTGTAGAAGGACATCATTTGTATTCACATTTCCATGCTCACAAAAGCATTCTCATTTAGTACAGTTGTGAAATTAGCTTTTGTTAAATGAAGTTTTTACATATATATATACATATACATATACATATACATATATATATATATGTATATGTATATGTATATGTATATATATATATATATATATATATATATATATATATATATATATATATACATATATATATATGTATATGTGTATATATCAGGGTTCGTAGCGACCTGGAAAAGGCTGGAAAATGAAAAAAAAATTCCAGGCCTTGAAAATGCTGGAAAAATGGCTAAAAGCCTTGAATTTCCCGCATTGGACCTGGAAAAAAAATACGAATCGAAAGTTGGATGCTTGGTGTCCATTTTTCGGTTATTGGTGGTATTTTTCGTTAAACTTCAGTTACTGTAGAATTTTTACTTCCCTTTGCGCACTAAATCCATTTCCAGACGTTTTTGGTGGTTTGCGTTAATGACGTGAATGCACAAATTTATTTTTAGCGCTCGCGTCTGCTATTCGAATCAAGCATCGCCACCTTTGAAATTATTATTTAGAAAACATGCCTGGTTGTCACTTTCAGTATAAGTGGCTAGAAATGCCGTTATAAAACATGGATAGCGCCTGGAAAAACTGCAAATTACACCATGTGTAAAAAAGAAATATATTTGACCTGCATGGGAGAAAGTGCAGTAAAGTATCATGCTACTGGAAAAAAACCCCAAGAACTTGTCTCTGCGCATTCAAGTTGTATTAAATCGTTCATTTCAACTGAGGTAAGTAATAAATTCATTTATAAAACATTTAAATGTCCAGTTTATAGATAGGCCTACTGTACTTGCGTCTGTAATTTACAGTTTTATTTTTAACCATGGCCAAAATCATAGGTGTTTGAATGAAATTTCTTGGTTTACAACTGCTTACGGGAACACATTTGACACAGTTTAAGATCGTCAGGAATAGAAATTGATGGCGATTATATAGCCTACCCTATTATCATACCCATGTCCCACTGTTAATTTCACCACATTTTTGGGAAATAAATATATTTTGAATGCTTTTTGTTTTATTATTTATGATGAAGACACATACCCTGTTCAACCTCTGAAGGGTTATAGGCCTAATTAGGGTAGGCATACATGTTTTCAATTCCAGTTATATAAATGTTATTTAAAAAAATAAAAAAATATTATTTAAAAAATCTAAACAGACAAATGAGATAAAACGAAACAACCCCCCCCCCCCCCAAACAAAAGTAAAAAGGGGGGGGGGGGGTGTGTGTGTAAAGTCCTGCTGTTTCCAGTTAGATATTTAATAGATTTTCACTTCTCATAAGTATTATAAGAATATTATCATACCTTCACCCTCCCAATTACTATATATTAGCTTTTGTTCTAGTTAAATATTGTTTGACTATATTATGTATGCGTTTAGATCTTTGACTTGGTAAATATACATAGCTTAGGCCTACTCATAAGTTATTTGTGTGTTCCTTTTTTTTTTTTTTTACAGAAAAGAACGCAACCCCAAGGAGCAGTTTTACCCTCAGAAATATAAACACCATCTTACACTACTCCCTCAGACATGTCAAAAACGTCTAACACTACTAGAAGACCTACAGATGTGACATCATTTGTGACCAAGGAAGAAACTCTTAGAGCTGAGATTATTTGGACTCTGTTTTCAGTCAAAAGTCACCATAATTTTAATTCAAATACAGGAATTAATAAAATTTTTCAGAAAGTGGTAGCTCTATTGCCAGACAGTTTGGTCTGTCAGAAAGGAAAACTTTCTACCTGGCTTTTTTTTGGACTGGCTCCATATTTCACCTCACTTAGCAAGAACAGTTACATTGTTCTGTTTGATGACAGCATGAACAAATAAAAGCTGCGAAAGCAAATGGATTTCCATGTTCGTTTCTGGGATGTAAATGTGATAAAAACACGTTATCTTACATCAAAGTTTCTTGGACATGCTAGAGCTCTTGATAGTTCGTTCGTTCAATATGCAGACTGCATTTGATGATGCATGCTCATCGTTAAATTTAGGACATTTGCTCCAACTGTCCATGGATGGACCTAATGTAAATTGGGCTTTTAATGACAAAATTAATGTGCTACTGAACCAGAACTATGGCATAGAACTACTGAATGTTGGAAGCTGTGGGCTGCACAAAGTTCATGGTGCCACAACTGAATATATGTCCATTGATTTTTTTCAAACTTTTTTTCCCCGACACTGCCATAGATCTGGCCACTGACGAAGTGAATAGGTACGGAGAAAAATCACCTCGCTCTGCACACAGGCAGGAATATATTTCAAGCACTAACTGCCACAAAGTGGGGATTCAAACTACCTGCTCTCACTGATGCTAAAACATAATACTGCATGAAATTGAAAATTGATACTGGTAAGGAAAATTATGAAGGTTGTGTTGGGGCAACTTTCAGGGTTGTGAAAGATCTTCTTGGTGGATAGGCAACAAGGGACATATTCTCTTCTGTGATAGTTTTTAATTCAGCCTTCAGCTTTATTCAAGACCTGAAAGAAATTCAGATTGGTGCAGTTGGAACAGTAGCTGAAAATAGGAAGCATTTTCCTGAAGCACTGAAGAAAAAGCAACTCAAATTGAAAAAGGCAAATCATCCTGTGTTTTGTGTGACAGAAGATAAGGCATGCTGACAGTCACCTGGCATGATACGAAAAGATTTAACCTTATATCTACTGTTCACTCCAATGATAATATAAACAAGACAGTTAGAAACACAAATTCTTTAGGGCAGAACAATTCAGAAGCCAGTGCTTGCAGAAAAATATAGCAAAAGTATGAGAGGTGTCGACCACTTCGGCCAACTAGGTGCAAGCTACCCCTACCCACACAGATCCTATTTTTATATCATTTCTTAGTTGAAACTGCCCCAGTCAATGGGCAAATAACCTACAACACTGCCAACTCTACAAAAATGATCAAAGCAAAGATCAGGATGTCAGTCTGACTCTTATTGAACCTGCTATTCTTCGACGCACTGTGACACCTTCAAAACCACAGGTCACAACAACATGACTTACTGAGCACCACTTCATTGATAAACATGAAAGGGCAAGGTTTAAACCAGATTGTAAAGTGTGTAAGGCTGCAGGGAACAGAAGCCAGACTTGGATGTACTGCCCAGATTGCAATGTACCTCTATATGCCTGATACTCTGCTTCAAGTTATACCACACAGTCGACGTTTATCAACGATCCAGACAAAGACTCTTGCAGAGGCCTACAGCTACAACTTCAACCCCAGTTAATCAAGGAAGCAGCTCAGACTCCAACTAGAGGTACTTAACTATTCAAACACTCATTGTCAGATGTCACAGAAGCAGAATACATTCAAACAAGACAAACACAAAAATTAAATTTTTTTTTGCATTTTGTTCACAATTTTTGTTAGCCTTTTATGTTGAAATACGTGGTTAATCGTTAAATCAGTACATCATTCAAGCTTATTTTATTCATTATGTCCCTAACATTTTATTGCACTGACATTGAACAAATTCACTATAAAGTGGAAAAAGATCATGGTTTTAAAACATCTCCTGAAATTTCTATAAATAGCCACACAAATTTAAGACGGTCACCATGATCATGTGACAAATTTGCATAAAATATGTTTTTTCGGAGGTGGCAACCATTCATAATGGTGCTCTGAAAATTTCAAAGGCCTATGTCTGTTTTTTTCAATTTTTTATGAATTTAAAAAAAAAAAAACCAGTTATTTTTAAAGAAATCTGCAAACACCCTTGGTAGTGGAAGACAGTAATGCTCCAGATTGCTGGTCAGCAAAGTGATAATTATATCTGAGAAAATTAGATGAGGAAAATATTAGTTTCCCATCCTTGAAAATCATGTGCTTGGACCTGGAACAGGCTGGAAAATGCTTGAAGAAATTTGCTATGAACTCTGATATATATATATATATATATATATATATATATATATATATATATATATATATATATATATATATATATATATATATATATATATATATATATATATATATATATATATATATATATATATATATCACCCGTGTGTTACCGGGGCCCGAAAGGGGAGCAAAGAATAGTAACACTGCACCCTACCACGCATGTCGTAAAAAGCGACTAAGGAGGGTATGGGCATGGGGCTGTTTACCCCATCCCGTAAAAACTTCGCACAGTGGGCTGATCACCTGCTTGCCAATCAATCTGATTACGGAAACAACGATAGATTGTTTGGTCTGTTTTTGTTCCACAAAGACGTCACTAGGCGTGGTGGAAACAGCGATAGATCGATCAATTTGTTGTTGCCCTAAGACGCCACTAGGCGTACTGGCCACATACTGCTTTGCCGGTTGATGGCTAAGGATGGAAGAAGAAGAAGAAGATATATATATATATATATATATATATATATATATATATATATAGATATATATATATATATATATATATATATATATATATATATATATATATATATATATATATATATATATATATATATATATATATATATACAGATCTTATCTGTATTCTTGTAGAATCAAAGATTCTACTGCTCTGTTGCAGAGTGCTAAATTTCATCTACACTGTTGTAGGTTTTTAAGAAAATTCATCTGTTCTGTTGTAGAGTTTTTTAAAAACTGTGTATGTATTGTCTACAGTATTAAATTAGATTGAACTGCTGTAGAATAAAAGAAATGCATATGTACTGTTGGAGACTAATATAGAATTTATGCTGCAGAGTAAAGGAATTTTTACTTTACAGTATTGTGGAGTAGGAGACACAGCAGATGTACTGTTGCAGAGTCAAAGAATTCATATTGACTGTTTCAGGGTGAAAAAGACAGTACCAAGGGCTTATTACACTTCACATTAATGGAGAGTAGGGAATCATTTTCATAACACTGATCATAATACTTTTTGTTGAAAAAAAAAAACAATTTAAACAATAAATAATACAAGTATTAATATGGTGTTATAATAAATAAGTAAACATAAATTAATTAGATGGCCAAACTCACAAACCAGTCAGAAAGCATGCCATGTTGATCACCTGATGGCTTTTGATTAGTAGTATCATGAATTGTCAATCAGTGACTAACACAATGAAGTGGTAATGTTTTTAACAACATAGGTTCAAGGCTAAGCTATGAACATTGTTCTAGAAAATTACAGAAGAGAGAGCAATGAAATAATGAAGAAATTTCATTGTAGGTAGTATAGATATGTGGAGATAGCAATGGTTAGGCCACATATAACACTGCCTAACAATAGGTAACCTCATTTCGTCCAGAAATAATATCCTAGTGCAAGGGATGTCCCATAGACAAGAAACTGAGAGATGAATAGGCATTTGACAGTGTAGACAGAATCACTTTGGAAATTGATGAGGCATTATGGAGTTCCCCTGAAGATCATTAATTCAATAAAGAAAACATATGAAGACATGACATGCAGAGTTCTTCATGAAGGACAGCTTACAGAACCATTTGGGATAAGAACGGGAGTTAGACAGTGATGCCTCTTGGATAACAGGGTTGAACTTGAAGAAACACCACTACAAGATGTAGAATCTTACACATATCTTGGCAGCAATATTACAGTGATATCAAAATAAGAATACAAAAAGCAAGAGGAGCTTTCATTGCATTGGGAAATATATGGAGATCAAGAGAAATCAGATCCAACATGAAAATAAGAATCTTCAACTTAAATGTGAAGTCAGTCCTATTGTATGGCTCTGAGACAATGAGAACGAACAAAGACAACAACCAAAAAGCTACAGACTTTCATAAATGGGTGCTTGCGTAGAATAGAGGGATTAAAATGGTATGACAAGGTTACCAACGTGGAACTGATGACAAGAACCAGACAAGTGCCAGTGGAACAAGAGATGAGAAGAAGACGATGGATAGGACACACAATGAGGAAACCTGTTGATAGCATTACAAGGCAGTCCTTGTTCTGGAACCCCCAGGGCAAGAGAGGCAGAGGTAGACCAAGAAGCACATGGAGAAGAGAGCTGGAAACAGAGGTGAAAATGATGAGGAGAACGTGGAAAGAACTTGAGATGATGGCACGTGACAGGAGGACTTGGCATGTGTTTGTTGAAGGCCTATGCTCCTTTGGGAGTGGAGGGTTATGAATGAATGAATGCAAGGGATGTCAAGAGAGAACCTAAAGAAGCATGGAGAAGAATCATAAAAAGGGAGGAAATGTGTTTCTGTGCTCCACAAGAAGTTAGAAGATTAACCATAAATGTATGCAGTAGTCACTGAAACAGCACATTCCTAAAATACGATTGTCAGTAGAGTTATTACATTTTTTAATATCACTCCAGAGATATTTGCTTGGTGCGTTTCTGATTATAGCATGTGGATACATTACACTGTAGTCTTTGTTCTGAACAGATATATATATAGTGTAGAAATGATAGGAAACTCTATACAGAGCATTACAACATGAGGCAGTCTGGTCATCAGAGAATAGCCCTTGTTCTTGACTGTACTTTTAGACTGAATCGTTTTAGTAGATCAAACACCAAGGCAGCCACTAGACCTCATCCACCTACTTCTACAGCTATGACTTTTCCTGTGAACGTCTCATGTCCATGACCAGGTCATTATATCGGCCAGTCTGAATGAGTGCTGCTCATCTTATCTAGATTCAAATGATGCTATCAGCTCAATCTTTATAATCGTCTACGAGGATTGTAGCACTATGTCTGGTCATCTTCGAGACTTCCTAATTAATTCCGTGTATGTCCATCGCCCAGGTAGGTCTAAATCCATCTCCCAGCCATTGGCTCAGTCAAGAATATGGAAGAAATATATGAACATGACAAGCAAGAATAATCACATCCAAAGAATGTGGAAGAAAATCATTTTAGTTATAGACAGAGTTTGCCAACATTGATGAATATTGAGTTGTTGTGCATTTCCCTATTGAGCAAAAATGTTTTCTTGAAATATTTATTCTGGGGGTAAATAATTAAACAAAATTTATATTGCAAACTTTTGTTTTCTAAATTAATTAAACTGGAAAATGTTTACTTGGAAAATGTTAGCGCTGTTGTTAAGGTTTTGGCTGACAAAAAAGGAGGTAAAAAAAAAACGTTCATGGGAAAACTTTATCTGAATATTATTTTTTAAATGACTGCATGTTTTCTTTTCATGGTTAATGCTTCAGGTGTTTTCCTAGTCAGATTTACTGTGGATACCTTTGCTTCAGATAACAGTTATGACTTACTGGCATCTCACTTCAGAACATGTATGCTTCTGTTTGTTTCAGAATGCAAAAATATCAGGTTCTGTTGGCTTCAGGGTACATACATATTATGTTTCTGTGGGCACAGCTAATTTATTAAACAAGGCCAAATTATGTCTCATTTCTTTAGCATTCAGTTATTAGACTGTGAGAGCATTTTCTTAATGTTACTTCTGAAAGATGGTTGGAACTTGCTAATCTTGTCACAACAAAAAGTGTGAATGAATTTGTTTAGACGTGTATCATTCTATTTCTGAACAATTGTTTATTTATATTTGAATTGCCAAGTAGTATTCTTTTTAATTACATGAACACTCTGATGTTAGAGATGCATTTGAGTCTGCATTATTATTGTGATATTATAAGCCCACATTTTTCTTTGTTTCACACTCATATGTGTTAGTTATTTTGCATCATTTATTTAATCAAAGTTTTTTTTTTTTTTTGGATGTACATCAGGTTAATGCAAAAGTGACTGTGAATGTTTTCAGAATATCATGTGTGAATTTGTTCCCTCTACTACTACTACTTCTTCACTTTCCAGCTTCCAGTAGAGACCATCCCAGTAGATCTCTCAAAGATTTCCAGTTCTGGCTTTCTATTCTACTTTTGCTCATGTTTCCTTGTTTTGTTCTTTAAAAAAAAAAAAAAAATACTTGTTACCTGGCCAGTTTAGCTTCCTTTTTCATTTTCAGTTTTGCATAATTATCCTCCTTGTTGAAGGACCTATTCCTGGCAACTGGCCTGAATTCATTGTTTTTGCTTTTGCAGGGCACCATAGCTAGTCTCTTGCTCAACCTTCCTTATTCACCTTTAATTTCAGGTGTGGTAGGGACCAGTGTTTCTGATCTTTGATTTTCTATATAGGGCCATGTGATCTTTCTGACTCTTTGAGATGTGGATATATAGAAGAATGGGGCGCATCTCATGGAAAGAGAAGAAAACAGATAAGGAGGTCCTACAAAATCTAGGTATGAAAAGAGAACTAATGAAGGAGATCAATGTTAGGCAGCTAAAATACTTTGGCCACAAAAAAAGGCATAACACCTTGCAGAAGACCATAATAGAAGGGAGAGTTGAAGGCAAACGTGCAAGGGGAAGACAGCGCTATAAGTGGGAAGATAACATCAAGAGATGGACAGGAAAGAGTCTGTCAGAGTGCACCACCAAGACAAGAGACAGAAGACGTTGGAGATCCATTACAACCTTCGTTGTGGAGATAGCAGCTGATGATGATAATCTTTCTGGGAGTACCTCACCAAAAACCTTTCTATGGTTAACAACACTTTGAGGATACTGAGCTGGTTAGAAGCACACAAGACAGAGAAGCCATTAGAGTACAACTGAGTGTTTTACACATGACAAGAACTTCCTGTAAAGATAGATATACAACTTAGCAAGTGTCAGTGGAAGAAAATTCACCTCATAACATTCTATACATTTTGGACTGTAAAATTTTATAATTACATTTGAGAAAGACCAAGGAAACACATGAAGGTTGAGAAAAAAAAGCATATTTCAGATGGACAGGAAGCACCACTGGTCTAGCTACTTTTGTTTAATCTTTTATTCAGGTGCTTGCCTTAGTTTTTCAGTTTTTGTTATTTGGTAGGAGCTACTACAACTCATAGGTGTTATAAGGAGGTAATATGCCATGGGTTTTACTCATTAGCTTTCTCTCAGCTTCTTGCAGAGGATCATTTTGGTTTTATTTCTTCATAAGTTTACAAGTTTCATAAGGCTGAATCTGTGGCCAGCTAGGTGAACTTGAGCATATTGCCACCTTTGACGTGAGAGACGAGCACTATTAACCATTTTGCCAACTGGATGCTCTTAAACATACAAGCTGTAGATGGAAACTGCTGTTCTCACGCTGCTAAATCCCCAGGAGGAATGCCATAAGGATGCAATGGAAAACTGATTGATTTTAAAAAGAAGAAAAGCTAGTGGCAAGAGAAGTGGTCTGCAAAAAAACAAAATTGCCATAGAAATTACACAATGAATAGCAATTAGCTTGAAAAAAATGTATAAATATGAACACGAAGATGTATGAATAAAAAAGGTCACCAGAGAAAGGAGTATTTGTGCTTAAGCAGTGGTCTTAAGGTATCCTTTGAGAAAAATTAAATGATCAGACTTTGTCATCCGATGAATAGAATCTGACTGCGGTGTCCTGGATATCAAGGACACCCTGGTGGTACTGACTATTGAAATGAATGGCTAAAAGCATAGAAGCCAGTCGAGAGATGTCATAAGATATTGGCAAAAACGTTTGCCAAGTCGTGTACCAGTTTCATCAGTGTTAAGTTTTGCTGCAACATTCGAAGTTTTTCAAAAATACTTCTTCCTTATTTTATCATATCATGTGAAGGATATGGTCAACTATGGAAGAAGTATTTTTGAAAAACATTTTTATAAATTATAATTTGTAAAATTAAAAAAAAAAATTGTTTTTCTTAAAAGTGTAGTAATGTTTGTGTAGCTTGCCTATAGTAAAAATATCAAAAAAAAATTATTTTTTTTGTGTAAACATTATTCGGTGTTATTCAGCAAACTTTTAAAATATAATTTCCGGTACTTAATAACAGCCACACCGCAAGCTTATGCAAGCTGTGCTTTAGCCACAGAACCAACATCATTGCACTCTGGGCAAACCCATAGGTGCTCAGTCTCCCTCAGTATATGTAGAAGAGTGTGAATGCTAACTGTTCCTGTAGCTCGCTGGTTGTATATGCAATGAATGCATCCTGTCATATGTCCATCTCTGCTAGCCTTATGTTTGATGCCAAATTCCAACAGTCTTAACCTTGATGATTCATCTATTGCAGTGTCATTCTCTAACAGGCGATCATTAATTGTTCTCAGTATCTCTTCCTTATTCATATCCAGTGTCCCCATTGTGGGTGCTCTTGATGCTGTCAGCTCTCTCATTACCGCGTACCCCTGCATGGAAAGGACAGTAGACCCACATCAGTTCCTGCAGATTCGCAGCTTCTATGAATGTTTTCCATTCATGCCTTAGCCAACCATTTTGAACCTTTTGAAGCATGGACTGAGAGTCTGACATAACAGAGAAGACAATATTCTGTGTTAGCTATCAGAGAAGAAAATAATAAGTGCTAACCACCACAGAGAAGATAATATGTGCTAGGGCTAACCACCACAGAGAAGATAATATGTGCTAGGGCTAACCACCACAGAGAAGAAAATTCTCATACTATCTTCTTCTTCTTCTGCATTCGTCCTGAAAAGGACGTTTGTTACATTGTATCGTCATTGTGAAAGTGTCTTTCTTCTTTTTTTTGTTTATTTCCCACTCTGTAAAGTGTCAGTCTGTATGCTCTGTAAGGAAGAGTGGTGTGTTGTTGAGATCAGGCATGCTCCAGTCTACCCAGCTGTAAATGGGTAACTCACCCTAGTCCTGAGTTAGGGAAGGCAAAGGCTCCAGGGGAAGCAGGCCCTAAACTTGGTCACTTCAACCGACGCAGGATGGTGTATGTATGGAGTAGAAGTGTAGAGTGTAATTACCGCGAATGGTGTACTGTTCGTGTGCTGACCAATATAACCACTCATACACTTGTGTCTACAAGGCACCAATGCAGACTGCTGGAATCTTTGTTTACTCAATTTATTCAGACGTACACACTGGGACATACGAGTACATCATGGTATGTTGACATATCAATTTGTAGGTATACATAGCAGATCTGAAGTCATGACACATTCAGATATAATGGGCAGTACATCAAAAGTTCAATGTCATGATACATTATGGCCGCGTCCCCTATCTGACTAAACGCGTCAGTGAAGGCAGATCGGTAAATAACTAAAGTTACTTGACGTCCATAGTTTGTAGTATATATTATGAAACCACGAAGGGGGGGGGGGGGGTTTCTAGCAAGATTGAGATCTCCCTGTCACTGTCCGATAATAGGATAAATAATCTGTTCTCTTGGCAGTGATCAAAACATATGATGACCGAAATCTAACATGGCCGCCTCCATGAGTTGTCGTTCACTCATTCACAGGGAGGTGAATATAAGCCAGAGTTAATTTATAATGGGTATATAAATGATTTCATAAATGTTCCCATACAGCTCTACGGTGATCAGGTTAATTCACGTAGCCATAACCGCTGTAGGAAAGTCTGTCATCTTCGTCGATACAAAACACGACCCTAGCGATACGAAGCACAATGTTCCATCTAGGTCGAATCGACATGAGATCATCAATATAGGGTCTGGCAATACATGGAGTCCGAATTATACATTGTACCGTACCTTAGGAGAGTCTCTAACATAAACTCTAGTAGAGATACCATCTCCTTTAGAAGAAAACCACTTCATAAATCATATTTCCTTAAGAATCTACCAGCCCTTTGAAAAGTGCGTACCCGCCATTATCACGGTACATCGGAACTCATCACGACTTGTCAAGACAACTCATACTTCCGCTAGACCGGAATAATAAGAATCTAGTCCCGCCTACCCATCCAAAATATACAATATAGGACTGATTCTACTTGTACTAATAATATGTAATACATATGAATTCAGGCCATAAACATAATAAGCAAATTAATCTATTTTCTGGCCCTAAAAATAAGTACAAATATAAGAGCAATATCCGTGCGCCGGATCAATATCAAGAACGATTACTCCTATAATCAAAAGTGTGAATCAAACATGGATTATCTCGCTTTCCCCATAGACAGCATTTTCATACACAAATGAATGAATGTCTATATATTTTTTCCATATTAAATAGCCATATCGATTTTTGTAATATGTGCGTCAAAATATGCACGCAACAGATTACCACACCCCTCGGGAAAAAAAAATGGTACATTTTTTTTTTTTTTTTTGAAACACATCTAGGAGCAACATACAATAGGCTCACAACGCACCAATAACAATGCGCAGATGATAAGCATAAGTTTTATGACCTTAGAGAAGGTACTTCTCTAAGTATTAATATTTCCAGAGAGGTGTCACCAACGCATACTACAATATTAGCAATGACACAATTTCCACATTAGTTTATACATAAATTTCATCTAAGATATCTTAACATCATGATCATCAAAGACGAAAAACATTGAAAGATCAGCGGTGAATAAATATCAATGAACCGCTAAGTAGTGTTACAATCAATATATGATATATTACATATGTGTACACATTTCAACATAGAAACAACTGTATCAAAGTTGTATAACAGTTATGAATCATGTGGGCATCTAGACAAAATATCTGCCATCACATTTTCTGACCCACGGATAGCTCGCACCGAAAAAATGAAATGGCTGTAGAGCAATCGCGTATCGCGTTGATCTCGCGCTCTTCAGATTTTTACTCTGAATAGCCGTAAGAGCTTTCTGGTCAGTTTCCACAATGAAATGCGCGCCCAGAAGAAATCTTTGCAGTTTAAGGATTGACCAAACCATAGCCAATAATTCACGGTCTAGGACCGAGTAATTCTTCTCTGCGGCATTTAATTTCCGAGAAATATACATCACAGGATGCAGAGTTCCAGAGTACTCTTGCATTAGTGCTGCTCCAATCCCGGTGGATGAAGCGTCACTACGAAGAATAAATGTCTTATCCTTAGAAGGCAATACTAGGATAGGTGAAGTAGAAAACATAGTTTTAACCTTATCCAAAGAGGATTGACATTCTTGAGTCCAATGGACTACATTAGGAGACCCTTTCTTTAGCAAGGAAGAAAGAGGTGACATAATGGAGGACAGATTCGGGATGAATCGTCCATAAAATTGTATTAGACCTAAGAGACTTCGCACTTGCTTTTTAGTCTTAGGAATAGAAATGTTAAGTATCTTACTTGTATTATGGTCTTCTGTTTTTAGGAACCCATGACCAACACGGTGTCCTAAGAAAGATATTTCGCTAAAACCAATACATGCTTTCGATGGTTTCGCTGTCAGGTTATGCTCGCGTAAGATAGACAATAGTTCATTTATCCCATTATAGTGATCGTTCCAAGTATCACTGAAAAGACAGATGTCATCAAGATACGCAATGACATCTGAGCGATGAGATATGATTCGACGCATCATGCGTACAAATGTTGCAGGGGCGTTCATAAGACCGAAAGGCATGAAATTCCATTGGAATAGACCCCTAGGCGTCGAAAAAGCAGTAAACGGTTTGGCGTGTTCGGATAATGGAACTTGCCAATATCCCTTAGACAAATCGAGTTTAGTAAAGAAATGAGAATTCGATAGTCTCGTAAGTAGCTCTTCTAGCAAAGGCATAGGTTCAGCATCAAATTTAGTCACTTGGTTCAATTTGCGATAATCCACGCAAAGACGTATGTTATTGTCTTTTTTTTCGTACAATAACCATCGGCGAAGAATATGCTGATGTGGATGGTTCAATAATTTTTAACTCTATCATCTCATCTAACTCTTTCTCTACCTGTGCTTGAAAATGTATCGGGATAGGATACGGTCTGACTCTTATAGGACTATGGTCAGTAAGAATAATGTCATGTTGAATGACATCAGTTTGACCAGGAATGTCAGTAAGGACATCCTGAAATTGTTCTAACATAGTAGAAACTTGTTTCTGCTCTCCTGGAGATAATTCTGGAGAAATTGCAACATCTTTCCATGATTCATTAGAGTGAAGAGGAATCATTGGAAAAGGTAAATTTACATCCGAGAAACTCGTTTCCTCATCCTGTATTACTGACAGAGATGAGTACTGTCCATGTTGGACTGGAAAATCGTCCGTTGCCTGGAAAACAGGTTGTAAATAATCAGGACGTTCATGGAATTCCGTGAGCATGTTGATGTGGAAGGTTTTACGCTTCCCGTCAATATCGACGATATAGTCAACATCGGAAACTTTTGATATTATATCGTACGGACCTTTCCAAGAAATGAGAAGTCTATTTTCCCTACAAGGTAGCAAGACAAATGCTTTGTCACCTGGACAAAGTTGTCGCAAACATCTCTTTTTATTGGCAAATTCCCTTGCCTTCTGTTTCGCAAATTCAGAAGAAGCAGTTGCCAATTTGCATGCTTCAATAATCTTGTGTCTAAGTGCGATGACATATTCATAAGAGGATTTTGTGTCATCGACAATATTATCAGCAGTTATAAGATCATGAAGTAAGGACATAGGACCTCGCGGTTTCGCGCCAAAGACAAGTTCAAAGGGAGAAAATCCTGTATGTTCGTTGGCGACCTCTCTATATGCAAAGAGAGCCGCGGGTAAAACCCTATCCCAATCCTGAGGATGATCTTCTGTTATCTTACCTAGTAGGTTTTTCAGAGTTCTATTCAAACGTTCCACCATCCCATTGGACATAGGATGATAAATACTACTCAGCGATCTCTCTATCTTCAGAGTCGACATTACTTGAGACATGGTATCCGATATGAGTTGGGTACCATGGTCGGATAATATTTCTGCTGGAAACCCCAGACGAGAAAATATTAACCAAAGAGCATCTGCGACATCAGCAGTAGTTATGCTCTTTAGAGGAACAGCCTCCGGCCAACGTGTGCACATATCAACACACGTCAAAATAAATTGGTGTCCTCTAGCAGACTTTATCTTAAATGGACCAATGATGTCTATCGCCATTTTTTGAAATGGCCGAATGGGAATGTCTGCAGCCTGAATAGGTGCATCATGGCGTGGACCTCTGGATTTAATCTCTTGACATACTTTACAAGATCGACAATAGATTCGTATGTCCTTATTCACAGCAGGCCAAAAGAAAGATTGAAGAACTCTAGCTTTAGTACGGGAAAAACCCATATGTCCAGCACACTGCGAATCATGAGCGTGCTGTAAGATTTTAACTCTCATATTTTTAGGCACAAGGATTTGAGAATGAATGGACTTAGCGGAGTCTTGTACCATACGTACAAGTACGCCATTCTTCATCGTAATCCAAGATTTACGATTTGTATCCTTATTCGGATCACCTTTTTTTGCCAGAGTAAAGAATTTCTTTAGAGTAGGATCATCTTCCTGCTGTTTGATAAAGGAATCGTGGGAAATCTCCAAGGGATCATCTTGGATCTGCGCATCATTATCTTCAGAATGTGAAGATTGTGGCATATTAAGAGCTTGAGCCCTAGTGATTACTGCATTAGCAGATTGCATATTAACATTTTCCCAATTAGAAATTTGCTGTGGAGTGCATTCTTTCACTCCATGAATGCGACCGATGATAAGATCAGCGATCGGATTCGGCAAGAGACATGCTTGCACCTCTCCTGTAAAGAAAGGCGTAGCAATATTGATAATGGCAGTGGAGTACTTCTCCAATGTGCCACCAAATGTTACACATTTGACTATATTGCCTGTAGCTCGAGAAGGATTTACGAGTGATTGCCTCACTCCAATGGTAGTGCACCCCGAATCGAAAAGAATTGATACCGGAGTACCATCTATTAGGCCCCTATTAAAGACAAGAGCACCCCTTCCATTATGCGCAATTGACGCATGGAGAGCGGGAAGCGGGTGACCGCAGCTTAAAGTAGAAACTGTGGTTGGATCGAATAATGTTTTGCATTGCGAACACTCAGATGCTCTAGCAAAATCGAAAGCGGAATTTGCTACACTATTGGAGTCTTTTTTATCATTATTCTGATTATCCGTGTCGTGGAACTCCTGTTGTGCAGAGTTAGCCTGGTAATACGATTTACCATGTCTTTTGTGTTGTGATCTACCTCGGTTATAATTGTCTCTATAATTATTATTGCCTCTGTTATAACCCCTATTTGGGTTTGAATCATAATATTCATGATCATAATCATCACGCTCATTATATTGAGTATCCCTGTAATATTGTTTCTTTTGTCTCCATGAAGCACTTGGGTAGTTCCTATAGCTACTCCCTTTTCGAGAATTTCTAACATTATGGGTACCTCTCGCGTGTCGAGGACTATCAGCTCGATTCCAGTTCTTCGAAGAAGAACTCTGATTTGAGTGGTTATCTTGGTTTTGATATTTATTCCAATTAACTTTTTTATCAAATTTATTTTTAGCTCCTTGGAATTTGTGTGAGTAATTCTGATTATATTCTGTTGCCGAAGCAACTGGCATACTCTCTTTAATGTTAGAGTTACTAAGAATCATGTCAGGGTGTGCCGTGGCATACTGGTCACAATATTCTTCCATTTGCTTTAATGTACTAGGTTTACGCTCATGTAAGAACTCTAGGAATGATTTATTTACCGAAGACATGACCTTGTCTCTTAGCAATAAATCCGTAAGACCATCAAATGTTTTCTCTGTTTTGGATAATTCAATCCATCGTGAAAGTGTAATTCGTGCTTTTGAGATGAATTCTGAGAATTCTACACCTACCTCAGGTCTCATTGTTTTAAACAAAAGACGATAACCTTCCTCAGACAGCTGATATCTCTTTATCAAAGCTGCCCTAACAGCATCATAATTATCTTTGTCGGCCTCTTCAACAAAATATAACTTACTCAGAGACTCCCCTTTTAGATTTTCAGACAACTGATTCACATACTGTGATTTGTCAACATTATGAGATCGACAAGCCCGTTCAAATCTAGAAAGCCAAAATGTTATGTCATCACTGGTAGGGTTAAACGCTGGTACCTTGACCTTGTACACAAAGGGTTTACCATTACCACCAGATGCCTGATTAACATTACTCATACATGTCAATTTTAATTTCTCTAATTCAAACTCATGTTCTCTTATTGCTTTTCTCTCTTCAGCTTCTCTATCTAATCTTCTCTGTTCTGCAGCAGCTTCTAATTTTTTCTGTTCTGCAGCAGCAGCAACTTCTAATTTTTTCTGTTCTGCAGCAGCTTCTAATTTTTTCTGTTCTGCAGCAGCTTCTAATTTTTTCTGTTCTGCATCAGCTTCTAATTTCTTCTGTTCTGCATCAAATCTCCTTTCCTCCACTTGCATCTGCAATTTCTTAAGTTCAGCAGCAGTATCAGCTTCTTTTTCTAATCTTTTTTCTTCAGCTAGAGCTTTCCTTTCTTCTGCAGCAGCTTTTTTTTCTTCTATTTGAAGTTTTCTCTCCTCAGCCGCAGTTTTTTTTTCCTCAGCAGCAGCTTTTCTCTCTTCAGCAGCAGCAGCAATTTTTTTCTCTTCTGCAGCTAATGCTTTGTCATATTGAGCAACAGCCCATTGTTCTAAGTCTTTTCCAGTCTTATCAAGAGATTTTCCTTGTGCAATAAAATAATCTAATGTAGACATATTGTCTTCTTAAATCAGAAACCTGAAAAAGTAAATAAATTACCCTCTTTCACGTTAATGGGAGACAAGTCTATACCATAGACTTAGTCTTAGTCCAAACTTGTATGGTTTATAATAACCAATGATAACTTGAGTACCTATGGACAACAATAACTGTATCTCAAATACTGTGGGAGACAAGCCTTACAAAGGTCTTGTATATCTCAATGTAATCAAAGATCACTTGGGTACCTGTGGAAAATAATCATAAAGTACTGATCTGTACTATACTATCAGTGTATACCACTATAACTCCTATGTCATATGTCAACTAAAGACATTACAAAGGACAAACAAGAAAAGACAATATGAACACATTTGCAGAGATCAAATTAAATTAAATAGGAGAAATGAAAAAAATGATCACGGAAACCGTGATGATAACTGCAATAATATAACAAGACAAATAACGCCACAGTGTATAAACATAAGGGTGTAAAAAAACTGAAATGAAAGGAAAGATGAGACCTACAATTATACAAACAAATCAAACAAAAATAAAGAACAGAAAAAATGTTACAAATACAAATATGAAACAGTCGTCACAACTAACCAAATATTTGCAAACTATGTTGCATGCAAATTTCAATTAAGAAATTGCTCCCTATCGAACGCCAGAACAAGACCAATATCACTCGGTATTTCCTGTTCTAGTCACCTCCCATCCAGGCCCGCAACATATAAACACCTACACATATAAACAAATAACATGTAAGCATAAATAGCATATAGCATACAATATAATTTATGTCATGAATGGAATGTGTTGCAGGTATAGTGTTGTAAAGCAGGCACAGTTTATTTTAATTCTAATAACTTGCCACTTTATTGAGTAATAGATTTAATTCTAAACTATTACACTGTCAATTTTTTTTTTCGTTGAGCATATGAAGATCCAACGATGAACTATGCACTTTATGTTCAACAACACTGTGATTCTTCTGTACGTTGAGAAATGTCAACAATACTGCTCCAGATATTTTCTACACTTGATACCACTGTCCTGTGTAATACTGTCTGTACAGCGAAAAACTGTCAACAAGCGCTGACCTAGATACAGCATCCTATCGGTAATACAGGTCAAGCTGACATCGACTGTATAGCTGTCCTACTGGTGTTGATGTGGTCAAACAAATGTTCTTTCAGCTGTAAACTGTGATTCTCAACACAAAACTGCGTAAGCTGGACCCAGGAATCTGGCCACCACTGTGAAAGTGTCTTTCTTCTTTTTTTGTTTATTTCCCACTCTGTAAAGTGTCAGTCTGTATGCTCTGTAAGGAAGAGTGGTGTGTTGTTGAGATCAGGCATGCTCCAGTCTACCCAGCTGTAAATGGGTAACTCACCCTAGTCCTGAGTTAGGGAAGGCAAAGGCTCCAGGGGAAGCAGGCCCTAAACTTGGTCACTTCAACCGACGCAGGATGGTGTATGTATGGAGTAGAAGTGTAGAGTGTAATTACCGCGAATGGTGTACTGTTCGTGTGCTGACCAATATAACCACTCATACACTTGTGTCTACAAGGCACCAATGCAGACTGCTGGAATCTTTGTTTACTCAATTTATTCAGACGTACACACTGGGACATACGAGTACATCATGGTATGTTGACATATCAATTTGTAGGTATACATAGCAGATCTGAAGTCATGACACATTCAGATATAATGGGCAGTACATCAAAAGTTCAATGTCATGATACATTATGGCCGCGTCCCCTATCTGACTAAACGCGTCAGTGAAGGCAGATCGGTAAATAACTAAAGTTACTTGACGTCCATAGTTTGTAGTATATATTATGAAACCACGAAGGGGGGGGGGGGGTTTCTAGCAAGATTGAGATCTCCCTGTCACTGTCCGATAATAGGATAAATAATCTGTTCTCTTGGCAGTGATCAAAACATATGATGACCGAAATCTAACATGGCCGCCTCCCTGAGTTGTCGTTCACTCATTCATAGGAAGGTGAATATAAGCCAGAGTTAATTTATAATGGGTATATAAATGATTTCATAAATGTTCCCATACAGCTCTACGGTGATCAGGTTAATTCACGTAGCCATAACCGCTGTAGGAAAGTCTGTCATCTTCGTCGATACAAAACACGACCCTAGCGATACGAAGCACAATGTTCCATCTAGGTCGAATCGACATGAGATCATCAATATAGGGTCGGCAATACATGGAGTCCGAATTATACATTGTACCGTACCTTAGGAGAGTCTCTAACATAAACTCTAGTAGAGATACCATCTCCTTTAGAAGAAAACCACTTCATAAATCATATTTCCTTAAGAATCTACCAGCCCTTTGAAAAGTGCGTACCCGCCATTATCACGGTACATCGGAACTCATCACGACTTGTCAAGACAACTCATACTTCCGCTAGACCGGAATAATAAGAATCTAGTCCCGCCTACCCATCCAAAATATACAATATAGGACTGATTCTACTTGTACTAATAATATGTAATACATATGAATTCAGGCCATAAACATAATAAGCAAATTAATATATTTTCTGGCCCTAAAAATAAGTACAAATATAAGAGCAATATCCGTGCGCCGGATCAATATCAAGAACGATTACTCCTATAATCAAAAGTGTGAATCAAACATGGATTATCTCGCTTTCCCCATAGACAGCATTTTCATACACAAATGAATGAATGTCTATATCTTTTCCATATTAAATAGCCATATCGATTTTTGTAATATGTGCGTCAAAATATGCACGCAACAGTCATTTACAGCAAAGCTGCGATATTTGCGCCTTTCGGCCCAACACATCCAGTTTCAGCATGGCATTTTTGGGACCGGTTTAGCCTACCCTCTTCGATCCCTACTCTCTCAGCCAGACTGCAGTGATGCAGCCTGTTTCCAGGACCACCACTTGGAGGTGGAGTATGGTCTTGGTCAGCTCTGGTTCACTGGCCCTGACACAAGCAGTCAAGCTATGGGTCGCTGACTGCATTTATCACTGTTGCTGCGTCTTCAGTCCCAAACGTTTATATATCTTCTTCTTCTAGGTCTATAATCAATTCTTGACACCTGTTCTGCAGTTATGGACGATTTGCATGCCTGTAAATAATCTAATATTGGTTTTCTCTTTTGTTCATACTTCTTACATTTTAGAAGGAAATGCTCGATATTATTTTTATCTAGACACTCTGCACAGTAAGGCTCTTCTATTCTGAAATAGCCCATTCCTAGTTGCAGTATACGAAGTTTCTTATTGCTAGGAATTTTTAGTTCTCTAAATACCTGACACATTCTTGTTGGAGTTTTGAACAATTTATATGCATGTCTGTCCTTAAGGCTCCATCCCACTCTACTGTCCATTCATTAGTTATTATTCTTTTCATTAAACTTTTGATCTCTGTTTTACTCATCCCCCACATTTACTAACAGACTGGGAAATCCTGCGGTCGATAGGACCTTATACAAGAATTCTGAGACACAGTCATAAGGGATACGGGTTAGAAATCCTAAACCTAACGGCGAACCCAAACTTTAATCTTAACCCTAAAGACGTTCGCGACTTACAAGAATGACATCGAAGAAGACCTCCCACTGTTCTCACAACTAATTTTACTACTTCATTATCATTATTGTTGTAAAGGGAAAAATTGAACTAAACCATATTATCCTGATATATGATATGGAATGGGGAGGTTTCTAGTGCAATTTTGATGTCAATAAATATCTGATGTAATGAAGAAAAAAAAATACAATCACGTGACCATATTAATTTTGTTGTTGAAAAATAAAGTTCATAATTTGGAATGAAAATATAAATTGGCACTAGCGTTGTTCATTCTATAACGAACTTCAAACATGAAAATAGCTGTTTTTAGCCTAATTGACAGTTTTAAATACCCATATGACTTTCATTGTCAATCGTCAATACGACAGATGTTGAAAGTAATTAATTTTTAATAAAAATAACTCACTGGATGATCGTAATAATGATATATCTGCCATGGAAAAATCATGATGATAGGAAACTCTTTACAGAGTGATACAACAGGAAGCAATCTGATCATCAGAAGCAGTCCCCCCGTCCGACAAGTGTTTCGTCCCGATTTACTCCTTTACACTCTAGGGGGGGGGGGGGTCACTTGGGTCATGACTCCCAAGCGTCTCAGCCTCCTGTTGTCTTGTATCGAAAATGAACCCATTTCACTTATGGTAGCAACTTTAAAATCCACAACTCTGTCAGCCGTGGAGGCAATTGTGAAAGTAACAAAGAGAAGACAAATTTTTCCGTTCGTTCTGTCGCACATCACAACTAAGGACACACACCTGCGCGAAGCCGACGAGTCTAGCCTCTGACATTCTGTGCCTGACACCCCTTATAATATACGCCGCCTGTTGCCCCTCAGTCACAGCCCTTTCACTAGTACACCAAAAAACTCAGCGTATTGTGGACTTAGAAAAATTTTGGTGTTTTCTGAACTGCAGCGTTTATTGTCATGATTTCCATTGCCCATTGCGGTTGTTCCACAGCCAGCATGATGCCTTTTCCGCAGTTTCACTAAGCCTCTTCAGTGCCCTTGTTCTCGACTGTCCCCTCAGCCCCAACAGTTTAAATAAATCATACACTGATGCAGCCACAAGCCCTCTTGCGCCCACTTCAACAGTCATGACCCTTGCAGTGAACCCATCGTGTCTCAGATCCGTGGCCAGATCACTATACTTGGCCGCTTTGAACGAATGTTGCTCATCTAATCTGGATTCAAATGGCATGGTCAGTTTAATCAGTATGACCTGAAGCGTTGCTGAAGAATGAAGCACTATATCCGGCCGTCTCTGCGATTTTCTGATACTCTCTGGATATGCCCCTCGTCCAGGTAGGTCTACCGCCATCTCCCAGTCGTTTGCACAGTCAAGAAGAGATGGTAAACTGCTACCAGGTTTACTCGGTTTGGTGTGTGCTGACTTTCCTGCCCTCAGAAAGTATGTATTTTCGGTGCTCGGCCTGAGTTTGCTATTCGCCTTCATCCTTGCCAGATCTATTGTCGCAGCAAGCTCATTTAGCACTTTGTTATGGTGCCAAGTGTATCGCCCTTGCCCTAATGACACCTTACACGCTGAGAGCACGTGTTCAAGTGTCTGCCTCCTCTGGCACAGGGGGCACTGCTCATCATCCGACTTTCCCCATTTCACAAGGTTGGTGGCCGATGGCAGCAGGTCATACATTGATCTAACAACGAAGCTGAGCCTAAGAGGTGCCATATGTCATATATTATTCCATGTCGAGGACCTCTGCAGGGCTCCTTCCCATGTAGTCCATTGGCCTTGTTGAATCTGCTGCACTGCTTTTTGCAACCTCTTATCATTCTCAGCTCCTTGTATCTCCTGAACTACCATGTCTCTGCGCTCCCTGCTTGATGCCTTAGACCACCAGTGGATGTCTCCATGACCAAATCCCTGTCTATTCGTTTGTGTGTATCCGATTACCTCCCTCAGTTTGAGTGACTCTTGGGCAGCATCAACAGCTTCTTCCACTCTCCACTTCCTTCCCGTTTTCAGTGTGGGCTGAATGGACTTAACCACGTCATCAGCTGACTCGCGTAGCATCATTGCAAGCATTGCCTTTCCAACTTTGTACTCTTCAACAACTGACTTGAAGGGAAGCAGAAGTTTTGACTTTTTGCAGTACAGTGCTACATCTGACAGACCTGGTGGTACCCCTAGCCATTTTCTCATGAACTTGTTGACCTTCTGCTCTATAGCTTCCACTGTACTTGTGCTTATTTCATATATAAGCAGTGGCCACAGCAACTTCGGTATCAACATGAACTGGAGGCACCACAGTTTGAACTTTCCCAGGAGTCTGCTTTGGTCTATGATCTGTAGTCCTCTGTCTGCCATTTCTATTGTCTGTTGCACTGCCTTCGAGTCTTTTAATGAGGCATCGTACACCCTGCCAAGACTTTTAACAGGTTCCTCAATGACAGTAGGGATTCTTTGGTTGGAAACCATGAATATGACCTCTGCTATTTTCCCTTTCCTGACTGATAGGCTTCTCGACTTCTTGGGTTTGAAGCTCATTCTGCACCAACTGACTAGTTCATCCAGGCGTGCTAACATCCTCCGGGCCTGATGTTCATCTGATGTCAGAATTGTTGTGTCATCCATGAATGCTTTGAGCGGTGGCATGTGACACATTCCACCGAGCTTTGGACCTATAGCCATTCCTTCAGCCGCATTGAGGATTACCTGCATAGCCATCACGAATAGTATCGGAGAGATGGTACATCCCATCGCAATTCCAACTTCAAGGCCAATCCACTTCGTTGTGTACTCTCTGGTTGAAAATCTGACAGAAAACCCTGCGAAATACAGCTTCAGCATTGCTGCAATCTCTTGTGGAACATGATACATTTCTAGGGCCTGCCACAACATCTGGTGTGGAACGGATCCATAAGCATTCGCTAGATCCAACCAGATTACATAGAGGTTTGTTCTGTCAGACTTTGCCTTTTGGATTGCTTCCCAGATCATTGTGGCATGCTCTAGACATCCTGGTGTACCTGGGATACCTCCTTTCTGAATGGTAGTGTCAATGTACCCATTTGCCAGGAGGTATGTAGTGAGTCTTTTCGCCATCACTGAGAAGAATATCTTCCCTTCCACATTGAGTAGTGAGATTGGCCTGAACTGACTGATGTCTGTGGAATTTGTTCCTTCGGGATGTAGACTCCGTTCGCCTTTCTCCATTCCTTGCTTACAAGCTGGGTTTTCCACGCATTCTTCAGTAAATGGAGCAGTCGTTTGAGCACCTCAGGGCATCTCTTATACACCCCATATGGAACACCATTAGGACCTGGAGCTGACTTGCACCGAGCTTTCTGGACAATGCTTTCTACCTCTTGCACCATTGGGGGCTTGGTGTTAAATTCAGCTCCTGGCTTACTCGGCCATTTAAGGCCTGCCATGCTGTTGAGCGGCTCATCTTTGCGACCATCTGAATATGTCATTCTAAGGTGTTCTTCCAGGTCTTCTTTCCTGATGTTTAGCGTACCCGACCATGGCTGCTCAAACAGTTCTTTGGCAAACTTGAAGGGCTCCCTAAAGAATCTTTCCCTATCCCTCCGAGTCTTCCTCCTCTTCCTGCACAACCTTTCTGCTCTACAAAGGGCATTATGTTGGCCTTTCGGGTGCTCCCAAACTTGTCGTAACCCTTCCTTCTCTGTGGCAACTGCGTTCTTGAACAGTTTTCGGGCATGTTTCTTTTGTTTCCTGATTTCTTCTATTTTAATTTGTCTTCTACTTTTTCGTGGTGGGTTACTTTCCCTTGCCTCCCTCACTCCGAACACTTTGCGACAGTGCAGATATATTATGTTGCCAAAGATTTCCAGCTTCTTCTCCAAAGTTATCTGCTTCAGGTTGTTATCCAACTGTTTTGCCAAGGCTTCGTCCAGCTGTTCCCAAAGCCCTTTTGCACTGGCAGGTGGAAACTTGATTGCATCTCTCTTCCCGTCCAAGAAGTGTGTGAGATCATCATCTGGCAGATCAACTTGAATGTACTCAGCTCTGTGGATTGACTCCTGGCTGCGTTCTTCTAACGTCTTATCCGTCGAGACAGAGCGCTGTTGATCTCCCCCTGATGACCTCCCACACCCCTTTTTCGTTCTGTGGATTTTCATTCCTCTCTGAGTAGAGAATTCCCTACCACAGGCACATGGAAATTCCAGCCGTTGTTCAGAGCTCGAAGTCCGTGTAACGGGTCTGGTCGATTCCAATGAGGCGCCTGTGGATTCATCATCCTCCCCCCCCCCTTTCGGTGAATCCTGGGGGGCATCTATCATTTTTGGGTCCTGTAGCAATTTGGATAAACACTGTACTCGTTGGGAGAGTTAGTGTTAACATATTTATTCATGACGAAAAACTTTACATCCATAGTTTACAGACATTCTTCATCAGCAATGGTCATGGTAGGAAAAATACATAGTTAGTAATCATCAACATGGCCGTTGATTGACAGCACTAGCCGTTACCACTCGAATGTTAACGGAAGCTCTACGGCAACGAAGTTGTAGGATGCATGGGTTTACAAAAATAACCATGTTAAAAGCGTTGAGCATACATATGACGATCCAATAATAACTCCTGGCGTTGTATTGAACGCACTAGCGACTTGACTCCACTGGTCAAGTCGAAGTTCTGCAATAAACGGTACTGGAGAACCAAGTATCGGAGGCGAGATACTTAAAACGAGCCGTTTTCTGGCTAAATATTTATAATGAAAAGATTCTTGGTTCACAACGGGCTGATCACCCGTTTGCCAGTCACTTCGATTACGGAAACAACAGCAAATGGGTTGATTTGCCGTTGCCCTAAAGACGCCACTAGGCGTGATGGGAAACAGTGGCAAAGAAAACCTATCTGCTGTTGCCCTAAGACGCCACTAGGCGTAATGGCCACTGACTGCTTTGACGGTCGGTGGCTAAGGACGGAAGAAGAAGATTCTTGGTAAAGCCCTTCAAGAATAACTTCATCTTTCAGATGATTATAATATCTTCATAAGCGTGTCTTTCCTAGACTTAGGACAAGCACACACAAAATTCACGTCTATACAAGACGGAGGATATCGGGGTCTGCCTCAAGTACGTTTGCTGGATAGCAACAGATCACCGCGCCATACCCGTTTAAGAATGGTGCACGGTCGTACGCAAATAATACAATGAACCTACAATTAACTTAGATGCGCTCAAATGTGCGTCTACAAAATACTAGACTCACATGTGAGGATCTCAAACATTTAACTCCCACGCTGGGACCTCAAGACGCAGCAATAGAGACCGCAGTCAGCGACTCATAGCTTGACTGCCTGCGTCAGGACCAGCGAACCAGAGCTGGTCAAGACCGCACTCCACCTCCACGTGGTGGTCCTGGAAACAGTCTGCAGCTGTGCAGGCTGGCTGAGCGAGTGTGGATCGAAATGGGAAGGCAAACCCGGTCCTAAAAAATGCCGTGCAGAAGTCGGATGTGTCGACCGAAAGGTGCAGATATCACAGCTACGTTGTAAACAGACACAACGCAACCACCGTCCTTTTCAGGGCGAACGAAGAAGAAGAAGAAGAAGAACTCCCACGCTAAAATAACTTAACAAGAAGTAACTGCAAAAAAACTTCCCCGGGCTCTGATCGGGTTAAGCAAGGTTGCCACTCAAGTTCTAGAGATAAACCCAGATTTTCTTCTTAAAAAACCCAGAAATACCGAGATTATTTTATGCCTTAAATACACGGGATAGACGATGCTTACACAGTCTTGTAGTGCAACTTTAGCACAAATAAGCTGTGTGCTACCAATTTTTATTTATTTCTTCATTTTTATTTTATTTCTTATTACCAAAAATTCACAATTATATAAAAATGATTTTATTAACACCCCAATATATGAACTCTTGAAAATGAGATATTTTAACAGTAACATACTTACAGTAGTTACATTAAGAAAATGTTCCTCAAATCAAATATAACATGGTAGTTGTAACTTGTTACTGTTGAAAATTGTCACATGTCAGCGACTCGGCATCCATGTCGACAACTTCTCCTTCGTCAAGATCATATGCATGTGTTACGTGCAGTCTTTGATATCTTACAATATTATACATTGGTATTCTTGTTATCTTCGCAAATATTTTGAAAGCAAAATAGTGCTTAAGGGAAAGTCATTATTGTGTTACTTCCCTTGAAAGTTGTGTCGGCTCTTTCGATCAAACTCCGCGGATAAATCCATTTTACTGCGATTTATTCGTTGTTTGGGTAATAATAGATTGTTCTTGCTTCAGAATATCTATGGCCTGAATTTATGTGTATTGTTTGTCTGAGTAGGACGAGTCTGTCTTATATCTGTATATCTTTACATATCTAAGTCGAACTATATGTTCTGTTGTCTCTAGAGAGGTCGAAGGCTATTCGGCGGATGTGTCGCTAGAGAGTGGTGTGATTTGGCTTCGTGCTGATAGGGACTGTGTGTTTTCCATGTCGGCCTGTCGCCGGGGAAAAAAGTGATCTCAGTATTTGTGGGGAAGGTGATAGTCGTCTAAACCTATCGTGTATGCTTTTTAGTCGTATTGCCAAGGAATGGCAGTTTCATATTTCCTATACCAAGGTAATCAAAGATACTCTTATGAACTCTCGATCGAAGCCACCATTTTCGATAGTTACGATTTGAATGTCTAAGAGAATATATTTGACTCGATGAAAACGACTTCGATTCCTAGCAGCACTATATCCTGTAGATTGCAGTCAATTGTTCATGATCAAATCTACAGAGCAATGAAATGTTTTATGAATGACTAACTTTAGGACAGATTCATTATCTGTATCCAAACGTGAGTGACAGCTCACGAGTGAAGCCATCTTGGAACCAAAACATGTAGTGACTTTCAAGAAGAGAAAAGGGATGCCCGTATTATCGCTTGTTTAGTCCAGAGATCACTGCTACACATGAGAACCCATTGCTAGCGGTTCAATATTATTATATGAAAAAAATATGTGCTGAACATTATGTTGAAGAATCGTCGCTAGACGAGATTAGGTTTAGAAGCCATCTGAAATATTGTTTATAAGCTGACGTGCTCAGTCAGTGAAGTCAGATGATATATGTATGGGCGATACTGAGTGCTTGGCTACTGACAGTCCATTATACACTTATTCTACATGAGTGCCCATGTAACATTGCAAGACCATTTATCCACTGTACTATGATGTATTATGGCAACCTGTGATTTGTCACTATCTGTGCTGTCGAGTGTGTACGTCCAATTAAACTTTAGAAAAGGTACACAGTCGTTGGTGTCGATGACTTCCAGCCATACATGAGTGTGAGAAAAGAACATTTTTTGTCAACACCACGAACCTTTATCATCATTCGCACATTATACACTCAATCCATGTCTACACACCACTGCGTAGGTCAAGTTGACATTCCATACACTACAGTGGAGCAAACAACACCATAGAGATCTTATCAACTGATGATGATGATGATGTCTGCTTCCATCCACTTATATCTATCTTTTGGTGGATATCATTTACGGGAATAAAAATCCAACGTTATCAACCTTATCAGCATGAATTGACAACGTGGAATCTTGATTGTGGAGTTCCAAAATCTTTGCATATCTCTGCCGACAACGTCCTTCACGCATATCTTCAACCACGCTTTTACTAGGATTAAACTTATGACAAACTCCAATCCTTCAGTTCGCTGTCTGTTAAGTCATTCCTCACAAAAAGCCTGCTGATACCATGGATTCACTTGTTTACGCGGTGGCGTGTGTGTCGTCATGCTGCTACAACTACCTAGCGTACTTTCATCATCGCTCATTTTATAATCTTATAATAACACTCAAAAAAAAAAAAACACCAATTTGCTGTTTATCTGCTTATGTCTAAAATTTAAAAAGAATACTTTAAAACACATCGCAAAAATGACTGAGTATGTTAGATGACAACCATTAACAGAATAACATGAAATAGATACGGTTGTTGATGTAAAAAAATAGTGTCATTGATGTGGTTAAGAAGAAGAATTAAATTTAAGTGGAATAAAAACCATATTGCACATTATTTTTTACATTTAATTATAATATAAATATAATGTATAATGCTCAGTGCACAGAATATACATACATTGTAAATGTCAATTGTCAAATATACTCAGATTAATGCAGATTTGGAAAAACAATACCCAGATACCCAGACGGAAGCCAAAAAACCCAGATCTAGTAAAAAATACCTAGCTGTGGCAACACTGGGGTTAAGATGCAAACTTGCATTGCTTTCGTGATTTTTTTTTTCTTAGTTTCATAATTCTTATTCAAATGTACATTTCTTACGATTATTCTACAAGTCTGAGTGAAATCATGTAATTTGTAGTGGTATCCCTTTTTCTGCATATCTTCTTCTTCTTTGATCCTTAACCACCGACCGTCAAAGCAGTCAGTGGCCATCACGCCTAGTGGCGTCTTGTAGGGCAACAACAAATTGATTCCACTTTGCTCGATCGGTGGCCATCCTTCGTACAGTGCCCCAACTCTGGTTCATTCTTTGCATCTCAGCCTCCACAGTCCTCCGCCAGGTTGTTTTTGGTCGGCCTCTCTTTCGTTTTCCTTCAGGGGTCCAAAGCATAGCTGTTCTTGTGATGGCATCGGGGTCTCTTCTGAGGACATGGCCAACCCAGCTCCAGCGTCTGCCAGCTATGATGGTGTGCATGTCCTCCTGCTTGCTCCGAGTAAGCAGATCTTG
This sequence comes from Oreohelix idahoensis, assembly GCA_024509875.1. Taxonomy (NCBI): domain Eukaryota; kingdom Metazoa; phylum Mollusca; class Gastropoda; order Stylommatophora; family Oreohelicidae; genus Oreohelix; species Oreohelix idahoensis. The sequence continues at coordinate 135,323 of JAMPIV010009242.1, forward strand.
GTTGGTGATGGTATTCGGCCAAAAGATGCGGTGAATTTTTCTTAGGCATGTTGTGTGAAAAGAGGACAATTTCGACATTTCCTTCTCTGTAACTCTCCAGCATTCCGCACCATAGAGAAGCACAGAAAGCACACAGCTCTGATATAATTTTAATTTTGTGCTGTATTGAGAGGACTTCCAGATGTTATTTAGGCTAAAAAAAGGCTGTTCTTGCTTTATTCATTCTGATGTTGATGTCTTTGCCTGCTCCGCCGTCTGGTGTTACTATGCAACCTAGGTATGTGAAGGTGTCTGTCTGTACCAGTTGCTGATTCCTTACTGATATGGGCTCAGGGTTGCTCACATTGAGCGTCATGACCTCTGACTTCTTTAAATTGATGTTCAAGCCCACCTGCTGGCTATACCTATTAAGCCTATCCGTTTTTTCCTGGATGTGTTGATGTGAATGTGCTAGTAGTGCAATGTCATCTGCATATTCCAGATCTTCCAATGTAGAAAATGTAGTCCATCTTATTCCTCTTGGACTGCCCTCTGTTGTCTGGCGCATCACGCAGTCTATGACTGTTAAAAATAGAGTGGTTGATAAGGGGCATCCCTGTCGTACTCCTGTCTTCACCTCAAAGGTTAGGTTGCTCTGCCCAACACTACATATAAGCAGCCGTAAATAATAAATGATGCTTAATGCGATGTAATCGTTAAAATTATCAGTAACCTGCCGGGCTGCCGTCAACATTAACGCAGAATACTGAATGAAAAACAAGTCACGCGGACTCTCGCTAATCCTGCATGAATCGAAAAATAGGCAGCTTGATTTCATTGGTTGATTATTTTATTCACGTGGCCTATCATCCCTTCGAATCTAACGACGCAAATTTCGGCTAAATGTGGCACAAGACGATCTCTCGCTCTCTCTATATATATAGATAATTATATATATATATATATATCTCACACCGATATATTTAATAATTAGGCGAAAAACCTGAACAGAAATTATGTACGTGGCGTACAAATCTAAAAACGAGAATTACTTGTACAGATTACGGGGAACCCGTAGTACTTGGCATGTATAATCATTGATCCTTATATCTACCACAGAAAAGAAAATCTGGGCCAGCTACCACAGAGAAGAAAATAATATGTGCCAGCCACCCTGTGGACAGTGTATTGTAGAATGCCAGACTCCATTCTGACAGGCTCAAAAAAGAATGTAAAGGCAGTTCCGAGGCTCTTTCCCTTTGTAATGTATTCTTTAGTCTGTGAGTCATTAAAAGATTCATTGCCATAGTAACTCCAGTAAGCAAGATGTCGAAACACGTTCTCAAGGAGACTGGAAAAAAGCGAAAAAATGACAAATTGTCTGAATCGGCAAATCTTCTGCTTTCACCAGCGTTTCGTGGATCACGCACATCTGTTCAGAACAAAAAGGAGAAGCTATCGCATACGATGGTAGCAGATGAGGACTCCAGTTTCGGTGTGAGTAACTTAGGACATCGAAGATTATTTTACTTTTGGGGTCAACTCTTGCCGTAAAGCGTCATGGAGAGCTAGTTTTCTTTCTTGATCCAACTGTGTCACATTGGCCAATCGGGTCCCATATTGTTGCAGGATTTCTGTAATATTGACTATCCAATTTAAAAAAATATTAGGCTAAAGATGAAAAATATCCCGTTCAACCTCTGATGGGTTATAGTTAGGATATATATTGTTTTATTCTTGTTCGGAGTTTTAGCTAGACTGCTTGCGTCAGGGTCAGCGAACCAGAGCTGACCAAGACCCTACTCCACCTCCAAGTGGTGGTCCTGGAAACAGGCTGCATCACTGCAGTCTGGCTGAGTGAGTAGGGATCGAAGAGGGAAGGCTAACCCGGTCCCAAAGATGTTGTGCTGAAGTCGGATGTGTCGGCCGAAAGGCGCAAATATCGCATCTTCGCTGTAAACGGACAGACACAACGTAACCAACTTTTCAGGACGAACGAAGAAGAAAAAGAAGTTCAGAGTTTCTGCTTGATTTTGTTCGTTATTTTAATTTTTTAACATACAAGCATAATAGATAATTGTGATTTGCCCTATTTACAATGATTTGACAAGTGTGATGCCACTTTCCATATCGGCAATTGTTCATATTATTCGGAATTGAAAACAATATATATCCTAATTATAACACATCAGAGGTTTAACGGGATATTTTTCATCATTAATAATAATAATATATATATGTATATATATGTATGTATGTTGTTGTTTTTTTAAAGTGGGAAAGTGGCAAATCATTCTAAATAGGGCAAATCACAATTACCAATTATGCATGTATTTAAAAAAAAAAAACCCCTAATCAAACAAAAATGAGATAAAACCGAACAAAATCAAGCAGAAACTCCAAACAAAAATAATATTAAGGGGGAAGGGTGTAAAGGCCTGGTGGTTCCAGTTATATAACTGACTATAACATATTTAATCAACTTTCACCTGTTAAAAGTCATATGTATTGTAAGAACAGCATCAGACTTTCACAATTACTATATATTAACTTTTGTTCATGTTAAATATTGTTTGACTATATTATGCAGTTCCCTGGTCTATCTATTCTTCACACCTCTTCTATATTTATAGGTAAATTTGATGCCTTTAAATAATCTAATATTGGTAGTCTCATTTGTTCATACCTCTTACATCAGCCTCTTGGTCTACCCCGTGCTCTAAAACAAGATTTTCTACTGTTGTATGCGTGTAGTGGTAGTTGATCATGCTCCCATGCTCATGAGATGACCAAACTGCTTTATTTTCAGTCTCTGTTGGATACAGGATGTCGTCAGTTCCTACGATTTTTCTAGTGTCATCATTTCTCATTTTGTCTTTTTTTGTAATAATAATGGCTCTTCTTAAGCATTTTGTCTCTCACACAGTGATTTGCTTCTCCTGTGCTTTAGTCATGTACCATGTCTGACAGTAATAGCAAATAGAATCACTGATACTGCATGTCTAACACAATTTGGCACGCATAATCTTTTTCACAACAACAAAAAGAAAAAAGCCTCATCTTAAGGGATTTTGCTGTTTTTTTTTTTTCTTTAAAAAAGGGGTGGTTTGACTTTAATGTATTGCCCATTTACCAGCACAAGAGCCATGGTAGCATAGTGGTTAGTGCACTGGCTTCCTAGCGGAGTGGTCTATGGTTCGATCCCCAGATGAGGTGGGATTTTTTTAGGCCACAAACGGTTCCTGGGTCGACCCAGCCCCAAATGGATACCAGAGCAACTCTGGGAAGGTTAAGGCGGCCAGCATGATGCTGATCACATCACTCTTAGTGTGCCGACGGTCAAGAACATATGGGCCTAACACCATATTCCCAATATGTCTCAATGGGCATGTAACGGGATCCTTTACCTTTACCATTTACCAGCACACTGACAAGATATTTGTGGTTGTAGGTTCCAATGCTGAGAGATTGTATGTTTACAATAATTTGAATGTCACTTGCCTTCTTTGAGTATCTGTCAAGGCTTGATGTAAAAACTATGACTTCTGACCATTTTCAAACTGAAAACTGGCAGTACTTTAGAAGTTTCAAACTGAGGCAGTGTGACCTATTTTTTCATAAAAGGTACATGCAGATTTCAATTGATGGCATTTAGCTTGCTGGTATTTAATTTAACATACAGCCATGACTTAAGCTTGGTAGATGCCTTGTATTTAATTGACTTATCAGTGATGTTTATTTTGTTTACTTCTTCTTGTATGTTGGTTTCATCTGGTTGATGTTTGTTGATTCTTTGATCCTTAGCTGCCGACAGTCAAAGCAGTCAGTGGCCATCACGCCTAATGGCGTCTTGTAGGGCAACAACAAATTGATTCCACTTTGCTCGGTCGGTGGCCATCCTTCATACAGTGCCCCAACTCTGGTTCATTCTTTGCATCTCAGCCTCCACAGTCCTCCGCCAGGTTGTTTTTGGTCGGCCTCTCTTTCGTTTTCCTTCAGGGGTCCAAAGCATAGCTGTTCTTGTGATGGCATCGGGGTCTCTTCTGAGGACATGGCCAACCCAGCTCCAGCATCTGCCAGCTATGATGGTGTGCATGTCCTCCTGCTTGCTACTAGTAAGCAGATCTTGGTTAGTGATGGTATTCGGCCAAAAGATGCGGTGAATTTTTCTTAGGCATGTTGTGTGAAAAGAGGTTAATTTCGACATTTCCTTCTCTGTAACTCTCCAGCATTCTGAACCATAGAGAAGCACAGAAAGCACACAGCTCTGATATAGTCTTAATTTTGTGCTTGTGCTGTATTGGGAGGACTTCCAGATGTTGTTTAGGCTAAAGAAGGCTGTTCTTGCCTTATTCATTCTGATTTTGATGTCTTTGCCTGCCCCGCCGTCTGGTGTTACTATGCTTCCTAGGTATGTGAAGGTATCTGTCTGTACCAGTTGCTGATTCCTTACTGATATAGGCTCAGGGTTGCTCACATTGAGCGTCATGACCTCAGACTTCTTTAAATTTATGTTCAAGCCCACCTGCTGGCTATACTTATTAAGTCTATCCGTTTTTTCCTGGATGTGTTGATGTGAATGTGCTAGTAGTACAATGTCATCTGCATATTCCAGATCTTCCAATGTAGAAAATGTAGTCCATCTTATTCCTCTTGGACTGCCCTCTGTTGTCTGGCGCATCACCCAGTCTATGACTGTTAAAAATAGAGTGGTTGATAAGGGGCATCCCTGTCTTACTCCTGTCTTCACCTCAAAGGTTAGGTTGCTCTGCCCAACACTACACGTAAAGTTGGCATAGAGGCTTTTTATGATTGACACTATGCAGCTTGAAATTCCATAAGCCCTCAGTATTTTCCATAAACTGTCCCTATGTATGCTGTCAAAAGCTTTTTCAAAATAAACGAAATTAATGTAAAGCTGTCTTTGCCATTCTGAGCACTGCTCTATAATGTTCCTTCTTCTTCTTCTTCTTCTTCTTCGTTCGTCCTGAAAAGGACGGTGGTTGCGTTGTGTCTGTTTGCGCCTAAGCTGTGATATCTGCACCTTTCGGTCGACACATCCGACTTCTGCACGGCATTTTTTAAGGACCGGGTTTGCCTTCCCATTTCGATCCATGCTCGCTCAGCCAACCTGCACTGCTGCAGACTGTTTCCAGGACCACCACGTGGAGCTATAATGTTCCTGAGAGTGAATATATGATCTACACATCTTCTGTTCTTTCTAAATCCTGCTTGTTCTTTCCTCAGTTTGTGGTCTACTGCCTTTGAAATTCTCTGTATAATTATCCTGCCTAGTATTTTGCTGGAAACTGAGAGAAGAGTGATTCCTTTCCAATTATTGCAGTCTGCAAGATCTCCCTTCTTGGGCAATTTGACAATTATTCCTTTGTTCCACTCTGATGGTGTTGTCCCTGTTTTCCAGACTTGTGCAAATAGTGGTTCTAATAGTTCTGCTGCTAGCTCAGGGTCTGTCTTAAATAGCTCTGCATTTAAGTTATCATGGCCCAGAGCTTTGCCGTTCTTTAACCCTTTGATTGCTTGATGATTTCATCTTTTCGTGGAATGTCTGTATTTACATCTATATCGTTTTCAGCTTCAGGAACATTCAATTGTGTCTCTGGTGGTTCCTTGTTCAGAGTTTCTCTGAAGTGCTCTGCCCATCTTGTTTCCTGTCCCTCTGCTGTCATGATGAGATTACCTTGCTTAACTCTTACTAATGTAATATTGTTTGCACCTCGTTTTCCGCTGATGAATTTAGTTATTTTGTATACTGAGCTTTGTTCATTTCTCAGTGCTGCCTCCTCTGCCTGTCTTGCAAGATCGTCTAGGAAATTCCTTTTGTTGGCTCGGGTTTGGCGTTTAACTTCCTTGTCCAGCTGACTGCACTGTTCGCTATATAGTTGCTTTAACCTGGGGGACTTCGCTTCTGTTTTCTTTCTTTTCATTTCCTTTCTCATCGTTATGGTGTTTAATGTTTCTGGTGTTATCCAGTCTTGCTTCTTCCTTTCCTGGAATCCCAAGCATGATTTGCTGCTTTCCTTGTATATTGTTGAAATGGTGTTGAAATTCTGGTCTATATCATCAGTCAATGTCTTTTCCTGACTTTTGGCAAATTGATATCGTTTATTTATGTCGGCCGCAAAAGCTTTTCTGGTAAGGGAGTCCTTCAGTTTGCTGATGTCAAACCTTTTCTGTGTAGTTACAGTTGGTCCAGTCCTTCTTAGTTTCACTTTCAGTTTTGCTACTACTAAATGGTGATCACTTCCCACATCTGCACCTCTTCTTACCTTCACATCTTGTAATGCATGTCTCCATCTACCGTTAACCATGATGTGGTCTATCTGGTTTCTGTCCCGACCATTTGGTGATTCCCATGTTGATTTGTGAATTTCTTTATGTGGGAAAAGTGTTCCTCCAATGACCAGGTTGTTAATGCTACAGAAACTTATTAGTTTATCCCCATTTTCGTTTGCTGTTCCGCTGCCGCATTTCCCCATTGTTCTTTCATTATATGAATTGTGTATACCAACTTTCGCATTGAGGTCTCCCATTACTATAACAAGATCATATCTAGGTGTGTCTTCCATTTCTTTCTGCAGTTGTTGATAGAATTCATCCTTGACCTCCTCTTCGCTATCATTCGTTGGTGTGTAGCATTGTATTATTGTAGTGTTGGTGAATCTCCTTCTCAGTCTTAATTTTATCAGTCTGTTGTTGATGGGTTTCCAGTAATGTCCTTTCTATCCCTATCTGTAGAATAATGGCTACTCCTTCATTGTGCTGTCCATCCTCTCTTCCAGAGTAAAGTACTGTTTCTCCTGTTGCTGTTTTAACTTTTCCTGCCCCTGTCCATCTGCTCTCGCTTATCCCTAGAATGTGTAACCTATAGTTCCTCATTTCTGCCGTGACCTGTCTTAGTTTACCTGTCTCGTTCATTGTCCTGACATTCCAAAATCCTATTCTTGTATCCTGTTTTGCGGTCAGGACATCCGTTTTCATGTCAGTGGCTTCCTTTCGGCTTTCACCACTGATAGTCATACGAGCCACAGACTCCGAATGTCCATCCCGCAGCAAAGTTTGTTCATTTATTGTTGTTTCCGTAACTTCATTGTTTTTTTTTACATAGACAGGGGTGTCAGCCCTATGCTAAAACCCCCAACCTGGAGGACCAGGGTACCAGCTTTTGTCTGACCCCTACCCACACAGACCAGTCCAGCTTGGTTGAACCTACCAGGAGTAAAACTCCCACTGGCATAGCTCTGGGGATTGTCAGGGTACGCAAGCTGCCATACTGCTACAAGGTATAGGTACCACTGATGGCAGGATGTTTGTTGAAGTAGAATTCATTTCAGTTCATTGTCTGGTTTGCAAAATCTGCGCTCTCATAAAGCGCAGTAGCTTGAGCTATCTTCACAAGCAGAGGATTTTCATTGGCTGTTGTTGCCTTAGAAATTGATTCATAAATGTTTGGTGTAATCAGGGTAGGCTCTTTGATGATGCGAGTCCCATGTGATACTTTGTATTAGTCACCTCTTACGACACACCTGAGGGAACAGTAACCCCATTCTTTCTTTTGGCTATTCAGAGATCCCTGAAAACAAAATCAGGCAGTTGTGTTTGTTACCTTATTATAGTGATGTGCATGTAATTCAGACTCATACTTAGTCTTGTGTCAGTTTTGCTGCAGAATTAGTCATCTTTGATATTTTGATGTTTGTTTTCCTGATGTTTGTATTGTTTCATAGCGGAATATTTAGAAGCATATGATACCAGGTGGAGATAATAATATCATACCAGTGAAAGGAGAATAAGAACCAAAAGAGCGTAATATCAGCTAAAGAAATGTCCATTGATAACCAGCATTCATGAATCAATCAGGCTACAATGGATGAGATACTTCAAATATGGAAACTAGCAAAGTGGAAAATACATCTCATTATTAGGTGCCATCACCCGTGTGTTACCGGGGCCTGATAGGGGAGCAAAGAATAGTAACACTGTACCCTACTATGCATGTCATAAAAAGCGACTAAGAAGGGTTGGGCATGGGCTGGTTACCCCATCCCGTAAAAAACTTTTTACAGCAAAAACTTCAACAAACATGGACAAGCCAAATACAGAATATAAATCAACACAGCCGCCCAAGACAGAAGACAGTCCTCTGGAAAGGAGGCGCATGAAGCAACCCAGAGAAAGCTGAAAGGAGTCTGGGTTGCTGACTAACCTTTTTTCGTCTAGGAAAATCTCCAGGATTGGCACCTGGAATGTTTGCACTCTATGTGAACAAGGGAAAACTGCACAGGTAGCAGCAGAAATGACAAATTACAGGATTGATATCCTGGGTCTCTGTGGAACACGGTGGAAGAGCATAGAGAAGAGGAGATTAATCACAGGAGAAATGGTGTTGTCCTCAGGACATGAGGAGGAAAGAGCCCACCACAGTGAAGGGGTGGCTCTAATGCTGTCTAGGGAAGCACAGAAGGCACTTATAGAATGGGAAGCAATGGGACCCCAAATTATAACAGCAACGTTTAAATCAGCCAAAAAGAAAATAAATATAAATATCATCCAATGTTATGCACCAACAAATGATAAAGAAGAATCTGAGAAAGAAGACTTTTACACCAGATTTCAAAATGTCTTGGACAAAAAGAAAAGAAAGGACATCACAATATTGATGGGGGACCTAAACGCAAAAATAGGTACAGACAACAACGGCTTTGAAGAAATCATGGGAAAGCATGGATTAGGTATGATGAACAAGAATGGGGAACTATTAGCTAACTTCAGTGCTTCAAATCAACTAGCAATAGGAGGAAGCATATTTCCACATAAAAGAATACATAAAGCAACATGGATATCACCAGACCACAGAACTGATTTTAAGAGAATCAGATTGATCACTTATGCATAAGTAAGAAGTTTAGGTCATCATTGCATGATATAAAACTATGTAGAAGAGCAGATGTGGTATCAGACCACCATCTTCTGTTGGCTAAAACAAAATTAAAACTCAAGAAATTTACAACAGTATATAGCTGTAGACAACAGTACAATGTGGGATATCTAAGAAATCAGGAAATAAGAGAAAAGTTTTCTATCACAGTATCCAACAAATACCAATGACTCCAACAGCTGGAAGATGAAGCAGATACGGAAAACCAATGGCAGCAAGTAAAAAATACGTGGAACAAGACATATGAAGAAGTACTGAGAAAAAGAGAACATCGGTACAAAGCATGGATAACAACAGAAACCATTAGCAAGCTAGAAGACAGGAAAAACAAGAAAGCAGATTTAAACAGAAGCAAAACCAGAAGCTCTAAAGCCAAAGCTCATGAAGTGTACAAAGAAGCGAACAAAGAAGTAAGAAGAAACATCAAAAGAGACAAGACGAAATATATTGAAGAGTTGGCAAAGGAAGCAGAGGAAGCTGCAGCCAAAGGAAATATGAGGGACCTGTACAACAACACAAAGAAGCTAACAGGGAAATATAAGCAAGCAAATGGCCTCATAAAAGATAAGAATGGAAAATTGCTTAGTAATATACAAGAACAAATGAAGAAATGGACAGAACATTTTGAGGAACTTCTCAATAGACCATCTCCAACTAATCCCCCAGACATCCAGCCAGCAGAAGAGGAGCTACAAATCAGCTGTGAACGACCAAGTAGAGAAGAAATAAAAAAAAACCATAAAGCTTTTGAAATATGGAAAAGCAACTGGTCCGGATGGCATTCCAGCAGAGGCCATCAAAACATATATTGATACCTGGGAGAGAGAGGAAATACCAGCAGAATGGAAAGAAGGTTATTTGGTCAAGTTGCCTAAGAAGGGAAATTTACAAGGGTGCGCAAATTATAGAGGAATAATGTTACTATCAGTGCCAGGAAAAGAATTAAACAGAATCATCTTTGAGAGATTAAAAGAGTCCATAGACAAGCAACTGAGAGATGAACAAGCAGGTTTTCGACAAAACAGATCCTGTACAGACCAGATAGCCACATTGAGAATAATAGTTGAACAAAGTCTGGAATAGAATTCACCACTTTACATCGGATTCATGGACTATGAAAAGGCATTTGACACTGTAGACAGAGAATCACTTTGGAAACTGATGAGGCATTATGGAGCTCCCATGAAGATCATTAACTTAATAAGGAAGACCTATGAAGACTTGACATGCAGAGTTATTCATGAAGGACAACTTTCAGAACCATTTAGAATAAGAACAGAAGTGAGACAGGATGCCTCTTGTCTCCATTTCTTTTCTTACTAGCAATAGATTGGGTTATGAAAACATCGACATCACACAACAGAAATGGAATCCAGTGGAATCTGACAAAACAGCTTGATGATTTGGATTTTGCAGACGACTTGGCTCTTCTGTCCCATAACCATAATCAGATGCAAGAGAAAATGAAAACTCTCGATAAGAGGTCACAACAAGTGGGCCTGAAAATACACAGGGAAAAGACAAAGATTATGAGAATAAATGCTAGAAATGATAACAAGATTGAACTTGAAGAAACACCACTAAAGGATGTAGAATCATACACATATCATGGTAGTAATATAGACAAAGTTGGAGGGACAGACAATGATATCAAAATAAGAATACAAAAAGCAAGAGGCGCTTTCATTGCATTGGGAAACATATGGAGGTCAACAGAAATCAAGTCCAACTCGAAAATAAGAATCTTCAACTCAAATGTCAAGTCAGTCCTATTGTATGGCTCTGAGACATGGAGAGCAACAAAAACAACAACTAAAGAGCTACAGACTTTTATAAACGTGTGCTTGCGTAGAATAGAAGGACTGAAATGTTATGACAAAGTCACAAATGTGGAATTGATGACAAGAACCAGACAAGTGCCAGTGGAACAAGAGCTAGAAGAAGATGCTGGCGATGAATAGGACACACACTGAGGAAACCTGTTGATAGCATTACAAGGCAGTCCTTGTTCTGGAATCCACAGGGAAGGAGAGGCAGAGGTAGACCAAAAACACACAGAGGTGAAAATGATGAGGAAAACATGGAATGAACTTGAGCGGATGGCACGGGACAGGAAGACTTGGCATGTGTTTGTTAAAGGCCTATGCTCCTCAGGGAGCTAAAGGGTATTGATTGATTGATTGATTGATTAGGTGCCATGGTCTTGACATAGGTAATAATTTCTCTCCATAAATTCAGACTTCTGGTGTTCTGTTTTGAATATCTAGACTTTCTCCCATGCCATGTAGTTTGGCTGTGTGGTATCTTATCTGTCTGTTGTCCCCTCTCCCCCCTAGATTTTGCCAGTTTGCACAAAATGCTGTTTCTAACCTTCATGCCCACTGAAAATGAACTAGTTCTTTGTTATTTGAAAATAAAGCTAGTTCATTCGTTCGTTCTTTTGTATGTTGACCTCTTCTTGATGTGGCTCCTGGAGGTCTTTGATCAGCCAAGTAAGATTAAGACCACTGCTTCTACCTGGCATGTTGTAAAAGATGATTGACAATATAGGGGAAGGTTGTGCACAGGTCACTCATTTATTTTAGCTTATATACAGATGTATTTATAGTTATAGTGTTGTGTTTATTTGGCAAGAGTCTCTTATTAGACCAAAAAAAGGTATAAGACTTCTGCTCCTCCGACATGTTGTAAGAGGTGGTAATATAAGATTTTGCATGAGGCTGACATCTTCATTATGTAAAACAAATTGCTAGAAACCGCCACTTCAAGAGCACATGAATGCTTTGGTGTAGGCTTCCTGCGATTGAACCAACTGCTTTGGTGGCTCCATGGTCCAAAGGGACCAAACTGGAAATGATGATATGTATCTGTTGTCTGTTTAATGTTACTAGATTGTCTTCCAATGTGTATCTGTTGTCTGTTTAATGTTACTAGATTGTCTTCCGATATGTATCTGTTGTCTGTTTAATGTTACTAGATTGTCTTCCAATATGTATCTGTTGTCTGTTTAATGTTACTAGATTGTCTTCCAATATGTATCTGTTGTCTGTTTAATGTTACTAGATTGTCTTCCAGTATGTATCTGTTGTCTGTTTAATGTTACTAGATTGTCTTCCAATATGTATCTGTTGTCTGTTTAATGTTACTAGATTGTCTTCCAATATGTATCTGTTGTCTGTTTAATGTTACTAGATTGTCTTCCAATATGTATTAATATATTTAAAACAGGAAGAAAAAGACATCTCAGAGAATGATCCAGTTCCTGTTTTTCTTACTGTACCGGAAAGTGAAGAACTTTTAAAAATGACTGTTTTGGAAATAGAGAGGTAAATTTATTAATTAGTTTCCAAAAATGGAGCAGACGGAGAAGAGAAATGGAGACGGACATGAAGGGAATGAAGAAGACATGGAATGACCTTGAGCTGATGGCACAGGATAGGGAGACTTGGCATAAGTTTGTTGAAGGCCTATGCTCCCTAGGGAGACTTGGCATAAGTTTGTTGAAGGCCTATGCTCCTTGGAGAGCTGAAGGGTGATGTATCCATAAATCATAAATTCAATTTCCAGATTAAAACGTTTTAGTTCTAAATATAGGCAAACTGTTTAATAGATCTAGAAAAATATATATTACTTGTTGTTTGAATTCAACATTTAAGAAATGACCCTGCTAAACATAGCCTTGATCACCATGGACTGAATGTTAATAATTTGTGTCAAACACTGTAAACATTTATTTTCGTTATATTTATTAAAAATGGTTTAAATTAAAAATATGAAAACTGGGAAAGGGAATATAGTATGGCCTATATAACATTCAGCATGCGTCATTGTTTGTTCTCACACAATGCCATGAGAATAACAGAAATGGATATTAGGGAAAGTTTTATCAAGACACAGGAGAAAAACAGTTCACCATCGTCAGTACCCTGTGGTGCAAAGGCTTGCAGTCAGGTCATGCCAAGCTCTTCTAGTAGTCCAAATATATTTTGTTAATGTCTTTTTATGTTTCTTTTGCTTTGAGGATGCCAGAACAAGGACTACCTTGTAATTCTATCAGCAGGTTTCCTCATTGTGTGTCCTATCCAATGCCAGCATCTATTCTTCCCTTTCTTTCAGCAGGCACTCATTTGGTCCTTTCCATCAGGTCCACACATTGGTAATCCAGTCATACAATTTTAATCCTTCTGTTAGCACAAGCACTCATTTATGAAAGTCAGTTACTTCTTGGTTGTTGATTTTTTCCCCCCATGTTTTAGATGCTTACAACAGAAATGATTTGATATTTCAGTTAAAATTCTTGATTTTGTGTTAACTTGATTTCTTGTGATTTCCACGTACTGCTTTTTTTAAAGCAGCCATAACCCATCTGCCATAACCCATCTCTATTCTTATTTTGTTTCTCCCAAAAGCAATGTGGTTATTATTCATCAACAATTTTTCTCAATAATCTTTATCTTCTCTCAGCAGATTTTTAGGACCTTTGCATGACTTTGAGGTGTTCTCTGCCCAAATTGACTTGTGGTTATTATTACATCAACCAAAACTGCTGTCTGTTCCTCCAACTTTATGTATTGCTGCTGAAATATATGCGAGTTCACATCTTCTTGAGGTGTTTCTCCAAATGCAATGTGGTTATTATTCATCAACAATTTTTCTCATAATCTTTATCTTCTCTCAGCAGATTTTTAGACCTTGCTGCACTGACTTTGATCCAGTATTCTCATATTGTCTTGCCCCCAGTATTCTCATATTGTCTTGCCCCCAGTATTCTCATATTGTCTTGCCCCCAGTATTCTCATATTGTCTTGCCCCCGGAGTTCTCCAATGTTGTGCCCCGTATTATTGTCTTGCCCCCAGTATTCTCATATTGTCTTGCCCCCAGTATTCTCATATTGTCTTGCCCCCAGTATTCTCATATTGTCTTGCCCCCAGTATTCTCATATTGTCTTGCCCCCAGTATTCTCATATTGTCTTGCCCCCAGTATTCTCATATTGTCTTGCCCCCAGTATTCTCATATTGTCTTGCCCCCAGTATTCTCATATTGTCTTGCCCCCAGTATTCTCATATCATATTGTCTCATTATTGTCCCCCAGTATTCTCATATTGTCTTGCCCCCAGTATTCTCATATTGCCCCCAGTATTCTCATATTGTCTTGCCCCCAGTATTCTCATATTGTCTTGCCCCCAGTATTCTCATATTGTCTTGCCCCCAGTATTCTCATATTGTCTTGCATTGTCTTGCCCCCAGTATTCTCATATTGTCTTGCCCCCAGTATTCTCATATTGTCTTGCCCCCAGTATTCTCATATTGTCTTGCCCCCAGTATTCTCATATTGTCTTGCCCCCAGTATTCTCATATTGTCTTGCCCCCAGTATTCTCATATTGTCTTGCCCCCAGTATTCTCATATTGTCTTGCCCCCAGTATTCTCATATTGTTTTGCCCCCAGTATTCTCATATTGTCTTGCCCCCAGTATTCTCATATTGTCTTGCCCCCAGTATTCTCATATTGTCTTGCCCCCAGTATTCTCATATTGTCTTGCCCCCCAGTATTTCTGCCCCCATATTGTCTTGCCCCAGTATTCTCATATTGTCTTGCCCCCAGTATGTCTTCTCATATTGTCTTGCCCAGTATTTCATATTGTATTCTCATATTGTCTTGCCCCCAGTATTCTCATATTGTCTTGCCCCCAGTATTCTCATATTGTCTTGCCCCCAGTATTCTCATATTGTCTTGCCCCAGGTTCCAGTTGTAGGATAGTAAAAAAAGGTAAAGGTAGTCCCATAGTAGATACTGCCGTATGGGAGTGAAGTGTTGAAGACTTCACCATACTAGGTCCAGCATCAAGAGGTGGTGTGATCAATTCCCTTCCTTGCTGCCTTTTCCTTCCCTAACTCAATGAGCAAGAGTCAGGTACCCATTTATAGCTGGGTAGACTGGAGCGTATCGGTACCATGATTTGAACTTGGCACCTTTGCCGCGAGAGACCAGCGCTCTAACCACTCTGTCAATCGGACGCTCATAGGATAGAAGGGCAAGGAAAAATTTCTGCAAAATTATGATTGTTAAACTGTTTTGTCAGAGTCCAGTGAATTCTGTTTCAAAAAGGGTTTATGTTAAGAACTGAAAAAAAGTATGTAATAAGCACACACATAGTGATCTACTTTAGTGATTCATGTTTAATGCAATTAGATTAGTTGATATTTTCTGTTTGAAGATGCTGGTTATGAATAGGATGCACATTGAAGACACCTGTTGATAGGATTACAAGACAGTCCTCGTTCTGGAATACCTAGGGTAAGTGAGGTAGATGGAGACTAAAAAACACATGGAGAAGAGACATGGTGACATAATCTAAAGGAATGAGGATGACATAGAAAGACCTGGAACTGATGGCATGGGACAAGAGGTCTTGGCATGAGTTTGTTGGAGGCCTATGTTCCTTGGGGAACTGAAGGGAATTGATGATTGTGATGATATTCTCTGTTCTTAACTGCTTTCGTGTATCTTGTTTGCAATGAAGACTTTGTGATCGTTGTGACGTGTAATGAAAAAAGAGTCTACAGTATAATCTAACAGCTGATTGCAACCTAATAGCTGCCCTCTGATTTGCTAGCTAAACAGGCATATATCTTCTTCTTCTTCGTTCGTCCTGAAAAGGACGTTGGTTGCGTTGTGTCTGTTTACAGCAGAGCTGTGATATCTGCACCTTTCGGCCGGCACATCCGACTTCAACACAGCATTTTTTGGGACCGGGTTTGCCTTCCCTCTTCGATCCTTACTCTCTCAGCCAGACTGCAGTGATGCAGCCTGTTTCCAGGACCACTACGTGGAGGTGGAGTAGGGTCTTGGTCAGCTCTGGTTCACTGACGCAAGCAGTCAAGCTATGAGTCGCTGACTGCGTTCTCTATTGCTGCAAACAGGCATATATGCCAACTGTCTATTTCTGCAACGTACCATTTTGTCCCGCCTTCTTTTCTTTTAACACTAGCTAACGAAATGTTTACAAACTGCGTGACCTGTCAGTCATAACAGGGAAGCAAATCAGGCTGTGTTTACCTCGTCCCCTCACGCGACAAAGTACAGTCGTACGGATAGGCTGGAGGAGACAACCCAATCACTCCAGAGACATATCTTTCCCTCAATCTACCACCTGTGAAAAAATCTATTTTCTATACCTTCTGTCGACATCTACTCTACTCAGATGGGCCAATTAGAACAATTAACCTTCTGTACGACAATCGTAAGATGAGCTTTGTGTGTTGTGTGTTTTGGTGACAAATTCCCTATATCCTTATTTTATGCTCCCATCCTTCTGTATAGTTTTACTACAGTCTTCCTCATATTCTAAAAACATCATCATCAAGAACAAAAGTAATGCATATTATGTATGTAATTTTGTTATGATAGCAAACATTGTGAGAAGTTGATGTGTCAGATAATTATAGAAATTGCTGTCTCTGCACACTTGTGAGGTCACGTATGAGTAACTATACAAATAAATGTTGTATTATTATTCCATATATACTGTCCAATGTAGTTCCTAGGGGTCTATGATAAGACGAAGAAAGAATATAACTACTACTACCTAAAGTATGTCATACAAGGTGGCTAATATGAGGTGCATGAGACTGGTTACCACATCATGTAAAACAGATTGCTGCAGAAACTGCCACTACAAAAGCATGTAAATGTTTGGTGAAAGCTTTCTACAAGTGGGCCAGCTACTGTGGTGGCCCGTGCTCCATCTTCATAGGGAGCGAAAAGAAATATGATGATGAAGATGATTCAAGACATGTTAAATTGTTAAATATTGGGCTGGTAAACTCCAGCTATATTGTTAAAATTGAGTAAACATTATTATTTTATTAAGGGGAGGGGCGGCTCAGGGTGTGAAGTCAAATATTTAAAAAATATGAACACTGGGATTAGTCTATTTTTTTATAATTTATGATCTGAATATAAATATATCAAAACCAATCGTCAGTACAAGTTCTGAGCAGTAGCATTTTGATTTTGAAAATTAACTTTTCTTAATAAGCAGTTGTGCTTTTTCTATGAAGAAAAAACCATACATTTCTCTGAACTTTGTTTGGTGTTACAAATGTTCATATTTATTCAGATAAATAAGATTTGGTGCAGATACTTTCCATTGCATGTTAATACTTTTGTCAGGTTAGATTTCTGATGCCCGTTCAAAATTTTTATTTATTGCACATAATGTAACATTTTGCTAAATGCATTAATATTTTTAAATATTAACTTCAGGGCTTTGTAGTTATGGATCTACTGAAGTTATTTTAAAAATCTAATCAGATAACAGTTTTAAGTACAACAATGAGCTTTCAGTTCATATTTGGTGCTTATAACTAAAAAAGAATTGTAAATAACAAATGCCTGGGTGAATTGAATATAGCATTAAAATCCAACATTTTCATTGCAGCTAATAGCATTAACTTTGGGACTGTTTGGCAAGGAAGAACATTCCAGCACCTCTGATTCATGCTATACAGAGCTTCTACAAGTCTTGCAGAAATTATGTGAGGACAGCAAACCATAAGTCAGAAGAGTTCAGGACCACCACTGGGGTAAGACAAGGTGATATCCTATCACCTTACCTCTTCATACTCCTTATGGACGATGTCATCAAGGCATGTAAGGAAAGAACAAGAAAGTATTCAGTGGGGTACTGGAAGATGAGACAGGTCTATATTTCAGAGCTGGCATTTGCTGATGATGTTGCCCTGATTGCTAAATCAGAGGCACATCTCCAATCCAACCTGCAAGTCTGGAAGGAAGAGCTGGAGAAGAGAGGGATGGTCATAAGCAGCTCTAAAACAAAATCCATGGTGATATCACGAGAAGAAAGAAGACATCAGATTAAGCTGGGAGAACAGGTCCTGGAGCAGGTCGACCACTTTAAATACCTCGGAGCTATTATAGACCGAAAGGGAGGCATCAAAGAAGAGTTGGCCACTCGAAAAGCAGCAGCTGGGAGACTTTTTCAGGCCATAAATCGAGGATTCCTCAGCAAGAGAGAGGTTGGTAGGAAAACGAAGATGGCTGTATACCGCTCCACCTATGTCCCAGTCTTGACATATGGATGCGAGTCATGGGCAATGACTACAACCCATAAAAGCCAGATCCAAACCTCAGAAATGAGGTATCTGAGGAAGGTGGTTGAAGTAACAAGAAGAGACATGGTACGCAACCAGACGATACGTCAAGGCCTAAAATGCCACCCCCTACAGACCCAAGTAGAACAGTCCCAACTAAGATGGTTTGGCCATGTCTGCAGAATGGGAGAAGATCGGCTACCACGACAAGCATGGGAAACAAAGAGCCAAGGATCCAGACCCCGAGGACGACCCAGAGTCCGCTGGGAGGACAACATTAGACAATCTTTGAAGGACCGAGGACTAGAATGGAACCAGGCCAGGAGGAAGACAGCCGATAGAATAGTCTGGCGCTCTCTCTTCCAAACCTCTACACCTCACGGTAGAAGGGGAACGACTAAGTAAGTAAGTAAGTAATAGCATTATACCATGATTCCATGAAATTTGTTATGCATAACTATTATGACTGTACGTTAAGCCTGGGCATTTTAACTTAAATCTTGCAATTGCGTTTTTAAAATAGTGTATCATTGTCGCTCCACTCTTAAGGAGTAGTTATATCAATAAATTTAGAACATTTTGTCAGAAAATTTCAAGGGAAATTTTGTTATAGTATGTTAGTATTTTTAGAAGTTGTTTTGTTAGCAAAATTAAGTTAAATTGTGCTTGTAAACATCAGGAGTGCTGTCTTTGTTAATAAATACCATAAACATTTATTATATTAGGAAATTTCAGGAGAAGCTTCAGTGCATTGCAGAAACAGATTTGAAAGATGCAATAATCCTAGATTATTTTGTAGCAGCAGCGTATTGGGGCCAACAACAACAGTATGATGCTGAACAACTTTGTGGATTTCTTATTTTTATGAACACATTGATACATAAAATAATTGGTATGTTTTCCTTCTTTGTTATTATTTAAAATTTTTGTTATCAGCTCAAAGAAGATATACTTTTTTGGGTGGGGAGTAGGGGCAGGAAGCTTCAAAAGTTTAAGTTGAGTTTGATTGATGTGAAAGTGTCCATCTGTATGTCGGGACCTCTGACGAAATAGGCCATTCATATCAGGTTTAGAGGAAAATGAAAAAAAACACACACACAAAGAACACACACACACACACACACAAACAAACAAAATTCATTTGGTTACAAATATTGACTTTGAGACATTTATATTTTATGAAACTTGAAATTCTCATTTATCAAGTCATGTAGGTTACATATGTCAAAAATGATCTTCAAGTCAAGTGCCATGCCTTGAGATGTGAGCTATCATATCCCCAGTAGATCCTGATCTCTGATGTTAACCCTCAGTTCTGTTCTTGATCTCAGCCCATGCCATGGTGTTAAGCTATCCATTATCGTTTCTCTCTGCCTTTCTCTACTTCTTTTCCTCCATCTTTCCTTGTTTTTGAGGACTCCTCATTATAAATGGAGGTTGATTGTCCTCTCCTTAAATTTATAACTAGACTTCTTTGGCTTTTCCCAAGCATTCTTCATTAATTATCTTAGATGTACATTGACTTAATACTCTTCTGAGAAATCACATCTATATTGCCTCCAGTGATTACATCATTTTATTGCTCAATGTCCAGGACTCCCTTCCATACAATAAAATTAAGTGTGACAGTATATAACTGTTTTTCTTCTGTTCAGTGATAGGGATTTATTATATATGATATTCCTCATTGCTGTCTTTGCTTGGCATTATTAGCTCTTAATCTCAGTGATGCATTGTTTCATTTGGTATTATTAGCTCTTAATCTCAGTGATGCATTGTTTCATTTGGTATTATTAGCTCTTAATCTCAGTGATGCATTGTTTCATTTGGTATTATTAGCTCTTAATCTCAGTGATGCATTGTTTCATTTGGTATTATTAGTGTGCTTAAGTATTTCGTTGTCTTTGTTGTTCGCTCTTAAACAACCACATCTATCTCTCTTATTAAGTTGGCGGCCCACCTCAGGCTTCTCTCATCTCCATACAGTGAGAAGGTCACACTGTCCCCCTTTTCCTCTCATGGAGCTGACAGTTTTGGAGTACATGTTCTACTGTTTCTTTGTTCTCCTCACATGTTCTACTGTTTCTTTGTTCTCCTCACATGTTCTACTGTTTCTTTGTTCTCCTCACATGTTCTACTGTTTCTTTGTTCTCCTCACATGTTCTACTGTTTCTTTGTTCTCCTCACATGTTCTACTGTTTCTTTGTTCTCCTCACATGTTCTACTGTTTCTTT
Organism: Oreohelix idahoensis; assembly: GCA_024509875.1. NCBI lineage: Eukaryota > Metazoa > Mollusca > Gastropoda > Stylommatophora > Oreohelicidae > Oreohelix > Oreohelix idahoensis. The sequence goes on from JAMPIV010009242.1 coordinate 155,609, forward strand.
GTTCTCCTCACATGTTCTACTGTTTCTTTGTTCTCCTCACATGTTCTATACTGTTTCTTTGTTCTCCTCACATGGTCTACTGTTTGTTTGTTCTCCTCACATGTTTTACTGTTTCTTTGTTCTGTTCACTTTGTTCTTCATGTTCTACTGTTTCTTTGTTCTCTCTCACATGTTTACTGTTTCTTTGTTCTCTACTGTTTCTTTGTTCTCTCACATGTTCACTGTTTCTTTGTTCCTACTGTTCTACTGTTTCTTTGTTCTCCTCACATGTTCTACTGTTTCTTTGTTCTCCTCACATGTTCTACTGTTTCTTTGTTCTCCTCACATGTTCTACTGTTTCTTTGTTCTCCTCACATGTTCTACTGTTTCTTTGTTCTCCCCACATGGGCACATATCTCATCTGTCTGATTTTCAATTTGTTGTACAGACGTTATTTGGGTCTGCAATGGCCGGTTCTTAGTCTGAAAATTATCACTTGGTCTCGTCTAGCTAATGTATAGTATGGTTCTACAGTATTGGAGTCTGGGTGTTCCTTATGCCATTTTTCTCTAAAGTTATTTCTAGTTATTGATTTTATTTCTTCATATGAAGCCCTGTCTGTAATATGAATGCATTAAAGTACGAACCACACATTGTAATATAATGCGAATCTTGACATGTACGATATTCTGTAAATAAACATGGCTACGAACTGAACATGCTTATACTGAGTGCTTTCTGAAACATGTGTGTGCTTGTGTAGATGACGAGGTAATGCTTATATACATACATCATAACATTACATGGTGGCAGCGGTCGATACCGGACTGACGCAAAACAGCTACACGATAACACGTGAGTACAGTTTATTCGGCTAATTTTCGTCATCGAGGTCAACAATGGCAGCTAAACATTACCGCAGCGCACCGCAAATGAGATTTGCCGGTCAAGATGATAAGAGTGAAGCTTTCTTGTTATGGCGCCAACGCATAGATCTATATTCCAAGACCACTGGTCTGGAAGGACAAACCCTAACTCCATATATCCTAGAAGCATTGGACGATGAAGGTTTGAAAATTTACAACAGTTTTGCTACCGCCATGCCGGTTGAGTCGGCAACCGACCCCGTAGCCATATTGGACGAATTTGAAAAGCGTCTGATCATAAAGCACACAAACTTTAGAGCGGCAAGATTAGAGCTTCACCACCTGCGACAGAAACGTGGTGAAAGCCTAGATGATTTCTTCACTCGCATTAAGGAGAAAACAAGAGTATGTAAATTTAGCAACGAAGAAGAAAAAGAGCGAATTATTGAACAGATTCTTCTTAGCACACCAATGCCAGAGTTCCAGAAATGGCTACTGAGCCAGAGTGATACGCTAACTTTACAACAACTTCTGGATGAAGGCAGGAAACACGAGGCACAAGCACTAAACATTAAACAAATTCAGCAAGGTACATTAGCAGCCCAGGTGGATGCAGTGAAAAGCTATAAACCTAGACACAACAAAGCAACTGGTTCGAAACAACAAGAAAAACACAACACAAGCAGAGGTGCTATGTGTAAATGTTGTGGCCTAAACCACATACAAAACCACTGTCCAGCTAAAGACTCTACATGTCATTACTGCAGAAAGAGGGGCCACTGGATAAAATTATGTTTCAAGAGGAAACAAGACAGTGCTCAACACAAACTTCACAGCAGAAAGTCGTCAAAACAAACACACTCTATGATGACTGAGGACCTTGACTCCAGTGAAGAAAGTGATCCTTCCACTTTTGATACTGTGAAGATACTAACTTTCAGTAATGAACCAAAGAGAACGCAGGCTTTCTGCAAGGTACAATTCCGAATACCAGGAATTAAAAGGCACAAAGAAAGATATATTCGGTTCAAGATAGACACAGGTGCCCAAGGTAACACTCTACCCTTAAGAATATTCAGACAGATCATGCCTGACAAGGTGGATGAGCAAGGATTTCCCACAAGGGATGTAAAACGTAGGAGTGGCAGGACAAAGCTAAGAGCTTACAATGGAACAAGTATAGACTGTTTTGGAGCAGTAACACTTGAATGTTCATACAGAGGCTCAGAATGGACATCGTCAACATTTTACTTGGTAGATGTTGAAGGACCTGCAATTTTGGGTTTACCAATGTGCGAAAAGCTGAGTGTGGTAACTATTAACAACATTAAAGAGGATATAGGTCTTGCAGATGCTCTCAGCAGACTACCAAACCCCAACAAGACAGCAGATCTTACCCCAAACATCAAAGTTGATTTTGTCAAGTTTAGCGATAATCGGCTTGAACACATCAGAGAAGACACAATGAGAGATCCTATCCTTAACTCTCTCAAAGAACTGATATACCATGGATGGCCAAGCTCTATCAGGGAAGTTCCAACACACATCCGTCCATACTACTCGATGAGGGACGAGTTAAGCATCGAAGATGGTCTGATCCTTAAAGGAGATCGCATTGTTGTACCAGAAACACAACGCGATATCATCCTTAAACAGCTCCATAATAGTCACCTTGGTATTGTGAAGACACAACTGAGAGCAAAGAAAGATGTTTACTGGCCACAGATAAACAAGGACATAGAAACACTATGTAAAAACTGTTCAATTTGCCAAGAACATGCAAATAGGCAGTGCAGAGAACCTCTCATACCATCAGCCATACCATTGATCCCTTGGAGCATTATAGGAACTGATATTTTCTCAATCGACAATAATGACTATCTTATTATTGCTGATTACTACAGCAAATTTCCCATCATTGAGAAACTTCCACAACCCTCACCATCAGCTGTTATTGCAGACATTACAAAGAAGTATTGCAGCATGTTTGGCATCCCAGATGAAATTAGATCAGACAACGGTCCACATTTCTCAGGTCAAGCATACAGAAACTTCACTAAGGACTGGAAGATCAAACACACAACATCATCACCTAGATACCCTAAATCTAATGGTTTCATTGAGAGACAGATACAAACTATCAAGTCAATCATGAAGAAAACAAGAACAGAGGATGTACACCTAGCACTCTTGAGATGGAGAACAACACCGGTAGACAGTAAGATCGACAGTCCAGCAGAACTTATGTTTGATAGAAGAATTAAAGACCTCCTACCATCTAAGGTCCACTTCCGTCCACAACATAGAGACAGCACATATGATCAACTTCAGCATCGTCAGCAAGTTCAGAAATCCAACTATGACAAATGTGCTAAAGACTTACCACCATTATATCCTGGTCAGCATGTGACTACCTACAACCACAACAATGACACATGGTCAAAAGCAACAATCATTTCCAGAAACCCTGAACCCAGGAGCTATACTTTAAGACCAGACAGCAGCAGCAACCTCCTGAGGCGAAACAGAGTGGACATAAGAGAAATCCCACAGAATACAACAGAACAGAGAATTCCCATGCTTTCAACAGACAATGCAGTAACTCCAGACCTTGGTGCCCCACAAAACCAACAAGCGCCAAGGCCGAAATCACAACCAACTCAAGCTAAACCAGGGACTTCCGCAGAACCACCAGCACTTTACACCACTCGTTCTGGCCGTACAGTGAGATGAACATACAAGTTAGCTTTATAAACTAATTAATATGGTGCTTTAACTCAGCTTGTTAATAGATATATAAAGAAGATGATTTGTTTACAATAAATGGATAAATAACATGATACATTCAAAAAATCTCTCTTGTCTTTTCCTATAATGTCATTGGTAGGACATAAATCATTTGAGACTAAATCTGCTATCGTGGTCATTTATATGATTTTAGTCACTAAACTGTGTCAGATGACTGGTACTGACCTTATAATAATCCTTAAAGTACAAACTGTCACATCAGAAAATTCACAACAGTATATCTCATAATCAAAATATATACACAGTCAAGAAACGTGATAGAATATATGATAAATACATGTGACATTTGTGTAGACCAAACTTTCCTGGGCTCATGTCAATTCCTTCCCTCACAAGAGCAGATTCTGCTTATGGTTAAGAATTTCACTTGTTTCACACACAAAACTCTAAACATCTAGTTCATTTATTACTCTTCAGCTCACAAAGGACTGCAAGCCTTCAAGAAAAATTCATGCTTAATCTTCCCTGTCCTGTGCCATTCACTCAAAACCTTTCCATGTCTTCTTTATCTGTTTCATTTCTGTTTGTAGTTCTCTTCTCTGTGTCTCCCTCTACCTCTTTAACCCTGGGGATCCAAGAACAAGGCCTACCCTTTCTGTTCGTGTCCACCTCGTTTCTCAGAGTTCTAGGGTGTTTATCATGTAGTCTGTAATTTCTGCTGCCACATGTGCTGTCTTTACTTGTTTATTTAGTGCAAAAGTTTGAGATTTTCCTAGGAGAAAATAGGGGAGTCAACAGCCTAGACACCTTTTGGCTTTCTCTGAACAGTGTCATTAACTGCCTTGATAGAGGACCTTCTTCCATCCTTGATGACTGAATTGAATTATTATAATGACTTGCTGGGGATAACTTGCTTCATTAGTCCTTTCTTACCTGGAAGTTTCTACATGATGGGGTAGTTGGCCCCATGTCCAGCCCTCTTTAGTCACCTTTTATGACAAGCTTGGTTGGTTACTGTGTTAATATTCATTGTTCCCCTTTCAGACCCCAGTAATATACTGATGAAATGCATTCTTATCAACAACAAATTATCCAGAAAGACAAAACTATGATGCGTTATACATATTAATATGACAAAAACCTGACAAGCCCCAGTAAAACATTAGATGAGAAGAAGACACTGGAGATGGATAGGGCGATAACATCAGGCAGGCAGTCCTTGTTCTGGAATCCCCATGGTAAGAGGTAGACTGAGACCAAAGAACACACGCGGAGAAGAGAACTTGAGACAGACATGAATGGGATAAGAAGTCATGGAAGAGCCTTGAGCTGATGGCACTGGACAGGAAGACTTGGAATAAGTTTGTTGAACACTTGAGCTCCTGTGGGAGCTGAAGGGTGATGAATACACCTTGACATATAGACCTTGACCTGTGAGGATTAAGCTGCCAATCGCACCAAATGGCAATGCGCTCTGTGGCGCCATCTCAGATTGGGTGAAAAGAAGCTCTCATGGCAAGCAGAAGAGAGAAGAAAACATCGAAAGGAACACCAGGAAAATAAGCAGCTGAGGGCTGTCACCTCAGGGGCGCATTCCCAGTGTCAGTTATGACTGAAGGTGCTATTATTATTAAGCCTTGACAATAAACAAACAGATGGAAAGAAAATTAGAGGTGGCAGAGAAGTGGTTCCTAAAAAATCAAATGAGAAAAATCCAAAGAGAAACAGGAGAAAAGTTGTCAATGAACATGATAAGTCACATATGGTCAATGTTCTTTGTACATATCATTTGAAGACAGAAATTAGAGAATCTAGTCATCATCATTTGCCTTTTTTGCTCTTTATAGAGCATGGAGCAACCCCTGTAGCTGGTCCTCCTTGCAGAAAGCCTACACCATGCATGCACTGGCTTTTGCAGCAGTGGTTTCTGAAGCAATTATTTTCTTATGATGAGTTTGCCAGCCTCAAGCACAGTCTCATATGTAGCCTTGTATATCCTGCCTGAGGCTGCATTAGGTCTGTTCCTTATTTGTCTCATCAGAGACCCCTTGGGAACTACATGGGGCTTAGAGAATCTAGTATTAAGTGGTAAATCAACATGGAAAGAGAAATACACTGACAAGCTTGATCATGTGATGTAGGAAGACATTGAAGACATAACAGATTAGAGACATCAGAGACCATAGGAATTGGACAGACATGGTCTCCAATATCACTTAATAAATGAATGGTTTCTTATCAGTGACATTAAAATTATTGTCAGTATTTTGTCCTCCCACTGATAGATGATACAGCGTATGCTGATTAAATGAATGATTTCTGGCCTGTTCATAAGAAATGTGATGTTTATCCTGTGCATGGAATACTGGTTATGTGGGTTAATAATAGCTCCTTGTAGTCATTAGCCATAACTGCAAATGGGAATGCGCCCCTCATGTGATGGACCTCAGCTGCTTTTTTTCCTGATGTTTCTTTCAGCGTGTTCTTTTCTCCTCTGCTTGTTGTGAGAGCTTCTTTTTGCTCAGTTTGATGTGGTGCTGTAGGGAGCATCACCACTTGGAACGGTCAGCAGCTTCATCCTGTCAGGTTGCTGGATTTATGTCCAGTGCCTTCTTGCACACATCTTAGCTGCGGTCGTCTGGTTGCTCTTTTGCAATCTGCTAGTTGTCAATTGAAAATATCTTTGGGGATGCGACCATCTTCCATGCGGTGGGCATGGCTAAGCTAGCTTAGTCTGTGCTATCTAAGCAGTGTATACATGAAAGCCAGCATGTAACAGCACCTCGACATTCATAACTTTGTTCTTCAACGAAAATATGTGGGTTATAATTTGAGCATATAATGTTCAATATTCTATATAGTATGTTACATTTGTTGTCCTTTTGTTGATTGTTCAGGCTGCAAATTCTCTAGCACTTGTTAAGGCATCTCTTGTCTATAGTGTTTTTGGTGTGTTCTTGTCCATGCTGTTTAATATATCTCTCATTACACTGTAGTGTTTTATGGGGTTGTAGATGCTGGTTTGCTGTATCTTTTTCTATTTCATCTGTTGTGATTGATATTATCTTAAATATATCTGTTTTGTATTTGCCGATTTTTTTAGGTAAACCTGTTGTTGGTCTCTTATGTTATATTTTGTATCCTATGAATTTGCTTACAATTATTTTAATTAAGACATTGTAGTGCTGATAAGTGTTGAACTGGCCTTTTAAAGATGAGATTTATGATTGTTTGTTGATTCAAGATAGAGTTAAATGTTCTCATTATTCACTCATTTTGCCTTTGCACACCCAACTAAACTGAACATTTTAAACTGATGTCACCCCTCTGTATTGTCACACTGAGATCCATTACATTCCTACATTCCAGTTACCAATTTTATTGTTCTTTTTCCACTTTAGTGCACATATTCTGTAAATTTAATTTTAAGATGTACACTTGAAGCTTTTACATTTGGTTTCCACTTCTGCAGCTTATTTCAGCATCACAAACTCTACCACTACGTGTTTTCAAGAATCCAGGGACAAGAAATTATTATCAGCGAGGTTAGTGGGATTCTGTCTCAAAACAAAATTAATGAATTCTACAAATCTTGTAATTTTCTCAGTCTCAAAAGGTTACAAAGATTATTAAGTATTTAGTATAAAATATTTAAACATTTCACTTCTCTGTTTTTGCTATTGATCGCTCTACAAATTTATAATTAAAATTACTTTTGCCTGAGGATGACTGTTGGATAAATTATTTTCCTTTCACTTACTTTTAGCTCGTTTCCTTAAAAGATAGAAAATTTTGTTTAAAACATTGTGTGTATGCTAGTATCTTTTCTTTCTATAAAACCGTAAACATGGCAAACTAGATTCCATAAGAAATTTTAAAAGATTTTTAGTTTGTGGCCTTTTTTTGTACCTTGCATTTTCCAAATAAAGTCTTAACACACAAGCATTTTTTCTCTTATGCTAATATACCATTTTCTCCTTCATCTTCTTACAGCCAAATCTGTCTCTCCGATAAGATGGGCAGTCTGGCTCAAGCTTCTCTCATTTTTAAAGTGTAGCAAATTCATACACATGTCTTGTTCCTGTTGCAAAAAAGACAACAAGACAGCAGAACTGTCATTCTCTGGTCTCTCTCTGTCATTCTGCCTTTCAACTCCCCTGTAGAACTGTAAGTCAGACTGCCAGCAAATTGCCTGCTGCCAAAGATAATGTCCAGGATAGCAGTTTGAAATCTCAGAGCACTTTACAAAACTAGCAAAATAGTACATATGGCCATGCAACTGATACACTGCAATGTTGTGACTCTTGAAACTTGTAGAGATATGATGGAATTCAGATTCCAAGCAAAGGGAACAAGAATCACCCTCATTCTATGCAATGCAGATGATACTACTAGACTGAATTTCTATTATAAGCTGCAGGGAGCATCAGAAAAAGCACCAAGGTTATATTACAAGTCATATGAGACATGAAAGCTGAGGCCAAAAGAGACAAAAGCAACCATGCATTAATTATGAGAAAGAACGAAATGGAATAGAAATTAGGAGGAAATTATTGTCAGCCTGTGCAGTTTCAATGGACTGGTCATTGGAGGCACCATTTTCCCCATACAAGAAATGTGCATAAAGCTACAAGAAACTCACCAGATGAGCGCAGAGAAAACCAAATTTACCATTTTGCTACAGATGTAAAATGCAGACACTGCCTACAAGATCTGACGGTACAAATAGTAGCAGATGCAGAATTGAATCACCACCTTCTTTTAGGAAAGCATAAACAATGGCTCTCAGAGATCACATGGAACCTTGTATGAGAAAGTAAGAAAATAAAAAGCACAACTCCACACTGTGTACTGCAAAATGGAAACGAACGAGAACACTAGACGTGATCAAAGAAAATACACTGAAAACCCGACCAAATCACTAGAATCCTATCGAAGAAACTACAAAACCACAATATGCCAGGAACATGTGAGCAATGAAGAGAACTTTCTTGATCCCTGGGGTTTACAGTTCCCCCCACCCACCCACCATACACACACACCCACACACCCTCACCCCTGAAGAGAAACATTGATCCAAATGAGTGAAATATTTTAAGTCTATTGTAAACAGGAGATATAACAAACCATCATAGATCCAGCAAAGAACCTGCTAAAGGTAAACACACATCCATCCACCAAATAGTTGGTCCTTAAACTGCTAAATGATAGATAGCTTGAAGATTGCATGAAACTGGATAGAAACCTTGAATACTTATATTTCATGTGCCACAGAGATGTTGCTCTGCCTTTTAAAAACATCTAGAAACAACAAGCCATTTCTCAAGAACTGGAAGGAATGACATACAAGTAAATTACCCAAGAAAGACAACTTGACTATGCAGAAACTGGCAAGGCATAACACTTTTGGCAGCGGCAGGAACAATTCTCAACCAAATGTTTCAAGATCAAACAAAAGAATCTTTAGGTGGAAAGCTAAGGAAGGAACAAGTAGGATTTTGAACAGGAAAAGTGTGACAGATAGCAACATTCAGAATCATCACAGAACAGTCATATGAATAGCAGATGCCCCTACATATTTTGATAGACTAAATGAATGTATTTTATAATTTATATTATTATATATATTAAGAGCCAAAGAGCAAAGGTCTTCAACAAACACATGCCTAATCCTGTAGCAAGCCATCAGCTCAAGGTTTTTCCATATCTCCCTTTTTTTTCGTATCTGTCTCCAGTTCTCTTCTCCATGTGTTCTTTGATCTGCCTCTACTGACAACAAGTACAGCTGGAGATCAAAGGGGGATGGATAAGACACACCCTCTGAAAACAACTACCACGCAAGCCATAAACTGGAAACGCTAGGGGAAGAGAAGAGTGGAGACCAAAGAAAACTTGGAGAAGAATGGTAAAAGAAGAAGTCAAAGCAATTGGGAACTCAATGAGAGAGTTGAAAAAAGTGGCCTGAAATAGAAAGCAGTTGTAAGTAGCAACTGCAGCCTTATGTTCCATGAGAAACTAAAAGTATTGATGATGATGATGATGATGACACACATACACATCTATATTTCATGTTTACTCCATTACATATCTAGCCAATTCATTACAGTGTCAACATTTTTGTGATGTGAAATTTGTTATTAAACTTTAATTAAACCATATTTGTCATAGCTGTCGGTGGAATTGCCTGTTTCTGCTGAAATACTATTTCCACCTTCCCTTGATGAAGGAATGCCAGAAAGCATACTTAATGAATACCTCAGTTATCCAACACCATCCACGGTATGTGCCTGAGCTTTTCTTTTTCTTCTCTATTGCAGACAGCAATAATGAAGTGTCTTTTGACATGGCACGTACTGAGAATGAAAGAGCTGATGCTCTGTATAGAACTAGTGGTCAAATGGAGCGATTCAGTCACCCATTATTTTATCTAGAGGTCAAAACCATGATCTACAACTACCAATAGAAGAAAGAAAGGGATGTGGACAACAGACCAGACCCAATCCACCAGCTTCATAGGCACAAGAAGACCATCCTTTTCCACCTGAGAACTGGCCAACACAGATTACTCACTTCTACCACCTCTGGATATAACACACTAATGAATGTCTATGGGGAACTGGAATCCAAACCCTTGAACACATTCTCCAAAACTGCTCATCTCACATTGATCTACAACGTCACACCTGGCCAGAGGGTGTGAAACTGAGGCAGAAGTTGTGGGGCTGCCAGATAGACCAAGAAAAAACGTGGACTTTGTCCTGGTGACAGACCTGTAGATTTAGCGTGACTAACAAACTGATTCATGTCCTGAAAGAGGCCAGTGTGCAAAGGAAGCTTATTCCCCATGTTAGAAAGAAGCAACACACTTTCGTTGGTCATGCCGTGAGAAAAAGAAAGCTGGAATGTATCGTAACAACAGGAAAGACTGAAGGAAAAAAAAATAGATAGAGGAAGCTAAAGAGAGCCGATACTGGACAGTTTGACCTCGTGGCATGGAAAGAAGTCAACAACAGAAGTGATGAATAGTACTGGATACAGAAAATTGTGGAGCTGGTACTTGAAGAAGAACAAACTGAACACAGAAAAACAACACATAAATAACTAACTGATAAAATGATTTTTCTTATATAATTACAGTGGATATTTATGCTGTTTTTAATCATCATCATTTTTTTGTATTTTTTTTTTTTTTTGCTTCCCAAGGAGCATACTGCCACCCCTGCAGCCTGTCTCCTTGGAAAATAGCCTGTATCCAAGCATTGATAATGCTCTTGCAGTGGTGGTTTCTGAAGTGATTTGTCTTACCTCATGAGCTTGCCAACTCCATTCTGTTTTTATACCATTAATTAAATCCATTAAAGTGAGAAATAATTCCTGTTCCATGTATGCTAAGATTTCATACGGCATAATTTCATGACCTTCATTACTATGTCGGCGTCTGTGGCCTAATGGATATGAACGCAGTTTCATAATCCAGATATACCAGGTTTGAAACCTGCTGCAGGCGGTTTGGTAGCAGATCGCTTTGTGTAGATTTTTAACAATGGTATAAGTGCCGTACCGTTCAGAAAGCAATGGCAAACTACTGAACGTAAAAATTGCCTAGAAAAATCACAAACAGCCAATAAAAGCTGGGGTTGATTGCCACGTCCTGTAAAGGATAAGCAACTAACTTTTCCCTAGGTTGACACGGCGTCTGCAAGTTCATGCAAAGCCCTCCTGTCCTGTGCCATCTGCTGAAGGTCTTTCCTTGTCCCTTTCATTTCTGTCTCCAGTTCTCTTCTCCGTGTGTTTTTTGGTCCCTCTCTACCTCTCATACCATGGGGATTCCAGGACAAGGACTGCCTTGTAATGCTATCAACAAGTTTCTTCATTGTGGGTCTTTTCCTTCAATGGCATCTTCTTCTCATCACATGTGTTCCACTGGCACCTGTCTGGTTCTTAAAATCAGTTCCACATTGGTGATCATGTCCTGCCATTTCAGTAAACCTATGTTGTATCTCCCACAAATCATATATTATTACTACTGAAACCAGTCACCCATTCTGTCCTCAAGTGCACTTGAATTGTGTTTTTGATGTTTTATAATACAATCAACCAACGATAAGTGCAAGGGTTCAGTTCTTCAGAAACCTCATGTACATGAAATTTGCTAGAATGGAGTTTAAGAAGCTATAGGAAATGATGGGATAAGTTACAGGCTCAGGTAGAGTGTCATTTATGAATGGTTTTATGTACTAATTTTAATGCAGATATGCAGCGCACGGCTGTTTGCGCCTTCTAAAAAGTCGGTACTTTAGTTTCGCGCCTTTTCACCTGACCTGAAGGCAATAAATCTTGTTAACCGGCGAAGACGGGGATTGTTTACGTTGGCGGGAAATATCAGCTGACTTTGGCGTGAAAAAGCGTGAAATGTAAACCAGTTTAAGCGCTTTCCTAATAATTGCAGGACTAAAGTAATTAACTAGAAAATAACTTCCTGCAAAATACTATCGCTCTGTGGATTTTCGTTGCTTTTTTCGTATTATTTGCTTTGTAGCAGCCGTTACAAAACAGCATCATCATTTGAGGAAAATATTACCGAGGGTAACGGACTTTCTAATTAAATATCTTAAATTCTATACAGATTAGACAGTTTTAAATTATAAAGAAATGTTGAGGAGAAATTAAAGATTTTCTCCACCTAATTTCATCTTTGTAGCACACCTCGTTAATGTAGGGTAGTCAATTTCTTAGGTCAGAGATGACAAAAATAGATGCATGAAGGGGCAGAAAAAATATTGACAAGAGAGATTAGGCATGAATGGGTGCATGTGGATATGAAAAGAGTTGATGGGAGATGATGGACAAGGGCTAGAGACACCATTGGTAAGTTTTAACAATTGGTGTGGTTTTTTTTTGTGGGTTCTTATTGCTAGAGAACAGTTTAACTCGCTCATTTAAGCTTTTGAGAAATTGCACAACATTTCTCACAGCAAATCTATATGTCAAGAATCATCCTCATTATTACAAACATTAAATAAATATTAGACAAACATAAAGGTATGTTTTCAGGCACTCGTAAGAAATAAAGAAGTAGAAAACTAGACAACAGAAAAACAACAGACGTGAGTGGCTTACTTTGTGTTATAAATGTTATTACAAACATCAATACAGACATACATGATTTTGTTCATAAAGCTCTTCCCCAATAGGACAATTCCTAAACAGCGTATATCAGAAAAACTATGTTCAAACTGGATTATAACTCATGGATATGGAATGGGCATGCATGGAGAACAAGGTGGAGAATTTGTATATTCAACATTATCTAAGATTGAAAGATGAGCATGCTGTAATAGAAACATAAGTTTGCTGTTTAAATTTATAATGGAAACGCATTTGCTACAAATTTTGTCCATCCGTCAACTTACAAATTCCCCCCAGGAAAAAACAAAAGCGTGAATGATATATGAGAGAAATTTTGGGACCAGGGCAGATTTATGTATATTCAGCGTGTTTGTGTATAATATTGTGAATGGTAATAGTCATATCTCTGTCATTTTGTGCGTATACATATAATAAATTATATCATTATTTTGTTTTAACATAATATTTTCACATTTTTATTTACAATGTACAGCATCAACAGTGTTACTTTAAAAAAAAAAATCAGTATTAGTTTATGCCTACACACTCTGTATAGTACAAGTAATAGAAATGTAACCAAGGTTAATTACTTGTCAGTTCATCTTTTAATAATTCCTATTTGAAGCATGCTGCTAAAAATGTTCAGCGATGTCCATGTTCTATAACATATCTATTTTAAATTACTGTATACATTGAGCACAGTTTCTGAATTCTGTTAATGTCATTGCGTAACAATGATGACACATTAAAACTAGAAGAAAAAAAACGACTTTTTGCCCGTTTTCAGACTTTCATATCTTCTGTTATAATTATAGTACAATGTTAGATTTTAAACAGAAACTTAGAGTAACATTCTAACTATCACCAAAAGCCACTTTTAAACTGGAGTTTCCAACGATAAATTTGCAGGGAAGGTTTAATTACCCCATATCAAATGTGATTTAATCAAGATTAATTACTTGTCAGTTCATCTTTTGATAATTCCTATTTGAAGCATGCTGCTAAAAAATTTTCAGCGATGTCATTTTTCTATAACATCTGTATTTTATATTAATGTATAAATTGGGTACAGTTTCTGTATTCTGTTAATGCCATTACGTAACAATGATGACATATTAAAACTTGAAAAAGATTGCTTTTTGCACTTTTTCAGACTCTCATATCTTCTGTTGTAATTATAGTACAATGTTTGTTTTTAAAGAGAAACTTAGAGTAACATACTAACTATCACCAAAAGCCACTTTAAAACTGGAGTTTCCAACGATAAATTTGCAGCGAAGGTTTAATTACCCCCTACCGAATGTTTAGTGCGCTTCGACTGGAATTCCCGACAGCTGGTAAGAATTTGACCTCGTGACCGAACAGTAGCCGAAAAGAACGCGGGGAACTAAAAGCGCGGCGCGTTGACAAACAGCCGTGAGCATAATGCAATCAAAAGTGACTGAAACAACTTTTAAAATAAATAATTTTACTATGCTTATTTTTACACTTATTTTATACATCAAAAGTGTAAAAATGTTATATGGATATTATGGAACAATCACGAATCCCTAATCAGTGGAGATTCTGTATCAGTATCCACCCCCAACCAGTAGTTGTTCTATTTGACCATATTTCTTATACAGAAAGAATGACTATATTTTATTAAGTTATGGGAAATACTGTATGCCAATGCAATGCAATGTGCTGATTTGAAAGGTCTTTTAAATGGCTGTAGCGTAAATACTACTGAAGTTGGAAAATTATTGTATGAAATTATTTTTTAGGAAAATACGCAGTAACTTCCTCAGTACTTATGCTATAGTGTACCATAAAAGACATTACCAATCAGTGCATTAATTTAACTGGATTACTGTGCAATATTTTTTTTATAATTTTGAAAAAATACAAATGCAGCTTTGCATAAAACTACTGAGCACAGTACTTAGCTCCCATGTAACTGTACACAAAATAAAAAAGGGATGTAAAAGATAGCCCGCGTATATTGAAATTTACGTGAATATAAATGTCTTTGTTTTCATATGTTTTATAGAGCAACAATGACTCTTTAGGTCAAAGGCTCAGAGTGTAGCTGTAAGGTGCATCAGTTTCATCATGAGTTTAGGAGCATAATGCAGAGAAAGGAATCTCCATCAAACCAAGTTCTGGGCCTGTCTCACTGTCTTGTCATTTTTGGTTTGAGGATTTGTCATCCAAATCCTTCCTCAGTGACAACCATCTTTCCCTCACCAGGTCTTTGATGTTAAAGTTTGTTTCTGTATGTGTTAGTAACAACTACTTTGCTGACATTGTTGCTGACTTTGCACCAAACCATCTAAGTTAAATTTGTACAACATGCATGGTGTGAAATAGTGTTCCAGTTCTTTGTGTCCGTGGAACAATATAGGAGACAGTCTGACTATTAGTGTCAAAATTACCCATTTCTAAAATCATTAGTCGTCAGATAAGAAGTATAATATGACAAGAAAGAAAATGGACCATGAAAATGATAAGTGAAGTGTTATTCTGGGATGTGTAAATCTGGATTGTCAGTGTGCTGAGATTATTGGGAGGAGGGGGTGTAAAGGGTTGTGTCTTGAATACTGTAAAAATCTGGCGCTTATCAGGATACAACCAGATTATCATGAGAGCTTGATAATTGAGGTCCAGATTTGTGGAGACGTGTTATAATGTGAAGTGTCTGTATGCATGAATCTAACAGAAAACATCTGAAACCAGTAAATCTGTTGAGGTAGAACTACCACCAGGATTAGAAGATATCTTTGCTAGCCTTACACCAGAAGATGTAAGGACCATTGTTAATGAAGTCTCCACTGCAGTACTGACCAGTTTACAGGTTAGAGGTCTAGCTTTTCTCACTTATTTGTTGTTTTTTTTTTGTTAACATGGGAGAGTGGTTCCTCTTGATATTTTCTCAGAATACTTCCCCTCAAAGTTTATGTTACTAGCAAAAGCAATTAATGGTTCTGTATAGCTACAAATGTAAGAGCCTAGATTTGGTTCAGTAACAGAATGTTATTATTATATTTTTTAAGACCGTTATGAGCAACAGTTCATACTGACTCTGTATTTTGGGAGTCACTGTTGCAAGATATGAAAATAGGAAACCTGAATAAAATATTCTTTGTGAGTGGACAATATATTTTTCTTTAATTTCAGCTTTTTTTTTTTTTTTTCCGAAAACATTGATACAAAAAAGCATGTAGATGGATGGTTGTTTTGACCAAAAACAAATGTAATATGCACATCTGGTCTAAAGCCATCCTGACATACTTACAGCAGATATGCATGGCATCAGTATTAGTTTTGCCTACTTTGTGGTGACATTCAATTTCTATATTCATTCTTTACCTTTCAACTCCCTAAGGAATGCAGATCTTCAACAAACACATGCTAAGTCCGTCTGCTGCACGCCATCTGCTGCACGCCATCTGCTCATGGTCTTTCCTTGTCTTCCTCATCCTTTTCAATTCTGCCTCCAGTGTTTTTTTTTCATGTATTTTTCAATTTGCTTTTACCTATCTTACCCTGGGGATTCCAGAACAAGGATAGCCTGGTAATACTATCTGCAGGTTTCCTCAATGTGTGTCCTATCAGCAGGTTTCCTCAATGTGTGTCCTATCAGCAGGTTTCCTCAATGTGTGTCCTATCAGCAGGTTTCCTCAATGTGTGTCCTATCCAGCAATAGCATCTTTTTCTTTCTCATCTATTGTTTCGCTGGCACTTGTCTGGTTCTTGTCATCGGTTCTACATTTGTGATCTTGTCATACCCTTTCAATCCTTGTATTCTGTGCAGGCACCCATTTATGACTGTAACATCTTGGTTGTGTTCTCCATGTTCCAGAGCCATACAATAAAGTTCTATGTAAGAGATAAAATTTCCTGATGTATCTGGGTCAGATTGACTTGTACAAGAAATATCCTGTGTTGTCATGTAGGAATAACTTAAAATTCATCTTGTAACCCAACCACCAAGGAACTGTGGTTCTAATAATTTTCTAAAGACAGTACAAAGAACTATAATCTGGATGATTCTGACATATGGTACTTTACTAAATAAAGTGCTAGATCATTTAATTTTAATTTTAGCTGATAGTTTTGCTGGTGGCCACGTTACTTCCAGTCTGTCAAATTTATGTCAGGGACCCAAAGATGCAGCAATAGAGAATGCAATCAGCGACCCATAGCTTGACTGCTTGCGTCAGGTGTAAACAGACACAATGCAACCAACGTCCTTTTCAGGACGAATGAGGAAGAAGAAGAAGAAATTTATGTCAAGGAATTGAAGTATGGTTGTGTCAGAATGTGGGAAATTCATTAAAAAGGCCATGTTAAAAAAATGTGACATTAGTATTTGTTGTCATATCTTCAGGCTGACATTGAGAACAGAATTAGAACCCAAGAAGATGCAGTGCTTGGCAAAATTAACAAGATCCATAATGAACTGTCATGGACGGTCTGAACATTTTTAATGCAGCATATAACAGATCTGAATTCACACCCAGGATTGTGTCATTCAGCTTCCCAATAGAATACATAAAGCAGTGCTAACATGCTACATCCGTTATCTTGTTCGTAAACACAGAAGCAATACCTATTACCAAAAAAAGACATTTTATCTTCAGTGTTGTGATGCCATGTGATTATCAAATATCTACCAAAGAAATGTAAACATTCTACCATCAAAGAACAAATGTTGCATCATATTCTAACATTAGTAAATTAACTGACCCTGGAAAACTTGCAATACACAAAGACAAATTTAGACAATGGGAAGTGGAGAGGCTAACTATATCAGTCAAAGTATTCCCTAATTATTCACCATGGAGCCACCTTTGTAGTTACCCCTCATTTTATGAAACCTGCACCAAAACATTCATGTGTTCTTGTAGCTGTGGTTTCTTTACCAATTTGTTTTACATTGGGAGGTTGCCAGCCCCATGTACACCCTCATAGTAGTCACCTCATACGACATGCCTGAGTCAACAATAGTCCTATTCTTTCATTGTCTCCTCAGAGACCCCCAGAAACTAGGTGCAGCCTGATTGTATAGAGTCAACAGTATTGTTAGTCTCTTGCCTTGGTGGTAACTGATAAGCTGTTTTCAGTCAACCTTTTGATATTCCTTTCCTACTTCTGTTGTTTACCTTGCCAGCCTGCCTTCATCCTTTCCTTCTATTTTGGTTTTTAACAAGTATTCTATTTGAATGTCCAAAATAATTGTCTCACTTGTGTCTCTTTTACAAGAAATCTGCCTAAACAGACATGCAGTTAACAGATGTAGGGAAAAATGGAATGTATCTCCCCACTATGCTAAATGCCAAAATGTAGATCATAATTTATTTTTTACTAATTTCATTAACTTTTTTTTTTAAATTTTCTTAAGGACTTCTTTTGTTTGTTTGCTTCTTCTTCTATGACATGCAACTCCCACCACACTTCAGACCATCTTTGTTTTTCAGTACAACCACATTTAAAGGGCCAAATCTTTTTCTTTCAACTACTTATTTGTTGTCCATGTTTTTGCACCTTCCAGTAATGAAGACATATATACCATCTCATGACTTTCCTTTTTCATTTATTTGAATGCTAATGTCTGTCTCATGTTGTTGAATGTCTGTCTCATGTTGTTGAATGAATGTCTGTCTCATGTTGTTGAATGTGTGTTTGACAATTTTATTTTACATCTTGGCTTCTATTTCATATCTGCCATTCTTTGTGATTATGTGCCCAAGATATGAAAAATGGTTGACCTGTTCAAGTACCTTTATTTTTATTTTAACATTTAATGTTGGCTTCTCATCAGTTTTGGTAATTATTATAGTTTATCATGCCACAGTTTTATATCATGTCAATATTCTTGACTTATACTGTTTTACTCGCATGTCTAGTTCTTGCAATTCTTATTCATTTTCAGCTAACAAAACCATATCAGCTGCATATCTGAGATAACAAGAGAGGAAACTAAAAATAGTAAGAGTTTAAAAAAAATGTGACAGCATAAGAGTACCAAACACATAAACAGCAGATGAAACCTTCTCCCACATCATAAGAATACACTTAGTAAGTCAATAAATCAGTTAAGATTTCTACAGACATGTCTTCACTTGCACCCATCCAGGTTTTGTAGTTGTAGCCAGCTGAATTACTTAGTGCATTCTCTTTGTCATGGCGCAGCAGAGGTGTCATTCTGAATTAATGTATTCAGTTTTATGGAGTGCAATTTTTTTTTCCTCTCTCTCTTGTTGCCTGAGTTCAGTGGAATGCATTGTTTGTCTGTTACTTCTTATAATCTATTTGTCTTAGTACATAATTGTTGGTTTCAACATCAGGTTTTACAAATGTTTACACTGTTTATCACAACACTTTCCACAAAACAACCAGAAATACTAACAATAAAGGTCACACTGACTTACATTCATCACCTTTTAACTCCCCAAGGAGCATAGGCCTTCAACAAACTTATGCTAAGTCTTCTGGTCCCGTGCCGTCTGCTCAAGGTCTTTCCATGTCTTCTTCATCCCCTTCTTGTCTGTCTTCATTTCTCTTCTCCGTGTGTTCTTTGGTATTCCTCTACCCCTCTTACCTTGGAGATTCCAGAGTAAGGACCATCTGGTAATGCTATCAACAGCTTTCCTCAGTGTGTGCCCTGTCCATCTCCAGCATCTTCTTCTCATCTCTTGTTTCACTGGCACTTGTTTCACTGGCACTTGTTTCACTGGCGCTGGTTTCACCGGCGCTGGTTTCACCGGCGCTTGTTTCACCGGCGCTTGTTTCACCGGCGCTTGTGTCACTGGCGCTTGTTTCACTGGCGCTTGTTTCACTGGCGCTTGTTTCACTGGCGCTTGTTTCACTGGCGCTTGTTTCACTGGCGCTTGTTTCACTGGCGCTTGTTTCACTGGCGCTTGTTTCACTGGCGCTGGTTTCACTGGCGCTTGTTTCACTGGTGCTTGATTCACTGGCGCTTGTTTCACTGGCGCTTGTTTCACTGGCGCTGGTTTCACTGGCGCTTGTTTCACTGGCGCTGGTTTCACTGGCGCTTGTTTCACTGGCGCTTGTTCCACTGGCGCTTGTTCCACTGGCGCTTGTTCCACTGGCGCTTGTTCCACTGGCGCTTGTTCCACTGGCGCTTGTTCCTCTGGAGATTGTTCCGCTGGCGCTTGTTCCACTGGCGCTTGCTCCACTGGCGCTTGCTCCAGTGGCGCTTGTTCCACTGGCGCTTGTTCCACTGGCGCTTGTTCGACTGGCGCTTGTTTCACTGGCGCTTGTTTCACTGGCGCTTGTGTCACTGGCGCTTGTTTCACTGGCGCTTGTTTCACTGGCGCTTGTTTCTCTGGCGCTTGTTTCACTGGCGCTTGTTTCACTGGCGCTTGTTTCACTGGCGCTTGTTTCTCTGGCGCTTGTTTCTCTGGCGCTTGTTTCTCTGGCACTTGTTTCACTGGCACTTGTTTCACTGGCACTTGTTTCACTGGCACTTGTTTCACTGGCACTTGTTTCACTGGCACTTGTTTCACTGGCACTTCGTCTGGTTTTTATCATCAGCTCCACATTAGTGACCACTTTTCAAATCAATAAACCAAAAGATGGATTCTTTTAAAATAAATAAAATGTAAGATAAACCACTATGACTCACATAATGCACAAAAATATGTTAAAGATTAAATATATTTACTATAATTATTCTCATTTAGAAAAGATAATCATGATCTTTGATATAACTTTTATATGTATATTACTATACCGATTTAGTAGTGCTGAGGATATATCCTGGTGTCAAGCACATAGTATATTTTGGTCCTTTTTTTTTTGTTGTTGTTGTAAATTCTAAATTAGTTTTTATTTCTTCTCTATTCTTGCATATATGACCTTTAAGAAAACAGTGTATGAGAGAGGGAAAGATATAGTAAGAGAAATATGCATTTTACAGTAGTTTTCAACTACTTGTTTTACATTCCAACCCAAATGACGCATTTTACAGTAGTGTTCAACCTAAATTATTCATTTTGCGGTAACTTTTCAGCTTAATATATCTACCTTTCTACAATGAATAGGTATTAATAAAACATTGGCATTCACAATTTTTGTGATCTATTATTTTCCTTTTTTGTTTCTATTTCTCTGTGTAGCCTACCATCCTTTGTGAAAATGCTTCCTAGGTGTTTGAACTCTTTGACTAAACTGATCAAGTCATTGCTGATATGGATGTTAAGTGGGACAGGATTTCTGCTCACCTTCATTGCTTGTTTTATTCAAGCTGATCTTCATGATGTTTCTCTCAAATGTTGTAACGTCCACATTTGTGTCCATGGGATCGTTGAGTCTTTTAACATAGTAGTGGTAGGTCTGGTTATCCTCAAACAATAATTTATTCATCATGTCAGATTCTGGATTCGCTTCTGATGTTTTCCAATTTATATAAATGAAAAGGCCTGTGATAACATTAAATATGTTTTTATAACCATCTATTATACATTATTACTATAATGTTTAAACAGATGTGGCA
Source organism: Oreohelix idahoensis (assembly GCA_024509875.1). Lineage (NCBI taxonomy): Eukaryota > Metazoa > Mollusca > Gastropoda > Stylommatophora > Oreohelicidae > Oreohelix > Oreohelix idahoensis. The sequence goes on from JAMPIV010009242.1 coordinate 176,834, forward strand.
CAAGGTTCTAATATTATCTATGTAAATTCCTTGTATTCAATAGTCTTTAGTGTGTCATAATCTGTCCCTGTCTATGATGTCAAAAGCTGTCTCCTGATCTAGAAAAGATGTACTGCATGATTGATTTTATTCAGTAGTATTCTCACAGATATAAATTAGGATGAACATAGCATCAGTTATTCTCTCCCTTCATCTCGCCAAGAAGCATAGGCCTTCAACAGGCGTCTGCCAAGTCTTCCTGTCCCATGCCATCATTTCAAGGTCTTTCCATATCTTCTTCATCCCCGTCATGCCTGTCTCCACCAGTTCTCTTCTCCATGTCTTAATGCATCAGTTATCTTCTTCCTTTTCTGGGGTACAAAAGGTAGATGAAAATTTGCACTGTTTAGCAGCACACACAATTTTGTGAAAATCTATATTTTCAAGAGATTAATAAAATGACCCCAGTAAACTCTAATTTGAAGGACTTAAAAAAAAAAAATGAATGAGACTGCAGCCAAAAATGTATGCAATACACATAAAGGAAAGAGAAACCTGCTATCTGTAATATAATACATTAATAATACGAACCACACATTGTAATAATATGCGAATCTTCACATGTACGATATCCTGTAAATAAAACATGGCTACAAACTGAACATGCTTTTACTGAGTGCCTTCTGAAACATGTGTGTGCTTGTGTAGATGACGAGGTAATGCTTATATACATACATCATAACATTACATGGTGGCAGCGGTCGATACCGGACTGACGCAAAAAACAGCTACACGATAACACGTGAGTACAGTATTCGGCTAATTTTCGTCATCGAGGTCAGCCATGGCGGCGAAACAATATCGCAACGCACCGCAAATGAGATTCGCAGGTCAAGATGATAAGAGTGAAGCTTTCTTGTTATGGCGCCAACGCATAGATCTATATTCCAAGACCACTGGTCTGGAAGGACAAACCCTAACTCCATATATCCTAGAAGCATTGGACGATGAAGGTTTGAAAATTTACAACAGTTTTGCTACCGCCATGCCTGTGGAGTCGGCGACAGACCCCGCAGCCATATTGGACGAATTTGAAAAACGTCTGATAATAAAGCACACGAACTTTAGAGCGGCAAGATTAGAACTTCACCACCTGCGACAGAAACCTGGTGAAAGTCTAGATGATTTTTTCACTCGCATCAAGGAGAAAACAAGTGTATGCAAATTTAACAAAGAAGAAGAAAAAGAGCGAATTATCGAACAGATCCTTCTCAGCACACCAATGCCAGAGTTCCAGAAATGGATACTGAGCCAGAGTGATACACTAACTTTACAACAACTTCTGGATGAAGGCAGGAAACACGAGGCACAAGCACTAAACATTAAACAAATTCAGCAAGGTACAGTAACAGCCCAGGTGGATGCAGTAAAAAGCTATAAACCCAAACAAAACAAAGCAACTGGTTCGAAGCAACAAGAAAAACACAACACAAGCAGAGGTGCTATGTGTAAATGTTGTGGCCTAAACCACATACAAAACCACTGTCCAGCTAAAGACTCTACATGTCATTACTGCAGAAAGAGGGGCCACTGGATAAAATTATGTTTCAAGAGGAAACAAGACAGTGCTCAACACAACCTTCACAGCAGAGAGTCATCAAAACAAACACACTTTATGATGACTGAGGACCTTGACTCCAGTGAAGAAAGTGATCCTTCCACATTTGATACTGTGAAGATACTAACTTTCAGTAATGAACCAAAGAGAACGCAGGCTTTCTGCAAGGTACAATTCCGAATACCAGGAATTAAAAGGCACAAAGAAAGATATATTCGGTTCAAGATAGACACAGGTGCCCAAGGTAACACTCTACCCTTAAGAATATTCAGACAGATCATGCCTGACAAGGTGGATGAGCAAGGATTTCCCACAAGGGATGTAAAACGTAGGAGTGGCAGGACAAAGCTAAGAGCTTACAATGGAACAAGTATAGACTGTTTCGGAGCAGTAACACTTGAATGTTCATACAGAGACTCTGAATGGACATCGTCAACATTTTACTTGATAGATGTTGAAGGACCTGCAATTTTGGGTTTACCAATGTGCGAAAAGCTGAGCGTGGTAACTATTAACAACATTAAAGAGGATGTAGGTCTTGCAGATGCTCTCAGCAGACTACCAAACCCCAACAAGACAGCAGATCTTACCCCAAACATCAAAGTTGATTTTGTCAAGTTTAGCGATAATCGGCTTGAACACATCAGAGAAGACACAATGAGAGATCCTATCCTTAACTCTCTCAAAGAACTGATATACCATGGATGGCCAAGCTCTATCAGGGAAGTTCCAACACACATCCGTCCATACTACTCGATGAGGGACGAGTTAAGCATCGAAGATGGTCTGATCCTTAAAGGAGATCGCATTGTTGTACCAGAAACACAACGCGATATCATCCTTAAACAGCTCCATAATAGTCACCTTGGTATTGTGAAGACACAACTGAGAGCAAAGAAAGATGTTTACTGGCCACAGATAAACAAGGACATAGAAACACTATGTAAAAACTGTTCAATTTGCCAAGAACATGCAAATAGGCAGTGCAGAGAACCTCTCATACCATCAGACATACCATTGAGCCCTTGGAGCATTATAGGAACTGATATTTTCTCAATCGACAATAATGACTACCTTATTATTGCTGATTACTACAGCAAATTTCCCATCATTGAGAAACTTCCACAACCCTCACCATCAGCTGTTATTGCAGACATTACAAAGAAGTATTGCAGCATGTTTGGCATCCCAGATGAAATTAGATCAGACAACGGTCCACATTTCTCAGGTCAAGCATACAGAAACTTCACTAAGAACTGGAAGATCAAACACACAACATCATCACCTAGATACCCTAAATCTAATGGTTTCATTGAGAGACAGATACAAACTATCAAGTCAATCATGAAGAAAACAAGAACAGAGGATGTACACCTAGCACTCTTGAGATGGAGAACAACACCGGTAGACATTAAGATCGACAGTCCAGCAGAACTTATGTTTGATAGAAAAATTAAAGACCTCCTACCATCTAAGGTCCACTTCCGTCCACAACATAGAGACAGCACATATGATCAACTTCAGCATCGTCAGCAAGTTCAGAAATCCAACTATGACAAATGTGCTAAAGACTTACCACCATTATATCCTGGTCAGCATGTGACTACCTACAACCACAACAATGACACATGGTCAAAAGCAACAATCATTTCCAGAAACCCTGAACCCAGGAGCTATACTTTAAGACCAGACAGCAGCAGCAACCTCCCGAGGCGAAACAGAGTGGACATAAGAGAAATCCCACAGAATACAACAGAACAGAGAATTCCCATGCTTTCAACAGACAATGCAGTAACTCCAGACCTTGGTGCCCCACAAAACCAACAAGCGCCAAGGCCGAAATCACAACCAACTCAAGCTAAACCAGGGACTTCCGCAGAACCACCAGCACTTTACACCACTCGTTCTGGCCGTACAGTGACACCTCCCAGCCGATACAGACAGTGACATATATATACTCACACTGAGCATTACACATACTTATCCTTTCTCACATGAAACATTTCGTTGGAAATGTTTGCACACATTTTTTTTTTCAAAAAAGGGGGGATGTAATATAATACATTAATAATATGAACCACACATTGTAATAATATGCGAATCTTCACATGTACGATATCCTGTAAATAAAACATGGCTACAAACTGAACATGCTTTTACTGAGTGCCTTCTGAAACATGTGTGTGCTTGTGTAGATGACGAGGTAATGCTTATATACATACATCATAACATTACACTATCCACAGTTTTTCTATTACTGTGGGACACATCCTAAGTATTAAAGCTGCTAGATGCTACAGAAGGAACTCAAGACTTTTATTACTAGAATACAGAAAAATATTTAAATATAAAAAACACTCTTAGAAACAAATATACAACTATGAAACACAAAGAAAATATAGACAAAATAACCATACACCGACAAATCACCCTTATAGAAGTAAGCACATATGAAGAAAATGAAAACATAAAAGTAACTCTTATTACTTTCAAAAAGAATTAAAAAATAATATATTCGTTAAAAAATAATATACACAAATAGAGTTAACTCTAGTAAACACAAGAGAAAAACACACATGTATCATAAATGCCTTAGTGAAGCCAGTTGGATTGGCCCTAGTGAAGCCAGTTGGATTGGCCCTAGTGAAGCCAGTTGGATTGGCCCTAGTGAAGCCAGTTGGATTGGCCCTAGTGAAGCCAGCTAGCTTATAAACAAAGTGAATACAGGTACGTCAATCAACAAGAGCCGCAAGGCAAGAGAGCCCACAGCTAGCTACTATCTGCAGAGAAGTGCTCATAATGAAATTAACAAATGATTCAGTGAAGGGGCAACTAAAAAAACAAATCCACAAGAAAAGTTTAAATCTGCAGCTGAGACTGAGCTAACCTATATTTTCTATGACCTAATTAAATTCCTTTTGAGCTTGTAGTAAGCCAGCTTCTGTGGAAAACTTTCCAAAACTTAACAACTGCATCAGACTTTGCATATAAATCTGTTTCATGTTTTTAAATACTGTAATTTATAAGAAGAGAATAGGAATGGCCAAAGTTACATTCAACAACATGAAACATATATGGTACTGACATCTAAACAGTTATCTCACAAATTAAAACTGAGAATCATAAAGTGTTATATATATTCTGCATTTCTTTATGGTGTAGAAACATGGACAATGATTAAGCATTTGGAAGAAAGAATTGAGAAAATGTGGATATATAGAATGGGGCGTATCTCATGGAAAGAGAAGAAAACAAATAAGGAGGTCCTAGAAAATCTAGGTATGAAAAGAGAACTAATGAGGGAAATCAAAGTTCGGCAGCTAAAATACTTTGGCCACATAAAAAGGCATAACACCTTGCAGAAGACCATAATAGAAGGGAGAGGTGAAGGCAAACGTGCAAGGGGAAGACAGCGTATAAGTGGGAAGATAACATCAAGAGATGGACAGGAAAGAGTCTATCAGAGTGAACCACCAAGACAAGAGACAGAAGACGTTGGAGATCTATTACAGCCAACTTCGTTGTGGAGATGGCAGCTGATGATGATGAATTTATAAGTAGAGTGGAGGACAATTTTGAAGTAAAAATTAAGTAAAAGTAAGCTGGAATATATTGTGATTACTGGCCAGATTTTGGAAAAAAGAGATAGAGGATGGTAAAGAGAGAAGACACTGGACAGCTTGACTTCCGGGCATGGAAAAAAAAATCAACAACAGAATTGATGAACAGTACTTGAGACAGGAAGCTGTGGAGAAACATGACCTCCTACACCACATGCATGATACGTACAGAAGAAATTTACTATTAGGGATGTGGTAAGGAAGTGACAGGAAATGAGTTGGAGGCGGGGAGGTCAAATGATGTCTGCCTTTGCAGAAGAAAGACTTTAAGGTTCACATACTGATTTGCATTGATGTATTAAACATGACTTTCAAACTCAAAGTAAATGTCGTAAGCGACCTTCAACCATTTTTGGGCTAGCGTCCAGTTTTCCAATATTTGTGTTAAAGTCAGTTAAATAACTGGAACCACCAGGCCTTTACACCTTTTCTTGTTTGGAGTTTCTGCTTGATTTTGTTTGGTTTTCTTTTAACATACAAGCATAATTGGTAATTGTGATTTGCCCTATTTACAATGATTTGACAAGTGTGATGCCACTTTCCCATATTGGCAGTTGTTCATATTATTTGGAATTGAAAATAATATATATCCTAATTATAACACATCAGAGGCTGAACGGGATATTTTCATCATTAATTTAAAAAAAAATAAAATACCACCCACCTACATAACGTGTTACATTATATGAATCATCAGTTATCATTTTAAACTAGAGCCAAAGCCCGTCATATGACGGGAATTAAATTAAAAAGCACCAATACTTAACGACAATGGAAAAATAATGTTAATTGTGAACACCCGATTGTCCATCTGGAGCACCTTGATTTTCTGTTGTTTTAATTAGTACTTTTACATTGTTATGATTTCTTGATCGAGACAATGAGACGTACAGCTTAAAAATCTTCTGATGATTATTTTTTACACTCATCTTGTCGTTGGAGGAAATAAACATCCGTAGACATTAAGTATGGGTATTTATGCATCTCTAGACGCTTGTAAACGAAGATACTTTTTAAAATAATTTCGCTGCAATTGTCTCTTCATCAGATACAATTCACTTATTTGGTGACATTGAGAATAAATTATCAACATTTTCTTCCTATTTTTCTTTTTTTGGACTACCAAAATACTTGTTTTACATCCGGTGTTTTTAAAAAAATAAAATTTTACCTCATATTGGTGAGGCGTGTCCCGTTCAACCTATCGGTTATATTAGTGTGCATGTCCAAATATAAAAGACCTTTAGGTGTGATAATTAAACAAGGTCTGAACATGCACGCCGTTCACATAGCGCATGCACACCAACCTTTGCGTACTTTTCTTTGGCGACTGTTACTATTTTTGGGAGCGTTACGAACGGAAAGAATGAGCTGGAAAACTATATATATTAACTAGTGTAAAAGCCCGTCATAAGATGGGAATTAAATTCAAAAGCACCAATACTTAATGGCAATTTTACTTATTCAAAAGTATTTTAAAAAATAAATTTGCTTTACATTGTTACAGGGTGTTTATATTATTTTGATAATGAGTAACACTGTGACTCAGACTAAGTCCATATAGGGGTATGTAGTTTAGTCCCCGCACACAACCTTCTCCACCAACATAAATTCTTCTTCTTCTTCTTCTTCTTCCGTCCTTAGCCAAAGACCGACCAAGCAGTCAGAGGCCATCACGCCTTGTGGCGTCTTAAGGGCAACAGCAGATTGATTTTCTCTGTTGTAGTTTCCCATCACGCCTAGCGGCGTCTTTAGGGCAACAACAAATAGATCCATCTGCCGTTGTTTCCGTAATCGGTGTGACAAGCCAACGGGTGATCAGCCCATTGGGCACCAACATAAATGATACTGCCAAAAGGCCAGGCTGGACAATTGAACATATATTTTAATGTACAACACGATGCTCCTCAAGTATCATTAGTAAAGCCATCATACACATAGGCATAATATAGTAAGGCAGTCCTCAGTACGTTTTCATATCGTATGTCACTAAAACGCTGTCCTTGACAGGTTTTTCAGAATATTTTATTTACTCACGTTCTTCACAATAATAGAATTCCTTTCATACATAAACTGGCATCATCCACGGAGGTGTATGGATGATCCAGGGGTCGAACTTGGTATGAATCTGTAGTGAAGTAATATAATTCTTAGGAGCTCTAGACACACACATTCGCCTGCCTTGAAAAACACAGAGAAGAGACCGTTTGACAGATCGCTAACTTCAACAGACGGCTACTCTAGGCGTCTGCTACTCGACCCAAAAGTCATGACGTACTTCCTGTAACCAAGGGTCACCGGTCATAAACAAATATGACTACTTGTCGAACAGTATAGATATCGACATACATGTTATGAATTTTAATCATAACATACATCTGATGTTAAAAGTCTGAACATGACGGGAGCATCTTGATTTTAATTTGTTTTAATCTGGACTTTTACATTGTTGTGATTTCTTGATCGGGACAATGCGACGTACAACTTAAATCATGGATCTCCACATCTTCCTGTCTCCAGTTTATGTATTGTTTATCAGTTGCGTTGTTGACTTCTTTCCATACAATATAATCAAACTGTTCAGTGCCTTCTATCTTTCGTGCCCAGTCTCCTTTTCTTCCCCCGTTCCTGCTCTCACAACATATAACAGCATTCTTCTTCTCACAACAAGCCAGAAGACAGTGAATTGCTTCCTCCTGTTAGTAAGTAAGCTACCTGTGCATCACCACAGTACACGAACTCCGTAGCACCAGCGAGGATCCCAATGTGTGTATATGGGATCACACATTCTATAAATATTTTTGTAACATTCTTGAACAATAATACAATTTTACTAATAATGTAGTTTTACACTCTTTAATATTAATATATTTTAAAGTAATTTTTTAATGAAAAAATACACCGATATAAGGGAACCAAATAATTTTGTACAAAGTATGTACATGCATGCCGTTCACAGAGAGATGTTAGTGACGCTTGCACACCGTCCTTTGCGAATTCTTCTTTGGTAAGTGTTACTATTTTCTGGAGAGTATTAAAAACCAAAATATAAGGGAAACAATATAATTAATGTGTAACTTTCAACCAAAATAACTTGTTGCATCCCTTAGCATTACGAAGGCTTCTGACAAAAAAAGCTGGCATTTTATATAGTTGGGGGAAAAAAAAAAACACACACACACACACAAATAGTAATACGTCTTACAAGGAGAAGGACAAAAAAAACCTACGTTGCGGCCACAAGGCCTTCGTCAGGGACAGACAAACAAGAGACAGGAGGGAAATAAATAGAGAATTAAGTAGAGAACATGAAACAATAAAAATAAGAGAAAAAACTCCCTTAATATTAAGTCCAGTCACATGTGAAGCAAGATGGCTGCCACTAAACCGGAAAGAGGAAGTCGATAGTACATTAAAAATAAGAAATAATGAAAACAAGGATTGGAAAAGAGTAAGAAAAAAGTAATCAATAAATAATAAATAAAATGAAAAAATAAAATAAAAAATAAAAATAAATAAAATATAAAAAAAATATAAATAAATAATAATAATAAATAAATTTTAAAAAAAAATAAAAAAAAAATAAAGAAAGAAATAGAGCTAAATAAATTAGAATAAAATAAAAAATTAATAAAGGGAAAAAAAAAATTTAAAAAAAAATTGAAATAAAATAAATAAACAAATTTAAAAAAGGGTTTTAATAATAATAATAAGTAAATAAATAAATTAATTAAATTATTAAATTTTAAAAAAAATGGTAAAAAAAAAAAGGGTGATCGCATCAAAGTAGACAGTCATAAGACAACTGGGACTCGATAGAGAAAGGCGTCTCAGACAAAAGAATGTTGGGTATTCAAACCGTGTGGTTTGAGGCAACCCATAAGATGGATGAGGCGTTGTTCCTGGCGAAACCGACTGTTGGCGTCCGAGGCATTTTATATACAGTATATATATATATATATATATATATATATATATATATATATATATATATATATATATATATATATATATATATATATATATATATATATATATATATATATATATATATATATATATATATATATAAACTCCGCCAATGCCGGTCCCAAGCCCAGATGAAAAAGGAGGAGGGCGGCCTGCATGGAGGCCGTAAGGAGGCAGCCCCTCCACCATGCAAAGGCACAACAGGCCAATCACCTGTTTGCTTTAAATCACGATTGCTAGCAACACAAGAGAGAAAACTGGACTGATTCTAAAGGCGACGAACTGGAACGGACTACGACTTATGGAACCTGGAACACAAGAAGTATAAATGGGAAGGAGGAGCTGGTGGAAGAGATGAGGAAAGCAAAACTAGAAATCCTGGCTATAACGGAAACTAAGAAAAAAGGACAAGGAGTCATGGATCTCGATGGCAACACGCTGCTCTACAGTGGTGTACCCATGTCTGAAAGAGCTAAAGGGGGCGTGGGTTGCATTGTGGCCCAAAATCAAAAAGATAGTATCAAGGGATGGAACTTTGTCTCGGAGCGAATTATGGTTGTTAAACTAAAAGAAGGAGAAACCATAGTCAACCTGGTCATAGTGTATGGGCCAAATGAGGATGAGAGAGCAGAGGTCAAGGAGGAATTCTTCGAGCTGCTTCAAAGGACAGTGGATGACTGCCTAGATGAAGTTATCATGCTCGGAGATTTTAATGCCAGAGTTGGAAATGACCATGCTAGATGGGGTGGAGTTATCGGAAGATATGGAGAAGATACTCTCAATGACAATGGATAGCGACTCCTTAGATTCTGCAGTGAGCAGAATCTGATCATTACAAACACAAAGTTCCCCCATAAGCGCATACATGCATACACTAGATGTGAACCAACAAAGAATGAGAAGTCAGTGATCGACTATGCCATTGTTCGGAGAAGCTCATTCAAATATGTCCGAGATGCTAGAGTCTGGAGGGGGCCAGAGATTGGAAGTGATCACTACCTGCTAACAATCAAAAGAACAACTGAAAGAGTTGCTCAGCCTAGGAACTGTCCAACATCACGCAAGAAACCAAATAAACGAGCAGGAGAAATGAGCATTAGGACCTACAAGCTGAGAGAGCCAGAAATTAAGACCAGATATCAGGGGCTTATTGCTGCAGCGGTGAGCAACACAGAAGAACGACCTGATGACTTGGAAACCCTCTGGATTAAATTCAAGGATATCATAAAGACAGCTGCTGCAGAAGCATGCGGTGAAGTCCGACTTGGGAACAAGAGAAAGAGGACACCTTGGTGGACAGAGGAAGTCAAAGAGAAAATAAGAGAGAAGAAAATGGCATGGAAACAATACTTAGGAGCTAAAAACACAGCAGGACAAATAGCGAAATATAGAGAATATGTGACACTCAGAACAGAAGCAAAGAACAAAGTGCTAGCAGCAAAACAGAAGTCCCGGGAAGAATTTGGAGAAAAGCTAGAAAAAGATGCACAAGAAAACCAGAAATTGTTCTATAAGACCCTAAAGAACATGAGGAAGGAAAAACAATGCCCTCTAAAATTTATAAAGGACAAGCAAGGCAAATTGCTTACTGCCCCGAAGGAAGTAATGGGAAGATGGAAAGAATATTTCTCAGAACACCTGGATGGTGAGCATGGTGAAGCATCAGAAATGATAAACACTAGCACAGAAGAGAAAACCAATGATGGTGAAGATGACATAAAGATGGAAGAACTGAAGGCAGCACTGGAGAAAATCAAGATGGGCAAAGCAGCAGGGCATGATGGTATAACACCAGAAATGGTTAAGTTCATGGGAGCATCAGGCGACCTATTACTCTTAAGGGTTTTACAGGCAGCGTGGTACAACAAGACCATACCAAAGTATTGGGAGATTGCCATCATAACACCAATTTTCAAAAAGGGTGACAATCGACAGTGTGGAAACCATAGAGGCATATCCCTTCTCAGTGTCCCTGGTAAAATCTACTCTAGAATTCTAGAGCAGAGACTCCGACGCCTAGCTGAGCCACAATTGGATGAGGTCCAGTGCGGATTCCGAGCAAACCGAAGTACTCAAGACCTAATCTTCACACTCAGACAGCTGAGTGAAAAGGCCCTTGAGTATAAGAGTGAGATGCATCTTTGTTTCATAGATCTGGAAAAGGCGTTTGACAGAATCCCCTGGAGCAAACTTTGGGACTGTTTGGCAAGGAAGAATATTCCAGCACCTCTGATTCATGCTATACAGAGCTTCTACAAGTCTTGCAGAAATTATGTGAGGACAGCAAACCATAAGTCGGAAGAGTTCAGGACCACCACTGGTGTAAGACAAGGTGATATCCTATCACCTTACCTCTTCATACTCCTTATGGACGATGTCATCAAGGCATGTAAGGAGAGAAAGTATTCAGTGGGGTACTGGAAGATGAGACAGGTCTATATTTCGGATCTGGCATTTGCTGATGATGTTGCCCTGATTGCTAAATCAGAGGCACATCTCCAATCCAACCTGCAAGTCTGGAAGGAAGAGCTGGAGAAGAGAGGGATGGTCATAAGCAGCTCTAAAACAAAATCCATGGTGATATCACGAGAAGAAAGAAAACATCAGATTAAGCTGGGAGAACAGGTCCTGGAGCAGGTCGACCACTTTAAATACCTCGGAGCTATTATAGACCGAAAGGGAGGCATCAAAGAAGAGTTGGCCACTCGAAAAGCAGCAGCTGGGAGACTTTTTCAGGCCATAAATCGAGGATTCCTCAGCAAGAGAGAGGTTGGTAAGAAAACGAAGATGGCTGTATACCGCTCCACCTATGTCCCAGTCTTGACATACGGATGTGAGTCATGGGCAATGACTACAACCCATAAAAGCCAGATCCAAACCTCAGAAATGAGGTATCTGAGGAAGGTGGTTGAAGTAACAAGAAGAGACATGGTACGCAACCAGACGATACGTCAAGGCCTTAAATCCTACCCCCTGCAGACCCAAGTAGAACAGTCCCAATTAAGATGGTTTGGCCATGTCTGCAGAATGGGAGAAGATCGGATACCACGACAAGCATGGGAAACAAAGAGCCAAGGATCCAGACCCCGAGGACGACCCAGAGTCCGCTGGGAGGACAACATTAGACAATCTTTGAAGGATCGAGGACTAGAATGGAACCAGGCCAGGAGGAAGACAGCCGATAGGATAGTCTGGCGCTCTCTCTTCCAAACCTCTCCACCTCACGGTAGAAGGGGAACGACTAAGTAAGTAAATATATATATATATATATATATATATATATATATATATATATATATGATAATAAAATTCAAATCTCAGTATGAAACACATTTTTGCAAAAATGTTTATTATTATTACAACAAACGTTTGCATCAGAAAAAAAAAAAAAAAACGAAATACTTTACAGTAATTTGCCTCCTACATTTTGTTTCTATTCTTAATGTGACATTTTTTATCTGTGCCCATAACAAGAGTCTCAGTATCAGGTATTAAAGTCTGACAGGGTAGACAAAGATGCCCTCTTTCTGCGTGTTCATGCAATTTATTTATTTTGCAAGGCTACTGACTGCAATATCACCAGATTAATCTAAGTACGAAGTTGGGGAATCTAGAAGTATTAATGAAATTTTGCTCCATAATTGTGGGCAGACAGACGGTATCTTCCTATTCTCTAGCGTTGTATATACATAATTGTGGGCAGACAGACGGCATCTTCCTGTTCTCTAGCGTTGTATATACCCACCCAGGTTAAAATCCACATTACATTCATTGTTGTTGAGCTTTTCCAAGAATTCCTCTTGACATGTCGCATCTACATCACAGATGCCTTGACTGGATGCATCATCTCTACATCACAGATGCCTTGACTGGATGCATCATCTCTACATCACAGATGCCTTGACTGGATGCATCATCTCTACATCACAGATGCCTTGACTGGATGCATCATCAACACTTCAAATTTATCAGGTCATTAAATCAGGGAAGAAGAAATCAAGTGATAATTTTCAGACTCAGAACCGGGCATTGCAGACTCAGATACCATCTGTTCAACACGAGCATGTACTCCAAAACTGTCGGCTCCATGAGAGGAGCAGGATGACAGAGTGGCTTTCTCCAGCCCATTTGAGGGAACAACTATATCATGGTGACGACAGAAACCTGAGATGGACTGCCATCTTTATAAGAGCGATAGATGTGGTTATATGAGAGCGAACAACGACAAAGAATCTCTGCGAAGTGAACGATTGTTTTTTTTTTTAAATTTTAAAACATAGTTTGCCTGAATAAAGCTCATTTGTGATAAAGGCAGAGATAACGTTTAGCAATCAATACGGATCACGCATTCACTAGTGTACCACTGTTTCATTTTCTGTCAAAAGTTGTTATTGTTTGTCGCTGTGATAACACTAATACATCTTTGAATATTTCCATAAAATGTGTGAAACACCTTCCTTTAGACAGCCAATGTACTTCTGTATGTTATAACACCCCCCCCCCCCTCCTTTTCCCCAAGTGTCTGCGCCTCCTGTTGTCTTATGTAGAAAATGAACCCACTCCATCTTGGTTGCAGCTTTAAAATCCACAATTCTGCCAGCCGGAGGCAATTGTGAAAGTAACCCTTATGTTGAAAACAAATTATTGTGCCACAGCACACCAACGACTAGGGACAGACACTGACCCACCTGTGCAAAGCCAACGAGGCTTGAAGCTACTGCACGCTAGCAACTGAAATCTACTTGCGCCCGACACCTCATATAAAATTCGCCGCGTGTTGCCTGTAAGCCACCGTCCCTTCATCAATACAACGAAAAACTCAATGCATTGTGGACTTGGAAAAATGTCCACTTTCCGGATGTTTCCTGTAACGCAGGTGGTGATATAGTTTACTGTCCCGAATTCCATAGCCCATTGCGGTTGTTCCACAGCCAGCATGATGCCTTTTCTACAGTTTCACTAAGCTTCAGTGCCCTTGTTCTCGACTGTTCCCTCAGCCCAAACAGTTTCAATAAATCATACACTGATGCAGCCACGAGCCCTCTTGCACCCACCTCAACAGCCATGACCCTTGCAGTGAACCCATCGTGTCTCAAATCCGCGGCCAGACCACTATACTTGGCCGCTTTGAACAAATGCTGCTCTTCCAATCTGGATTCAAATGGCACGATCAGTTCAATCAATATAACCTGGTGCGATGATGAAGAATGCAACACTATATCCGACCGTCTTCAAGATTTCCTGAAACTCTCTGGATATGACCCTCGTCCAGGTAGGTCTACCGCCATCTCCCACTCATTTGCACAGTCATGGAGAGATGGTACACTGCTACCTGATTTACTCGGTTTTAGGTGTGCTGACTTTCCTGCTCTCAGAAAGTATGTGTTTGGGGTGTTCGGCCTGACATTGCTATCCGCCTTCATCCTTGCCAGATCTATTGTTGCAGCCAGCTAATCTCACCATAGCTGAATCTCCACCAGATGCACGCGCACTAATGTTGGCCAATGGATTATTAGTTTATTCAAAATAATCCTTTATTGTAGTGAACTCTTTTGTATCATCTGTGAGATAATCTGCAAACAACACAGTATATATATATATATATATATATATATATATATATATATATATATATATATATATATATATATATATATATATATATATATATATATATATATATATATATATATATATATATATATATATATATATATATATATATATATATATATATATATATATATATATATATATATATATAAGCAGCACACCCGCCAAAATGTTGTGCTTTGTCTGCTCCATCTCCTCATGACGGCATTAAATCTCATGTGGTCATTTATATGGACGCAATGTTTGTGAAACCATGGAATAAATTAGTAAATAAATAAATAAAGGTAATTAACAGGTACTCGTTGGACATAAAGGATGATATTAGAAAACAGAAAAGAAAATATATGTGATAGGCTTACCGGGAATCGAACCTAGGACCACCCAAACGGCGCCATCGCCTTGCTGTAACAGTATCTCGTGAAAGGACACTCAGTCAATTTTGCACCCAAAATAAGTGCATTATTGGCTGAGGTCATTCTCATGACACTCACACAACTATGGTATATAGGACCCGTGGACGACCTAGACAGTTTAAAGACGCAATCACTAATATAACTTTCCATATCCATGGAGCAACGCGTCAAAATGGCATGGGAAAAAGTGAAAAAAAGCCAGTGGATTGAAATTTGACCAATTAATTAACAGCTGCTTTATCACAACGTGTTTTGTAAATGGACGGATATATTTAAAAAAAAAAAAGCTTCCTTGGTACGTATCATCATCATAATCCTCCACTCCCAAAGGAGCATAGGCCTTCAACAAACACATGCCAAGTCCTCCTGTCACGTGGCATCATCTCACGTTCTTTCCACGTTCTCCTCATCATTTTCACCTCTGTTTCCAGCTCTCTTCTCCATGTGCTTCTTGGTCTACCTCTGCCTCTCTTGCCCTGAGGGTTCCAGAACCAGGACTACCTTGTAATGCTATCAACAGGTTTCCTCAGTGTGTGACCTATCCATCGCCATCGTCTTCTTCTCATCTCTTGTTCCACTGGCACTTGTCTAGTTCTTGTCATCAGTTCCACGTTGGTAACCTTGTCATACCATTTTAATCCTTCTATTCTATGCAAGCACCCATTTATGAAAGTCTGTAGCTTTTTGGTTGTTGTCTTTGTTGTTCTCCATGTTTCAGAGCCATACAATAGGACTGACTTCACATTTGAGCTGAAGATTCTTATTTTCGTGTTGGATCCGATTTATCTTGATCTCCATATATTTCCCAATGCAATGAACGAACGAAATCTTTATTTCATGAAAGCTCCTCTTGCTTTTTGTATTCTTATTTTAATATCACTGTCTGTCCCTCCAACTTTGTCTATATTGCTGCCAAGATATGTGTACGATTCTACATCTTGTAGTGGTGTTTCTTCAAGTTCAACCTTGTTATCATTACCTGCATTTATTCTTATTATTTTTGTCTTTTCCCTGTTTTGGAACACAGGTACGTACTAAAAACAAAAATGCTATTACTCCGTCTCCGGAAGTATCGACTTCAACGACTAAGCCGAGTTTTTGCAAATGTAGCGAATGCCGTTCTTTATTCATACTCACCAGATTCACAAATGGGAAAAATTCAAGTCATTACGTATAGAATCAAACAAGTACCATTATTTTTGAAACAACATGTGCAGTTGTTTCAACACGCGGCCAGTTTAGTTACCCGCATGCAAAAAACGCGCCATGAAAAAAGACTCCAGCTGTGGGGGGAAAAAAGATGTGACAAATTTTTTACGGACGCATAAGGAAATTCTAATAATTATTAATTCGTGCTATTTCAAGCATCGTGCAATGACCTACAGCGCACGACTTTTACGTAATTTCCAGACTGCAACTTTGGTGGGAAAAAGATGCGCTCTATTTCAAGCGTCATGTAATTGTAATATAATACATTAAAATACGAAACCACACATTGTAATATAATACGAAACTTCACATGTACGAGTATTCTGTAAATAAACATGGCAGCAAACTGAACACGCTTTTACTGTGTGCCTTCTGAAACATGGTGTGCCTGTGAAGAGAACGTGGTAACGTATATATACATACATCATAACATTACATGGTGGCAGCGGCCGATACCGGACTGACGCAAGAAGCTACACGATAACACGTTAGTACAGTTTGTTCGGCTAATTTTCTTCGTTGAGGTCAACCATGGCGGCGAAACACTATCGCAGCGCACCCCAAATGCGATTTGCCGGTCGAGATGATAAGAGTGAAGCTTTCT
This sequence comes from Oreohelix idahoensis, assembly GCA_024509875.1. Taxonomy (NCBI): domain Eukaryota; kingdom Metazoa; phylum Mollusca; class Gastropoda; order Stylommatophora; family Oreohelicidae; genus Oreohelix; species Oreohelix idahoensis. Next base: position 193,859 of record JAMPIV010009242.1, read on the forward strand.
TATTTTGGCGGCAACGCATAGATCTCTATTCCAAGACCACTGGTCTGGAAGGTCAAGCCTTAACTCCATATATTCTAGAAGCATTGGACGATGAAGGTTTGAAAATTTACAACAGTTTTGCTACCGCCATGCCGGTTGAGTCGGCAACCGACCCCGTAACAATATTGGACGAATTTGAAAAGCGTCTGATCATAAAGCACACACACTTTAGAGCGGCAAGATTAGAACTTCACCACCTGCGACAGAAACCTGATGAAAGTCTAGATGATTTCTTCACTCGCATTAAGGAGAAAACAAGAGTATGTAAATTTAGCAACGAAGAAGAAAAAGAGCGAATTATTGAACAGATTCTTCTTAGCACACCAATGCCAGAGTTCCAGAAATGGCTACTGAGCCAGAGTGATACACTAACTTTACAACAACTTCTGGATGAAGGCAGGAAACACGAGGCACAAGCACTAAACATTAAACAAATTCAGCAAGGTACAGTAACAGCCCAGGTGGATGCAGTAAAAAGCTATAAACATAAACACAACAAAGCAACTGGTACTAAGCAAAAAGGAAAACACAACACAAGCAGAGGTGCTGTGTGTAAATGTTGTGGCCTAAACCACATACAAAACCACTGTCCAACTAAAGACTCTACATGTCATTACTGCAGAAAGAGGGGCCACTGGATACAATTTTGTTTCAAGAGGAAATAAGACAGTGCTCAGCACAAACTTCACAACAGAGAATCATCAAAACAAACACATTCTATGATGACTGAGGACTTTGACTCCAGTGAAGAAAGTGATCCTTCCACTTTTGATACTGTGAAGATACTAACTTTCAGTAATGAACCAAAGAGAACGCAGGCTTTCTGCAAGGTACAATTCCGAATACCAGGGATTAAAATGCACAAAGAAAGATATATTCGGTTCAAGATAGACACAGGTGCCCAAGGTAACACTCTACCCTTAAGAATATTCAGACAGATCATGCCTGACAAGGTGGATGAGCAAGGATTTCCCACAAGGGATGTAAAAAGTAGGAGTGGCAAGACAAAGCTAAGAGCTTACAATGGAACAAGTATAGACTGTTTTGGAGCAGTAACACTTGAATGTTCATACAGAGGCTCTGAATGGACATCGTCAACATTTTACTTGGTAGATGTTGAAGGACCTGCAATTTTGGGTTTACCAATGTGCGAAAAGCTGAGTGTGGTAACTATTAACAACATTAAAGAGGATATAGGTATTGCAGATGCTCTCAGCAGACTACCAAACCCCAACAAGACAGCAGATCTTACCCCAAACATCAAAGTTGATTTTGTCAAGTTTAGCGATAATCGGCTTGAACACATCAGAGAAGACACAATGAGAGATCCTATCCTCAACTCTCTCAAAGAACTGATATACCATGGATGGCCAAGCTCTATCAGGGAAGTTCCAACACACATCCGTCCATACTACTCTATGAGGGATGAGTTAAGCATCGAAGATGGTCTGATCCTTAAAGGAGATCGCATTGTTATACCAGAAACACAACGCAATATCATTCTTAAACAGCTCCATAATAGTCACCTTGGTATTGTGAAGACACAACTGAGAGCAAAGAAAGATGTTTACTGGCCACAGATAAACAAGGACATAGAAACACTATGTAAAAACTGTTCAGTTTGCCAAGAACATGCCAATAGGCAGTGCAGAGAACCTCTCATACCATCAGACATACCATTGAGCCCTTGGAGCATTATAGGAACTGATATTTTCTCCATCAACAATAATGACTATCTTATTATTGCTGATTACTACAGCAAATTTCCCATCATTGAGAAACTTCCACAACCCTCACCATCAGCTGTTATTGCAGACATTACAAAGAAGTATTGCAGCATATTTGGCATCCCAGATGAAATTAGATCAGACAACGGTCCACATTTCTCAGGTCAAGCATACAGAAATTTCACTAAGGACTGGAAGATCAAACACACAACATCATCACCTAGATATCCTAAATCTAATGGCTTCATTGAGAGACAGATACAATCTATCAAGTCAATCATGAAAAAAACAAGAACAGAGGATGTACACCTAGCACTCTTGAGATGGAGAACAACACCAGTAGACAGTAAGATCGACAGTCCAGCAGAACTTATGTTTGATAGAAGAATTAAAGACCTTCTACCATCTAAGGTCCACTTCCATCCACAACATAAAGACAGCACATATGATCAACTTCAGCATCGTCAGCAAGTTCAGAAATCCAACTATGACAAATGTGCTAAAGACTTACCACCATTATATTCTGGTCAGCATGTGACTACCTACAACCACGACAATGACACATGGTCAAAAGCAACAATCATTTCCAGAAACCCTGAACCCAGGAGCTATACCTTAAGACCAGACAGCAGCAACAACCTCCTGAGGCGAAACAGAGTGGACATAAGAGAAATCCCACAGAATACAACAGAGCAGAGAATTCCCATGCTCTCAACAGACAATGCAGTAACTCCAGACCTTGGTGCCCCACAAAACCAACAAGCGCCAAGGCCGAAATCACAACCAACTCAAGCTAAACCAGGGACTTCCGCAGAACCACCAGCCCTTTACACCACTCGTTCTGGCCGTACAGTGACACCCCCCAGCCGATACAGACAGTGACATATATACTCACACTGAACATTACACATACTTATCCTTTCTCACATGAAAAATTTCGTTGGAAATGTTTGCACACATTTTTTTTTCAAAAAAAGGGGGGATGTAATATAATACATTAAAATACGAAACCACACATTGTACTATAATACGAAACTTTACATATACGAGTATTCTGTAAATAAACATGGCAGCAAACTGAACACGCTTTTACTGTGTGCCTTCTGAAACATGGTGTGCCTGTGAAGAGAACGTGGTAACGTATATATACATACATCATAACATTACAGTAATGACCAGAAGCGTAAGAAAGAAGGAAGGCCTACACAGGACAATAGAAAAGTCTGTATGTCAGGAGAAGCAATTCTTACATCGGCTTACTTGTCCAATAATCATCGCTCTAGGAATCCGCGTAGGAACCGCTAACAGTGCACGAAAAATTACTAAGCCAACGCGCGATTCGGTCATTTTCACAATTCAATCAATACCCTTTAGCTCTGCAGAAAGGATAGACCTTCAACAAACACATGCCAAGTCCTCCTGTCACGTGCCATCAACTCAAGTTCTTTCCATGTTTCCCTCACCATTTTCACTTCTGTATCTAGTTCTCTTCTCCATGTGTTTTTTTTTGTCTACCTCTGCCTCTCTTTCCCTGGGGATTCCAAAACAAGGACTGCCTTGTAATGCTATCAGCAGGTTTCATCAATGTGTGTCATATCCATCGCCAGCGTCTTCTTCTCATCTCTTATTCCCCAGGCACTTGTCTGGTTCTTGTCATCATTTCCACATTTGTGACATTGTCATACCATTTCAATCTTTCTTTTCTACGCAAGCACCTATTTATGAAAATCTGTAGCATTTTCACACTTGCTTCTAGGAATTAACTTGACATTTCTACATTTTAGGCTTCGCTAAATTGCTTTTAAAAGATGAAAACATTAACATTTAAAATCAAAATACGTGTTTATAACTGGTTGCTTCATGTGTTACCTCTTATTATAATGTAAATGTCCATCTTTGATCAAAATTCGGATAAGTAGAAGTACTTTATATTAGATGGTTCAAGCGACTTCTATTTAAAAAAAAAAAAATACTATTTATTGCCTAAGAAAAATTCACCGAATCTTTTGGCCGAATACCATCACCAACCAAGATCTGCTTACTCGTAGCAAGCAAGAGGACATGCACACCATCATAGCTGGCAGACGCTGGAGCTGGGTTGGCCATGTCCTCAGAAGGGACCCTGATGCAATCACAAGAACAGCTATGCTATGGACCCCTGAAGGAAAACGAAAAAGAGGCCGACCAAAAACAACCTGGCGTAGAACTGTGGAGGCTGAGATGCAAAGAATGAACCAGAGTTGGGGCACTGTACGAAGGATGGCCACCGACCGAGCAAAGTGGAATCAATTTGTTGTTGCCCTACAAGACGCCACTAGGCGTGATGGCCACTGACTGCTTTGACGGTCGGCGGCTAAGGATCAAAGAAAAAGAAGAAGTACTATTTATATCTCGCTTCTTAGTGAGGTAGGATCCGTACACAGTTACTGTTGTTCTTTGTTGAATTAAAAATTTATGCAATAAACCCTAGCTTTATTTCAGCTGGATCTGTTAAAACTCAAATTTAGCCTCTTGTCTGAAATGGCCACTATGTCTTCACTATTTGTAGGGCCCACCAAAAATCCTCAAACGCCCAGTAGTGGGTGATATCACCGAGGTTGAAGACTACTGAATTAAACAGTCGACTTATGGGTCCCTTGGATTATCATAATCGTGTGTGATATTCCTAGAATAAGTGCAAATAACTATGGGATCACGCGTTCACTGGTTGGAGATTCACTGACGTTATAGAAATGGTAGAGATATCAGGATAGTCAGCTTCCTGCGCAAAACGTCGTGGTTACATAAAACGTCCATGAACATGTCAAATACAGCAAGAAGTGTAACTAGGGTTGATGGCACCCATGGCAAATTTGTGACGAGCTGGATTTTGGGGCGACCTCTTCTCGATCTCTCTTTCACTATGGCAGTAATCAGTTACATTGTTGTCCTGACTAATTGCGTGCTTTTCCAGGGTCAGCACTTTTTCTTTCTCAGTTGCGTAGCAGATATTTTGTATCAACATTCTTTCTCTCCTTATAAAAATAACGACTCCCAAGAACACGTGTAAGAGGCCTAATCAAGAGCCTTAACTTTATTCATCTGAGCAAAAAAGTCTGCGTAAGTTGTGCATTTTGCATTGTTCATTACTAACATGTGAACTAATATGTATATATTGCCATGTGAATATTAATATGTGAAGATCGCTAGTGGATCTCCAGGTCACTTGAGGCTGGCAACCTCAGCGTATAGAATGATGGTTTCATGAACCACCACTGCAAGGGCTGGTGACTGCTTTATCGCTAGTTTCTTACGGAGACATAAAAGGATTGGTAGTCCCAGGTTCCACATGGAGCAAGGAGGGAAAGATGAAAGAAAGGATGTACATTTTAAGTATAATATTTACATTTTCAAACCAGTGTAAATGTCTATGTAAACATATTCACGTTAAAATTAATGAAAGTTTCAAACTTTTCAATCAGTGTAAATGTAAATGAAAACATATTTAATTTATATTGTGAACACTTTTCAGTCAGTGGAGATGTAAATGTAAACATATTCTATCTGTACTATTAACCTTTTCATTTAAATGTAAAATAACTATATAGCTATTCAAAAGAAAGTGTTCTCTCGGGGGATTAAGTTTAATTCTCATCGAGGGTAAATTCTGAGGTAGACGGGATGGTAGAATAGGAGAAAGGGGACACATAAGTATGTGTCGGGAAACACAATACTCAGGAGAGCGTTTCGTTTCTATTCTTTTACCATAGTTGGTGGTGGTACCATTTGAGGGTACTATCTCTGGAACAAAAAGGGAAAAGTGGCCTGAGCTTTAAGACAAGGGACCAGCTTCGTAGACAGTCCCTGACACTTCTAGAAACGTGCTACACCCTACAACCTTGACCAGCGACGAGGGTGATCAGTCTACCAAGAACCAAACCATTAGAAGGAACAGAACCGTCACTGACAGCTAAGTAGTTCTATAAGCTGCCACTTGACTTCTTAACTAAACATTCTACCATCCTCCGAGGATGAACATTTTCTTTTAAACTATTCAATTATTTAAACTGTTAACACCGAAGTGATTATTACATTTTGTTATTTGTAATTATTACAAACTTAACTTCGATGTAATCATTTTAGATGTACTGCATGTTTGTCTCAGTCAATTTACTAAATAGACTCTAAACAGAGCTATACCATAGTAATACGAATTCCACTGAGTAAATCAGGGTGGGGGCTTGACGAGCTAAAATAATAATTGCTTAATCCTTCACAAAAGTTGTCGGCAGATCCCAGAGTTAACGTGCTCAGCCAATGCAACATTGTTCTCGCTTTTCTGAATATCTTGCAGCCTGCCTTGGGATAGAAGCGTCATTACCCTTCTATCTACAACTCTGCCAAGAGTAATCTTAAGCAAAGTTAGACACCTTTGAACTCCCATATTAGATACTCTTGAATTAGGCAAAGCAGGGGAGGCGATCCGTGACAAAATTAAAGAAAAAATAGTGCCGCTTGAAAACTTTTATCCCTACCGTGCCTAACCTTTACCTGCATTCCACATTTTGCTGACACACGCAACCCTACGTACTTGAAACTGCTCACTTCCTCTAACCCCTCCCTTCCAAACAAACTCTCAACTGGTACTGTTGCTATTCTGTGCAGCACACCATTACCTGACTCTTTCCTATAATTACACATAAATGTGAAGTGGGATAAATGGGATTGCCATAAATGAGAAGTGGAGTTTTTGCATTAAAACAATCCCACCTGCCTCACCCTAGTTACGCCACTGAACACAGCTAATGAGTCCTGCATAGAAATTGTAGTGAGACGAGTGGGCCCGAATATCTTAGTGGAGTCGAATACAGCGCAACGTATTGGTTTCTGCCAATGAAAGCAGCGCGAACCTTTCACTGCGAGTCTAGTAGGTCAGGATCTGTAACAAAGATGGAAACTTCAAGTGTGCTAATGTGTTTGTCTTTCCAATGGAGTTATGAAAATTTGGATGGATTACTAATAATAAGAGCATCACGTTTAGATATTAGAGAGCCTAAGCTTCGCCCAGATACCAATATATTCATATAATGTGCAATACAACCAGAGATAATTGAAGTTGAATGCAGAAGCACATGAGTCGCACAGGCTTTTGTACATATTCGTTAGCCATAGCGAATTATACAATGGACTGAAGTGAAAGAAAGTTATAGAACGACAGCTCTCAGTCGTCCTGTTTTAACATGACCACGTTGGAGAAAATCGGATGAATATTAAAGGAGTAGGATATAATGGAAGTTGGAACAAAAACCTAATTGACTCGTTTCAGCACGTTTGGCAAAAATTGTGATAAACCGATAACCTATGACGTCATTGCTCTCTAGTTAGGAGGATACAGAGGTATAAAACGGAGAAAAAAGGTTTGAACGGCATTCACTGACACAATTTTTCAAACACAGAAGACAGAGCTCGCCACCTAGCCTTGTGCCATCTGATTGTGTGTGCAGCCTGCCAGGCGAGTGGTGCCCTGTGTGTATTTCTGGATTGAGGGTAAGCTGACTCGCTTTAGTAAATATGTAAATAATATTATTGTTACGGGTGGTGTAACATGTTATATCGTGCCGATAACGCGAATGTAAAATGCGAACACTACAACTGGAAATAACGAAGCACAGTACGATAAACGTTCAATATTCTTTAATATGACACTTCACAATGTGACAACGTTCCACAGTTTCCAGAATCAAATGATCATGAGATTTCATATTCACAGTCCTCTGTCCGTCCCAAAGGCATGAATACGTAGGCAAACTAGCCGTCAGAAAAGTTCTGCGTCCACAAATAGTCTTGTAGCCATCGTCGCGAATGTCGACGGAATAATGTACGCTACCTTCTTATAAATTATTGCCGCCAATTTCAGACGTGCATTAAGATGCAGTCATCATAAAATCTTCGAATAAACTAGTGGACTTTAACACATATCAGGAGCACACAAAACACAACTGTTACTGGGGTGTTGTTCCCAGTTGATGCGAGAGTTTGCTTGTTGATACAAGGGGGTCCTTAATGATTATTGTTTCAGACTGTTTATACTGGCTCTTCTATTTACGTTTACTTCCATTTATCCCTTGTCTTTCTCAGTCAATTATGATATCGTGCTAGTGATGGTAAATTACGCGAAGGTGGGATAGAATATTTGTCGACTTCATAATATAATCAAATTCCAACGTTAGAGACTTGATAAGTCATTCCTTGAGTCCACATACATTTATTATATCAATTCCATACACGAACAGTTCACATATGGTCATCATGAAGAATTATACATAATAAGTTGCAGTTCATACTTCATATATTATTCCTTTACAAATCAGTCCTTTGTCTCGTAGCTTGAAAACATAATAGTCAGAACAACATAACTGTATGCACGCGTGGTTGGTAATTCCAACGACCGACAGTGAGATTATGCGTCTGGCATTAGAATAACTAAAGCGGACTGTTAATCCATCTTGACAAGGTTTAGTCACTTACTAACCTGTAACTTCATCTTTCTTCATCATCACATTGGACTGACCCATGTCCATTATTTAATACAATATAATTGTGCGGCAATACATGCCCGGCAATATAACATTCCAAGGACACGTCTTCTCGGTTCGACGGTCGTCTAGAAAAGGGTCCCGTCTCTTGGTCACCGTGCGTGACTACTAACGCTGAAACGTCACAGCGTTCACTATACTAATAATACTTTTACATTACATTACACGTTGTAACCCCTAAAATCGCATGCTGCTAACCTCTAGCAGACCATGCCAATTAATCTACCGTAACAATTCCCTGTCCACCGGGGGGAAAAAAATCTATTAGATAGATTTTTTTTTCTTTTTTCTTTCAAAAACCTATCTGAATGAATATCAAAAAATTTAACAATATCAAAAAATTTAACCAAAAATGCGGCATATGGCCTACGATGTTCTGTCTAGAACAAATGTCGTGGTCATGTCGACTAACTAACAGTCATCTAATATATTAATCATCATATTATACATAAATGTTATACATAAATTTTATATAAACTAAAAGAGAGTGGCTAATGTTGATATCTAATTAAATAATTAATTAACTTAAAATATGTCGCAATGAAATGCCATGTCAGACTAATCTAAAGAGTTAAAATTAAACTAATTAATTATATTGAGTGTGGAATAAGAATAAAGTTGTTGAAAATCTAATGTAAGAAACATGAAAGGATATGTTAAGGAGAGAAATAAATAAATGAAGAATAAAGTAGCGAAAGAAAGTAATGTATAAATTTAACTTAGTTATGTGTGTTGGACATCAATTAAGTGTAGTATTAAGTTGTTAATACCTATCTAACTACTTCCAATAATAATATAGTATGTAATGTATCAACATAATCTTTAACTATATAATATAATAGTTACATACAATAATAGTATATAAGAATCATGTGAGTTCTTATTTTTTTTTTCTTTCTTTCATATTTTTTTTTCAAATTTCATCTTTTTTTTTTTCATATTCATCTCACTTTTCATTTTAATTTCCATTATTTTAATGTACTTAATTAAAATTAATTAAAGTTGGATATGATGATCCATACGTAGGCTTGATCCTTGTGAATTCCGATTAGAAGAAATGTTTATGTGTTTTAGTTCATAAGTATCGACGTTTTTGACAATAGTTCATGTCGCATACTGAGTTACCTTGATATTGTTTTCTATTATTTTCACTTGATGCACGGAAATGTGTCCAATAGTTTTATCATAAATGGATATCAGGCAAAGTCATGGCGTAAGTACGAACATAGTTTCAATTGATTTTGTATTCACTATGTCTTTATTAGACAGATACGGGTGTTGTAGGCAATAGTTCATGTCTATGTAAAACAGTCAATATAATTCTACGTCTCTGGAGTAAGTATCTGTGACGTTACTATAGTTCAGGACTCGACCTCAGTAGGATTTCGAGATAGAGTGTCTGCCAGGACGTTATCTGCTCCTGTTATGTATTCGATTGAGAAGTCGAACGGTTGGAGGAGAATAGCGAATCTGGTGAGCTTTGGACTTTTATGATTCGCCCGTCGTAGTGATGCAACGGCCTTCTGGTCTGTTTGTACTACGAAAGGGGCTCCTAACAGGAACTTCTCCAGTTTCGTTATCGCCCATACCACTGCTAAAAGTTCGCGGTCGACAGTTGAGTATTTGACTTCAGGTGGTTTCAGTTTCCGTGAGACGTACAAGTTTGGATGGAGGATGTCGTCATGATATTGGAGCAAACATGCGCCAATTCCGTAGTTACTCGCATCTGTGCGGAGAATAAACTTTTTGGAAGCATCAGGTAGTCTTAAAATTGGTGGGTTTGAAAATATATCAATTATTTGACGGAAAATTCTATCACATTCATTAGTCCATGTCACCTTCACTGGCATGTCCTTCTTTAATAATGAGGACAAGACAGCCGTGATAGATGACAAGTTAGGTACGAATCTACTGTAATATTGGACTAGACCTAACAAGCTTCTAACCTGTTTCTTCGTTTGAGGAACGGAAATGTTTAAAATTTTTGAAACTGTACTGGGTAGTGTTCGGATATATCCTGCTCCAATAATGTGACCCAAAAAAGTTATTTCATGAAATGCCACTTGTAATTTTGTGGGTTTAGCAGTTAAATTGTTAGTTCTTAAGGTATCCAAAACGTATTCAAGACCCAAAAAATGTTCCTCAAAAGATGAACTAAATAAGCATATGTCGTCTATGTATGTAATAATGTCTGGTCTACCTGAAAAAAATGTGTCGCATCATGCGAACAAAGGTAGCTGGAGCGTTAACAAGCCCAAAAGGCATAACATTCCACTGGTATAGACCTTGCGGAGTGGAAAACGCTGTGTAGTATTTAGCTTTTTCGGTTAGTGGTATCTGCCAATAACCTTTAGTTAAGTCTATCTTAGTGAATATAGTTGCTGTCGATAGACGTGGCAGTAAGTCGTCGAGAAGTGGATGTGGTTCGCTATCAACTATCGTTTGTGCATTTAATTTTCTATAGTCGACGCATAGTCTAATGTTATTGTCCTTCTTTCGGACAATAACTAATGGAGAAGAAAATGGGGAATTACTAGTTTCAATAATTCCTAAAGATAACATCTGTTCAAGTTCCTTAGTAGTTTTAGTAAGAAAGTGTGGAGGAACAGAATATGGATGTACCCGAATTGGAGTATCATCGTTAAGAGTGATGTCATGACTAATGACTGATGTGCGACCTGGAACGTCGGTCAACACATCTGGGTAAGATTGTAGAAGTTCAGCAATCTGTTGATGCTGTTGCGGTGTAATCGACGAAGAGATGGTTACGTCCCGCCAAGATTCACTAGCCTGTACTACAGGTACAGGTAATGCTAACTGTACCTCAGGAAAAAAAGATTCTTCTTCCTGGATAACAGACAAATTAGAATAGTGACATCTAGGTACGAAAGTGTCTTCTAGTTCATGAAAAATAGCTTGTAGATGTTCAGGTCGAGTATGAAATTGTTTGAGCATATTTATGTGAAATATTTTGTGATGTCCCTTAATGTCCAGGACATAATCAACATCAGAAATCTTATTGATAACCTGGTATGGACCGTTCCACGAGATGAGTAATTTATTATTGTTATGTGGCAATAACACATAAGCTTGATCTCCTGGAAATAATTGACGTAATCGTCTACTATTGTTTAGGAAAGTTCTAGCTTTCACTTTAGCAGCCTCTGATGAAGCTGTTGCCATTTTACAGGCATCAATAATGTTATTCCGGAGATTAATTACATACTCATAAGATGACTGGGTATCCTGAGTCATCTCGGAGTCAATCAATAAGTCTTTTATTAGTCCCATAGGACCTCTTGGCGGAGCGCCAAAGACTAACTGAAACGGAGAGAAGCCAGTTTGTTCATGTGGCACCTCTCGATAAGCGAATAACACGGCTGGGAGTACTCTGTCCCAGTCCTGTGGATGGTTAACTGTAACTTTATGTAACATTTGTTTGAGTGTGTGGTTAAGTCTTTCTACAGCACCATTACTCATTGGGTGATAAATGCTGCTGAGATTTCTATCTATTTGCCAAGTCTTCATTACTTCAGTCATAGTCTCAGATATAAATTGAGATCCATGATCTGACAAAAATTTTCTAGGAAAACCTACTCTAGAGAAGATTAGGTGTAGTGCATCAGCTACATCTGTGGTGGTGGTTGTTTTTAATGGGATGGCTTCTGGCCATCGTGTGCATAAATCGATGCACGTGAGAATAAATCTATGTCCTCTGGCTGATGGTAAAAGTGGGCCAATAATATCAATGGCCATCTTGTCAAAGGGTATCACAGATATATCACAAGCCTGAATAGGCGCCATGTGAAAGGCTCCTCGTGCTTTCACTTCTTGGCATATCGTACAGGAACGTACGTACTGTGAAATATCTCGTGATACTCCCGGCCAAAAAAAAAGAAGATAATACTCGCGAACGTGTCCGAGTATATCCCATGTGACCTGCGCACTTAGAATCATGTGCGTGTTGAAGTATGTACCGTCTAAAAGCAAAAGGTACCATGACCTGTTGTCTTACATGAGTTTTATCCATAAAACATCTTAATAAAATGTCATTTTTAATAATAAACCAATGATTATTATTATTGTTCATAACAAGATTGTCAACTTTGTTGACCAATGCAAAAAATTTTGTTAATGACCTGTCTTCCCTCTGTTTTGCAGCGAAGGATACTCGGTCAATAGCAGAATGAACCTCGATACTTTCATGTTTGTCTGTTTCCTTGTTTTCCGTGTCCATATTCTCTAATTGTTTTGTATGTGCTCTGGTTATTACTGCATTTCCTATGCATAGATTATCTTTTTCCCATTTGATAATATCTTCCGGTGTGCAATCTTTACTTCCGTGTATACATCCCACCATAAGGTCGGCAATTGGGTTTCTTAACATGCATGCTTTAACGTTGCCTGTGAAAAAAAGGTGTATCAATATGTATAATGGCAGTTGGATAATATTCTATAGTTCCACCAAAGGTCATACACCTGACATGTTCTCCAGTTGCACAATTTGGATGAACAAGTGTCTGACGGATTCCGATCGTGGTCGATCCCGAATCTCTTAAAACTGAGACGACTGATCCATTAACTTTTCCTCTGTTGAAGATCAGTGAGCCTGTTCCGTCATTGACTGCTAGACTGACTTCTGGTAGAATGTGTCCGCAGTTCAGAACTGTCTCTTTTGCCTTCTGAAATATAAGATTACATTTTTGGCAACTATTTGCCACGTTATAATTCATTGCAAAACAAGTAGACGAAGACTGTATTTTGTCATTAGTAGATGAACTCTGAACCCCAGGGGTTGTAGCAGTAGTAACGGCTGCCCCTGTATTATGATTATAATTTGTCGATCTACGAGAATGAGAACGATGACGAAAATAATCAGTTGAATTATCCCGTTGTCCTCTATTGTAACTGTTATCTCGATGTCTCGAGTTATAATTATCGCTATTGTTCCACTTGTTACCATTATTATAATTATATGACCGATTATAACTTGAGTTACGTGGATTACTGTTGTATCTGGACTGAGGTGAATAATTTCTGTTTTGTGGTCTTCCTCTATTAAAGTTATTGTTATAACTATTACGCCCCTTATGAAAATTAATGTCATAGTTTCCTTTGAACCTACCTCTGTCCACACTGTGTGTTCTAGGTTTGTTATTACTATGATATGCCATATTGGAGGCTACAGGAAGTGGTTCTCTTATTAACGAGCCAGAAATGTTAGCATTCGGATGAGCGGTGCAGTAATTTAAAGAAAAATTTTCTAACTCATCAATAGTTTCTGGTTTCCGTTCTTGCAGATAAGCAAAGAATGGTGGACTGACAGAAGATAACACTTTATCCCTCAATAACAAATCGACTAACTTGTCGTAAGATTTGTTGACACCTGCCAGTTCAACCCATCTGTTAAAAGTATTGCGTATGTTAGCAATAAACCCTGTAAAGTCTTTATTATTATCTGGCAACAAACTTTTGAAACGTAATCTACATGCCTCTTCGTTCAAATGGAACCGACGTAATAACAAAGTCTTAATGGCCTCATAGTCTGTGGCTAATGTCGGATCAATATTTTGTGCTGCACTTGCAGGTTCTCCATCCAGAAATTCCTTGAGTTTAAGTGCCCATGCTGTTTTGTCAAGGTTATTTACCTTACATATATCCTCAAAGCGCGCCAGCCATGATGATAGGTCGTCCACGTGTAATTTGAACGGTGGTAGCTTAAAGTAATAATTGCCCTTAAGTCGGTTGGAAGAAGATCCCGATTGAGCATTATCATTTTGGCTTGCTGCAGCACCCTGCGAATTAAGTTTTGCTGTTTCCAATTTAAGCCGTTGCAATTCCATTTCTTGCTGCAGTATGATTTCCTGTCGTTTCAATTTATTCTCTTCTTCAATCCGTAGGATTTCATCTCTTGCTACCTTTCTTTCTTCCTCTTCCTTAGCAATAGCTTTCTTTTCAGCCTCTTTTCTTTCAAGTTCCTCCATCTCTGCCTTAGCAATAGCTTTCTTTTCAGCCTCTTTTCTTTCAAGTTCCTCCATCTCTGCCTTAGCAATAGCTTTAAGTTCTTCCATCTCTGCCTTATATTTTGCAAGTTGTTGTTCTGCAAATTCCAGGAGTGCATCTCCCTTTTTGTTACAATCTTTTCCAATTTTAATGAAATGATCCAAGGTAAGCATTCTTGAAGTTGATTTATTTAAGTATTCAATTACTTATGTCTAGTAATCACCACTAGAATCTATGTCGATAATTCTAATTACTCAACGAATGAATAATCAATATAAGAAATTGTAATATTCCTGTACTGTTATTTATAAGTTCAACAAATCTATAATATTTTGTAAAAATATTATATATATGCCCACTAATATCTATCATAAATAGTTATGATAGTTAGTTATATAAGGTGCCGAAATTATATCATGCACTTAATATTAGTATCCAATAATTATGTGTTATATCCCTAAATAATTAGGTTATTTAATCTTAATAGTTATTAAGTTCACACTGTAGTACTGAGAAAGTGTACTAATTAACATTAAATATGTCTTAATATGTTATAAAGTTTTAATAATTAATCATTATATATTATGCCATAATCATGAGATATAAAGTGCATTGCCCATTTCTTGGACTACCACTGCAAATTGGTGCAAAGTCCCCAATTCCTCATTAAAGCTCATAAAAATTTAATCATATTAATCTACACTCTTATTAATGAATAAATTATAGCATTAATATTAAATTATAAATGGATGAGATGAAAACAAACAATACAATGTGTTAACCAAGGATTACAGAACAGTATTACCATACAACAAAGACATTTTCACAATAAAACTGCATTAATAAATAAGGTGACTAAACCGGAAGTGAGAGAATAAAGAATGAACTGAATAGAAAGTTAAGCTGCGTACACAACAATTAATGACGTATACATGGACTCGTTAACGGTTGTACAAAAAAAAAAAAAATTAAACTGAATGATAGTAAGGTCAGAAAAAACACGATAGGTTACAAACATTGTTACAAAACTGAATAAAAATTAGAAATAAATACACTAGAATACCCCAATTATAACTAGACTGGACATCTAACATGCAAGGTCAATTAATTGCAATTACGAACGAACGAAAATCATCGGAAGATCGTCGATGGGTTCTTCGTTAAAAGCAATTAACTAACGGCCTTAAGGAACATTCAGAATGAATATCGGCATCCTTAGAGCCATGTTATTCATTCCAAATCGCCACCCATCCATACCCACGAATAAAGGACAACATCAACGGACAAAAAAAAAAAACAGATATAATATAGATATATAATAAACAGGGAGGACATGCCTGCACAGCGAATTGGACTTAGTATTGTGTTTTATGACGGACAATAGTCCTAAGTCTAAACTTATCTTTAAAAGGCTCCGGCGATGTCAAGTTTACCAACGGACTAGATCAATGCCTAGTACTGTTTGCTTTCGATTGGTTGACAACCGTATTCAATCGTCCGGTCTTCTTGATAAGGTAAATCTTCATCAACTTGGAAGGCGTTGACGGTTGTACTTTCAGAGCGTGGCATCTGCGCATGATGTAGTGACGTCAGATTGGCATTTCGTAGTCATGCGTTGAACGTCGTTTTTACGCATCATGTGACTTTCTTGCAATGGTAAACAGTCTGTAAAAGCATGTAAACAAGAAAAATTTTTCCTTCTTCTTTCGTCCCCGCGATGGCCAACCAGTTGTTACTGGGGTGTTGTTCCCAGTTGATGCGAGAGTTTGCTTGTTGATACAAGGGGGTCCTTAATGATTATTGTTTCAGACTGTTTATACTGGCTCTTCTATTTACGTTTACTTCCATTTATCCCTTGTCTTTCTCAGTCAATTATGATATCGTGCTAGTGATGGTAAATTACGCGAAGGTGGGATAGAATATTTGTCGACTTCATAATATAATCAAATTCCAACGTTAGAGACTTGATAAGTCATTCCTTGAGTCCACATACATTTATTATATCAATTCCATACACGAACAGTTCACATATGGTCATCATGAAGAATTATACATAATAAGTTGCAGTTCATACTTCATATATTATTCCTTTACAAATCAGTCCTTTGTCTCGTAGCTTGAAAACATAATAGTCAGAACAACATAACTGTATGCACGCGTGGTTGGTAATTCCAACGACCGACAGTGAGATTATGCGTCTGGCATTAGAATAACTAAAGCGGACTGTTAATCCATCTTGACAAGGTTTAGTCACTTACTAACCTGTAACTTCATCTTTCTTCATCATCACATTGGACTGACCCATGTCCATTATTTAATACAATATAATTGTGCGGCAATACATGCCCGGCAATATAACATTCCAAGGACACGTCTTCTCGGTTCGACGGTCGTCTAGAAAAGGGTCCCGTCTCTTGGTCACCGTGCGTGACTACTAACGCTGAAACGTCACAGCGTTCACTATACTAATAATACTTTTACATTACATTACACGTTGTAACCCCTAAAATCGCATGCTGCTAACCTCTAGCAGACCATGCCAATTAATCTACCGTAACAACAACCTTCCATCTCGACGGACACCAGCCAAAAGATCAAAATTGACCATTATCTCTCAGAAGCAGACGTCGCATACGTCATAATTTATTTAAACTTACGTCACAATTAACATCAATGGATGTAATGCATTAAATGAGCAAGTGAGTGCTGAACATCTAAGTAAATTAAATTAAGTAAGTGTCACAAGTGGCATTGTTTGACAATGTACATTGGTATTTTCTACTCTTGCCATACAATAGTTTAAGTGTCTATAAGTGAAATACGTCGCATACGTCATAATTTATTTAAACTTACGTCACAATTAACATCAATGGATGTAATGCATTAAATGAGCAAGTGAGTGCTGAACATCTAAGTAAATTAAATTAAGTAAGTGTCACAAGTGGCATTGTTTGACAATGTACATTGGTATTTTCTACTCTTGCCATACAATAGTTTAAGTGTCTATAAGTGAAATCACTAATGTCTTGAATGATATCTATAGTACGATAGATTAAACAGTTCATCTCCAATATCAGCGTGAACTAGCCTTGCAAATGTTACAAATAAACCTGTTCGTTAAGCAATGTCTCTCCATAGAAATCGAATCCTAAATGGCAAGTGTATTGGTCAATGTTATCATAATACTGGCAGGTCAACCAAAAAAATGCATTGTCATAAATCTTGATGAAAGTCACCTGCTGGATTTGTCCATGACAAATGTGAATGAAAGTTCGATCGCCCCTTACAAGAGATGAGTGTTGGGAAATGTTCTTGCAAGTGCTAAATACCTTGCGATCATGAGTGGTCACTCGAGTCTATCAGGTTGGAATTTCATAGTGCGATTTCTGAACCATATTGTAGTTAACTTGGTTACATCACCTGTCTGGGTGAAATGTGTTTGGACCTCTGCAGATTGAAGTTATCATAGTCTCTGTTTTCCAGATCATGGTGTGATATATAAATATAAGCACAGCCTTGCACAGTAGTTATGTACTGAGTTGCACTGTTCTAATATTAGACATCAGGGTTTTCAGACTGTGTGCAGTGAGATAAGGCATCCCCTAAGACATTAATGTCACCTTTAATGGAGCGGATGTTGTAGTCGAAGGGTTCGAGATTGATGGCATACCTAGCCACCCTTGCGTTTCGGAGGTCTGATTTCTGCAAGAAAGCGAGAGCCTTCTGGTCTGTCTCAATAGTGAAATGAGAACAGAAAAGGTACCGTTGAAGTTTAGTGACTGACCAAAGGATGGCCAAAAGATCCCTTTCAATAATCCGGTATCTCCTTTCTGTCTTGGTTAATTTCCTTGACACCTACATAACAGGATGAAGAATGCTATCCACCTCTTGCATTAGAGAGCCATCAATGCCTTCCAGGGATGCGTCCGTTCTGAGGACAAAAGGCAAATGTGGATCAGGCAATTTCAAAATTGGTTTGGATGAAAAATATTTTTCTATATATGCTAAGGAGGTCTCACAAGGCTGAGTCTAATGAACTCTATTTGGAAAGCCCTTTGCCAACAACGCAGACAAAACTGAAGTAATGGAAGAGATTTGGGCATAAACGTGTGATAAAAAATTCACGAGACCAAGAAGACTGCAAACTTGTTTTTTTGTCTTAGGGATAGATAAATTTAGAATCTTGGAAACAGTATTATCTTCCGTTTTGAGAAAACCATGGCCAACTTTATGGCCCAAGAAAGAGATTTCCTTGAAACCTATCTGGATTTAGTAGTAAGACTGTGAAAACGAAGAGTTTCAAGTAGAGATGTGAGACCAGAGACGTGTTCGTCCCATGAGTCGCTAAACAGACAAATATCATCTATATAGGTGATAATGTCAGATCTATGAGAGAACATTTTCTCATCATGCAAACAAAAGTCGCTGGAGGATTCATCAAGCCGAAGCACATATAATTCCAGTGAAAGAGACCTCTAGGGGCACAGAAAGCAGTTAGAAGTTTAGCTCTTTCAGTAAGAGGAACCTGCCAGTATCCTTTGGATAAGTCAAATTTGTTAAAATAATTAGCCTTTGAAAGTTTTGACAATGATTCTTCTAGAAGTGGCATTGGCTCTGCATTAGATTCAGTTATGCTATTGAGTTTCCTAAAATCAATGCATAGTCTAATATGTTTATCCTTCTTTCTGATGATACCCATCGGAAAGAAATGTGAATTTGAATGAGAAATAATATTAAGACGTAGCATTTCGTCTATGTCTTTTTCTACCTGTTCCTGAAAGTGCAAAGGAATAGGATAGGGTTTTAAGCGGATAAGTGGAAGCTGCGATGGTGTAATGGTTACCACACTGCACTGGCGATCAGGTGTTCAAGGTTCAAGCCCGGGCGTGGGCATTTGAAAGAATGTCATCGACCAAGATTTTGACTGAATAACCTGAACGGCTCCTGAGATAAACCCTCTGTGGATGGGAAGGAGCGACATTACTGGAAGTTGTAGAGGTATGTCAGGAAATGAAAATTGTTCTTCATGAATGACAGATAATGAAGCATATGAAGAATAACGATCAGTGGATTCATCAACCGCATCGAAACAGGTTTAATATAGTCAGATATATCATGGAATTTTCTCAACATGTTAATGTGAAAAGTTTTATTCTTGCCTTTTACCTCAAGAACATAATCAACATCAGTTAATTTGGAAATGACTTTGTATGGGCCACTCCACGAAATGAGCAAGCGATTTTCCTTCCTAGGTAGCAAAACATAAGCTTTGTCTCCAAGCGAAAGTTGTCTTAACTTTTTGTGTCGGTTTTGAAATAACTGAGATTGTTCTTTCGCCTTTTCTGAAGACTCAATCGCCATTTGACAAGTGTCAATAAGTTTACGTCGTAGATTAACAACGTATTCATAAGATGACTTGACGTCCTGAGTCACCTCAGATCCTGTGAGTAGTTCTTTTATTATAGACATGGGCCCTCTTGGTTGAGCACCAAAAACGAGTTCAAATGGAGAAAAACCAGTTTGTTCGTTCGCACTTCTCGATATGCGAACAAAACAGCTGGTAATACCCGGTCCCAGTCTTGTGGATATTTAGTAATTACCTTACCCAGGAGTTGTTTAAGCGTTTTGTTTAGACGCTCCACCATGCCGTTGAATATTCCATGATATATGGAGCTAAGAGATCTATCAATCTGGCATAGTTCCATGACCTGTGAAATGACCTGTCACAAACTGTGTTCCCCTATCAGACAAGAGTCTATCTGGGAAACCAAATCTCGTGAAAATAAGGAAAAGAGCTTCCGCCACATCTGTGGTGGTAATATTTTTCAGAGGTATTGTCTCAGGCCATCTCGTGCACATATCAATGCATGTCAGGTGATATCTTTGTCCTCTGGCAGACATAACTGAGATTGGTCCTATGATGTATACGACCCTTTTTGCAAATGGTCGTATAGAAATATCAGAATCTTGTATTGGTGCCGCATGATAAGCACCTTTTGTCGCCACCTGTTGGCATGTCAGCAATCCTTTATATCATGGACATTGCCCAGGATCAAATCAGCCACTGACTCCTTGAGGAAACATACTTTAATCTTACATGAGAAGAATTGGGTGTTAATGTACACCTAAGCCATGGGATAGTGCTCTACCGTGCCTCCAAACGTTATACATTTAACATCATCCCTTGTGTAACATGAGGGATTTACATGAGAATTTCGCACTCCACAGTAGTGCATCCTATGTCTCGTAAGACTGAAACGAGTTTGTTGTTCATCAAACCTCTGTGGAAAGTAAGTGACCCTTTACTATCGTGTGATGCGAATGCAGGCAGAGGATGACCACACAACATATTGGACACTACATCTTGCTGAATGTCGTAAATTTATTTTGAGAGAAAGAGTCTAGAAATAGTAGTCCGGTTTAGAGTGTAGAATTATGATGAAAACTCAGTGATAGAAATGTATAGATTAAATATGATGCCCCACAGAGTGCTAGAGGAGAGTAAAGACAGACTTATTTACGACAAATCGTTTCTCTCAATCTTCTCTTCCACTCTCCTGGTCAAACAATTATTTGCCAGTTTTCCAGACACACGTCTGCGCTCACACCGATTTGTTGCTTCAAACACTCAGACGACGTGGATACAGCTATATTAAACAAATAGGGAATTTTTTGGCTTTTGGGTATTCCAACACAGTCCGATATAAGTTTATGATGTTTATTTACCTCAAAAATCAAATCACAAAAAACCAATATCAAGTGTTACATAAAATTATCATAAGTGCAGGAAAATGCAAATAACAAGGTAGGGAGGGGGTGAAGAAGATTGGTATCGACTAAGCCCTTCCCGCTTGTATTAGACAAAGATAAACCCAGTCTCAAGATAGATAGTTATCAGGAGCATAGGAAAGTTAACCCAACAGTGAATTTAATTACTCTGAAAGAGGTGTTACAATATTAGTTATGGTGGTAGACAAAAAAATACTGTTATCCCAACTGGTGTCTTCCCTTTACTAAGCAAAGAAAAAAAGGGGGGGGGGAGGGGGATGAAACAGAGTTAACAAATTATCCCACTAAAGGAACAATGCCGGGTATACAGAAAACGTATTACCCGGTAGGCAAGTTAACAAATGGTTTTTGCCAAAAAAAAATAAATCTCCTGTCATTCATGCACACTGTGCGGATCCACACTCATATATACTCACATACTTACCGAGTTGCAGCATCAGTCAATCCATAGAATGATAAACACAGTGATTAACTCTTGACATGAGAAACTGTCTAGCACTTCTATGTCCCGCCCCAGATATTGCGAGTTTTTACTGAGAGCAAATATTCCCGCTTATCGCCGGACTTGAAGTGTAAAGAGTTCTTGTGTTTTATTATATAAAAGGAGTCTATGGGATGGCACTGACACAATTCAACACAGGGGTGAAAATGAGGTGATGGCAATATTCCTTCACTGCGTGATGACAGCAACTGACCGGTAAAGTTTTTTTAATCCAGTGAGGAAAAACTAGGCTCAGTCACAGTCAGGTAAATCGGTAATCTCTCACAATTGAGCAGTATATAAACTATCGTTACTGGCACTGTTCGTCTTCCAGTTTATCTTACAGATTGAAATTTAATTTGATGATAATAATCAAATGATCTTGGGTAGGCTTTCTATCATGTAATTATGTTAGCTAGGCCGCACCGGACCACCACAAGATTTACTTTAAAAAAATGTCTCATCAAACTGTCTGGAAGTTTAAGAACCGAGTATGGAAACTCTGAAAGATTTCGTTATTGCTGGGATTGCAAAAGGTGATCAATCTAGAGAAAAAGATAGAAAACCCATAACAACATAATCATACTTTAAAAATCAAATAATCTTCTAAGCGCACGATAAATTTCCCGTTAAGACTATTATATATACGCTCGCATATTTAATTATGTATTTAATAAACACTGCGCGAGTTCTAGTGGTTAAATCACACATCTATAAATATAGGACTTAACTAAATTTATTTAATTATAAATTCCTTCGCGACTTTAAAAGTTAATTTAAGCATTAAACATCTATTATCTTTTTGGAAATAGTATAGCAGGTATATCATTACATTTACAACTGGAACTATTGAGACGGTTTAATTTAATAGGTTTAAATTAACACAAAATCCAATGAAATATAATGAATGAACTAGACCACTGATCACTTTACACAATATATATATATTACCGTTTTGCACAGAAATAGAATTCACTGCAAATATAAATGAAAATCCATGGGATAATCTAGCAAGATTTCATATATCGCTAGTGCTTCTATCAAGTTCTGGCCAGCGAATGATGAAGTGTATTTCTACGTGATCTGTATATCTACAACTGGAATGCAAGATGAGTGGGACATGAGAACCTTGACAGCCTTTTTGATCTCGGACGGATTTTGGGGATCTGACCGCCAGACCAAAGAGAGAAGCCGCCCCTGGCCTCTCGTATCTTCGCTCGCTGCTTGCGTCAGCTTTCCCCGTTCGCTCTGGCTTTGGTTGGTTTTGCGGTAAACACCGAGATGCGAAATCGTTTCAGGGACCACTACTGTCTTTGATAGCATGCCGCCCGTCCTTCCTGAGGTCTCCACCAGCGGAGATGATAAATACCTGCGAGAAACTAGCTATCTGCTCGGGGATCGTCTCATTGTCTTTGATCTCGTGCCGCATACTAAATGAGTCCCAGTGAAATCGGTTCGCTCTGGCGAAACGAAAAGTTACAACAAACGTTCAGGGGTTCTAATGTTATGAAAAGCTAAAAGTCCCTTTAATCATCCATCATATCAGGGAAAATTCACTTGTCGAACTAGACGTACGTCACAATCGTCCCCACTTTTAGACATGAAACCATTTTTCATGTTTCATTTTTTTACAATGGAGGTGACCTGATTGGTGATTTTAGGATGAGTGGTATCTTCAGTTTGCTCTTCTTCCGCTGTAGACCAGTTTCTACTCAGGGAATCAGCCCCGACATTCTGTCTTCCCGGAATATATTCCACTTTGAAAGAATAAACGCTTAAAAGAAGCGCCCAACGCATGATCCTTGCGTTAAATTCTTTATTGGCACCCAGAAATGCTAACGGAGCGTGGTCTGTTTGCACCGTGAAAGATGTACTATAGAGAAACTCATGATGGCGTCTGATACCGTCAATCAGAGCGAGACATTCTCTTTCGACTACGCTGTAGTTCCGTTCAGCTTTATTTAATTTCCGACTGCCATAGGCAACTGGAAATAGCATGTTTGGGTCACTGTCATTGGCTTGAAGCAGTGTTGACCCGATGCCCTGACCTGACGCGTCGACCCGTAATACAAAAGGTTTGTTGAGGTCAGGCAACCTCAAAATGGGGTATGCAGACAACTGTCCTTTCAAAGTGCTGTACGCGTGTTCGCACTTTTGATCCCATATGACCTTATCAGGACAACCTTTCTTTGTGAGGTCAGTCAGAGGTGCTGTCAGTCCGTTGAAGTTCTGGATGTATTTCTGATAATATGCACATAATGATAGGAAGGAACGTACGTCTTTCTTCGTTCGGGGTCTTTTGGCTGCAGCTATTTTCTCCACGTTCTTCTTAATAGGCCAACTGCATCCGTGAGAAATAGTATGCCCCAGGAAGTCTAACTGTTCAAACCCGATGAGACATTTGCTAGGTCTGGCTGTGAGACCCATTTCCTGTAGTCTCCTGAGGAGCATAGCAACCGTAGCAATATGTTCTTCATAGGTTTCCGATGCAATTAATATGTCATCCATAAAATTATGGATATGGGGACTTTGCAAAGGTTCTAGAAGTTTCCTCATCATCCTGGTGAACACTCCTGGTGCGTTATGCAATCCGAACGGCATCACATTAAATGTGTAATATCCTTCACTAGTGCTGAAAGCTAACAAAGGTTTAATTTCCTCCTTGACTGGTATCTGATAATAACCTTTACCGAGGTCAATCTTGGAGAAAATCTTTGCTTTGCTGAGCTTGGTGAACAACTCAGAAACAGTTTGGAGAGGTTCGGGCTGGAATTCCGTTACAGCGTTTAGCAGCCGGTAATCTATACACAGCCGAACTTCCTTATTGGGCTTCTGCAACAGCACTACACTGGAACTGTAAGGAGATGTAGACTCACTGATAATTCCTGCTTGACGCAGCTTGTCTATTTCTCCGCGAAGTGCATCAGCTTTAGCGAACGGTATGGGGTAAACTCTGGTTCGAACAGGGGTCTCGTTTGTTAATTTCATATCAAATTCGATGAGATTTGTTCGACCAGGTACATCCGTTAAGACTGCACTGTACTGTTTTAGTAGAGCCCTGGTTTCTTTTTGTTGTTCTGGTGAGAGATTGTCGCCGAACTTGACATCTTTAAAGGATTCTGTGGGTTGCAATGGATACTCCATGCAACCATCATCATCTTCCTCGTCTTCCGTTGCTATGGCGACGGCCAGGAGATGCTCGGAGGATGGCACCGGTCTTTCCAAATATTTCTTAAGCAGATTTACGTGGAAGACCTTCTCCTTTCCTTTGATGGAGATCTTGTAATTGGTACGTGAGATCTTTTTAAGGACGGTAAACGGCCCTTGCCATCCGATGCGAAGTTTATTGCTTCCGGTTGGAAGTAGCAACAAAACTTTCTCCCCTGGTTGTAGTTCTCTCTCTTTTGCAGCTTTGTTGTATCTTTTAGCATGTTTAGGGCGGGCTTTTGTAAGGTTGGTAGTAGCTAGATCCCATCCTAGCTTTAGCCTTTCCTTGAGCTCAGATACATACTTGCTTGCAGAGACGACTGTCTCGTCAGCCTTTTGGTCTGTCAGGGACCGAAGTAAGGCTTCTAGTGGCCCCTTTATAGGTCTGCCAAATAAAAGTGTAGCTGGCGCGAATCCCGTAGACGCTTGGGGTACCTCTCGGTAGGCGAATAAGGCAGCCGATATATATAGGTCCCAGTCTTCCGGTTTCTCCTGACCCAGCTTACGTAACATGGTGGTGAGGGTACCATTAAAACGTTCCACGAGCCCATTTCCGGCCGGATGGTAGGGACTTGTGTGGATATGTTTGGCCCTCAAGATCTTAAAGATCTCCTCCATTAACAGGCTACGGAATTGGGATCCATTGTCCGTCAAAACTTGTTGAGGGAATCCCAACCGTGTAAAGATTTGCACGAGGGCTTCTGCGACATGCTTGGAATATGTGCATGTTAGCGGTATAGCTTCGGCCCACCTTGTGCAAGTGTCGACTAAAGTCAGGATGAACCTGTGCTTTCTTTTGGTCCTTTCCAGGGGTCCAATGATGTCGACAGCAACCCGTTCAAATTGAGTACCCACTATTGGTATTTGCCCCATAGGTACTGGGGGTGTCAAGTGCTTTGGTGCTACCCGTTGGCACTGGGCGCAGGATTTCACGTACCTGATAATGTCAGAGTTCATTCCTGGCCACCAATAGTGGTTTTTTATTCGCTGAACAGTGGCGTTTTGTCCCATATGTCCGCTAAAGGGAAGAGAGTGCCCCATTTCTAAGATCTGGCTTCTGTACTGCGTCGGTACTAGGAGCTGGTTATTCCCCGTTTCCGGGTTGCCCGTTCTACGATACAATACGCCATCCTTAGAAAAGATGTCTCCGTTGTGTCTGGGGTCCTTAGCCATGGGCAGTTTTTTAAAGCAGAGCTCCAGAGTAGGGTCCTTTTGTTGCGCCTCCTTCAGTTCGTTTGGCAACAAATTTGGCGCAGGCTCCCTCTCCTTCTTGGCTTGCCCTCTTGTGGTTACCGCTGCCACAATCGGCTGCTTTGGTCTCCCAATAAACACATATCTACATCCCAGGATAACTGGGTAGATAGGATCATCCATAATGGCCGCTTTAATAACACCTCTGACAAAATCAGAGTGTATTTCTACCAGTGCGATAGGAAGCGTCCTGGATGCATCACTCGTGAAAACTCCACTAAGTTTGACGGTTTCCTCTGTCTCCTGACCTGGTTTGACTAGGTGTCTAGCAACGATACAACTAAAGCTTAGTCCAGTGTCAAAGAAACAAGTAGTTGAGGTACCATTCAAAATTACAGTTCCTCGAGTTGAGGGTCGGTCCCCCTCAGGTTGAGAATCACTGACATTGACTCTACCTTTCGAGGCTGTATGCAAACATCCGACGCGGTTTGGACCGGTTTGTTTGCCCTGATCAGACGTTCCTGGTGTAGGGGTCTTCCCTTTTCCTTGACCTTGGTGGCCGCGCTGCCACGTAGGCTTGGTGGGTTGATCAGAATTGTTGTTAGGGGGGTATCGGGTTTTGTAGAATTTCGATTTTTCCTTGGGAGGTCTCTGGGTATTATTTTCTCGTTGGTTATAATTCTGAGAGGAATTAGAGGAATAGGATGACTGCTCTAGATTTTGTTTACGAGATGGCTCATCGGTGGGTTTACGTTTTGTGCTGGGAAGTTCGGCCATTGCATTGGTATAGCGTTCTGCCTTATTGAGTATGTCCTCAAGCCTGACTGCGCCCTGTTCAGCCAAAAATCTACGGGTTTCGTTTGACAAAGTTGACTTTATCTGTTCCACAAGAACAAGTTCATGTAGTCCCTCATATGTAAGAGGTAGGTCAGATAATTCAATGCACTTTGTCAAATAGCCCGTGAGATGTGAAGAGAACTGCGGGAATGTTTCCATGCTCTCTTTCCGGCTGTTTCTGAACATTTGCAGAAATTTTCGGGCGGACATCTCAAACCGCTCTAGCAAGGCCCTTTTCAGCATGTCGTAATCATGTTGGTTGGTTCCCAGCTTTGTATATACGTCATAAGCAGTACTTTTCAGTGACGTTGAGAGTTTAAGTGCCCAGCGGAAACTCTCCAACCCATACAGATTTGCGAGCCTCTCGAATTTTTCTAGATAGCTGTCAATTTTCTCATTGGGACTAGGAAAAGACTCTAAAGCAAAAGACATCGCAGTTAATTGGGCAGACTGAGTGCTGGAGAGATCCATTGACTGCGACTGGGGCGAAGACGGCTCTCCGTTATTCGAAGTAGAGGCGCCCCGACTCTCTAAAGCCTTAAGCGCCAATTCATGCTGTCTTTCCTTGTCTCTCTCTTCGCGTTGTCTCTCCTTCTCTCTTTCCCTGCGGGCGTCCATCTCTGCCTCAATTTTCTTCTGCTCCAATTGACGATCGTCCGCTTCTTTCTTCCTAGCTTCTGCCCTCTCTTCCGCTTCCTTTTTCTCTTTTTCTTCTCTCTGTTGGTCCGCGTCATATCTTTCAAGTTCTATGTTGACAAACAGATTTGCGGCTTCTCCTTCTAATCCTGAGTCCTTCGCCTCCTGTCTCAAAATGGATCTTATCCTAATTCTCTCTGCCATACCAAAGAACTGAATGCTTCTAAGACTAGAGAATAGTAAGATGGAACAAGAAGGGGAAGAAACTCGGAACCACTACGAGAAAAACCAAAGTAAAAATTTACTTGAGTTACCTCTTACCTTAAATGTGTTAACTTATCGCTGCTATTATTGTCACTTAAGACTCTTAACGCAAGCGACTATGCCACTAAAATGGTTAGTTACACTAGAAAAGAATCTACTCTTACTAACAGTAGAGAAAAATTTATATTAAAACAATTTAAAGGAAAAAAAATTTTTTTTCCCTGAAATTTTAATTCTCCACTACAAAAAACTCCCCCTGAAGTCAATTATATGAGAAGAGACGTTGTTAACTAGACTTAAAAAGTTAGAACAAGGCGTCTTTAGCTAAGCTCAACTCTTTTAACTTCAAAAACCCTTTAGTGACTGTAAAACAATCCCGCAATCCCAGCAAATCTTATAAAGAAAAATGTAATGTTTCTCTGCCAGAGAATAATTTAAATAACAACTATTTTTTGTTTATCCGTACTTTCTACTGCTGTGGAAAGAAAAAAACCTGTAAATATGCTGTGTGCACGACCCAAATACTAAAAAGCGTTGTCTAGGGGTGTAATTACTTATTTATTTATTTATGTCTCTAAATCACAAAGACAGATCACTCACACTCTATCTAGTTAGACCCAGACTTAGATCAGACTCAAAATATCTTTATCCCGGCTATGCGAATGCCTCAAATGTAGCTCAAGATGCAGAACCAGCCCACAAATATGTGTGCATCAAATGTATCTCAAAATTATCCCGGCGAGCCAGCCAAATATTGTCGTAAATTTATTTTGAGAGAAAGAGTCTAGAAATAGTAGTCCGGTTTAGAGTGTAGAATTATGATGAAAACTCAGTGATAGAAATGTATAGATTAAATATGATGCCCCACAGAGTGCTGGAGGAGAGTAAAGACAGACTTATTTACGACAAATCGTTTCTCTCAATCTTCTCTTCCACTCTCCTGGTCAAACAATTATTTGCCAGTTTTCCAGACACACGTCTGCGCTCACACCGATTTGTTGCTTCAAACACTCAGACGACGTAGATACAGCTATATTAAACAAATAGGGAATTTTTTGGCTTTTGGGTATTCCAACACAGTCCGATATAAGTTTATGATGTTTATTTACCTCAAAAATCAAATCACAAAAAACCAATATCAAGTGTTACATAAAATTATCATAAGTACAGGAAAATGCAAATAACAAGGTAGGGAGGGGGTGAAGAAGATTGGTATCGACTAAGCCCTTCCCGCTTGTATTAGACAAAGATAAACCCAGTCTCAAGATAGATAGTTATCAGGAGCATAGGAAAGTTAACCCAACAGTGAATTTAATTACTCTGAAAGAGGTGTTACAATATTAGTTATGGTGGTACATGCAAACTGTGCGGATCCACATTCATATATACTCACACACTTACCGTGTTGCAGCATCAGTCAATCCATAGAATGATAAACACAGTGATTAACTCTTGACATGAGAAACTGTCTAGCACTTCTATGTCCCGCCCCAGATATTGCGAGTTTTTACTGAGAGCAAATATTCCCGCTTATCGCCGGACTTGAAGTGTAAAGAGTTCTTGTGTTTTATTATATAAAAGGAGTCTATGGGATGGCACTGACACAATTCAACACAGGGGTGAAAATGAGGTGATGGCAATATTCCTTCACTGCGTGATGACAGCAACTGACCGGTAAAGTTTTTTTAATCCAGTGAGGAAAAACTAGGCTCAGTCACAGTCAGGTAAATCGGTAATCTCTCACAATAGAGCAGTATATAAACTATCGTTACTGGCACTGTTCGTCTTCCAGTTTATCTTACAGATTGAAATTTAATTTGATGATAATAATCAAATGATCTTGGGTAGGCTTTCTTTCATGTAATTATGTTAGCTAGGCTGCACCGGACCACCAAAAGATTTACTTTAAAAAAATGTCTCATCAAACTGTCTGGAAGTTTAAGAACCGAGTATGGAAACTCTGAAAGATTTCGTTATTGCTGGGATTGCAAAAGGTGATCAATCTAGAGAAAAAGATAGAAAACCCATAACAACATAATCATACTTTAAAAATCAAATAATCTTCTAAGCGCGCGATAATTTCCCGTTAAGACTATTATATATACGCTCGCGTATTTAATTATGTATTTAATAAACACTGCGCGAGTTCTAGTGGTTAAATCACACATCTATAAATATAGGACTTAACTAAATTTATTTAATTATAAATTCCTTCGCGACTTTAAAAGTTAATTTAAGCATTAAACATCTATTATCTTTTTGGAAATAGTATAGCAGGTATATCATTACATTTACAACTGGAACTATTGAGACGGTTTAATTTAATAGGTTTAAATTAACACAAAATCCAATGAAATATAATGAATGAACTAGACCACTGATCACTTTACACAATATATATATATATTACCGTTTTGCACAGAAATAGAATTCACTGCAAATATAAATGAAAATCCATGGGATAATCTAGCAAGATTTCATATATCGCTAGTGCTTCTATCAAGTTCTGGCCAGCGAATGATGAAGTGTATTTCTACGTGATCTGTATATCTACAACTGGAATGCAAGATGAGTGGGACATGAGAACCTTGACAGCCTTTTTGATCTCGGACGGATTTTGGGGATCTGACCGCCAGACCAAAGAGAGAAGCCGCCCCTGGCCTCTCGTATCTTCGCTCGCTGCTTGCGTCAGCTTTCCCCGTTCGCTCTGGCTGCGATCGGTTCCGTGCTAAACACCGAGATGCGAAATCGTTTCAGGGACCACTACTGTCTTTGATAGCATGCCGCCCGTCCTTCCTGAGATCTCCACCAGCGGAGATGATAAATACCTGCGAGAAACTAGCTATCTGCTCAGGGATCGTCTCAGTGTCTTTGATCTCGTGCCGCATACTAAATGAGTCCCAGGGAAATCGGTTCGCTCTGGCGAAACGAAAAGTTACAACAAATGTTCAGGGGTTCTAATGTTATGAAAAGCTAAAAGTCCCTTTAATCATCCATCATATCAGGGAAAATTCACTTGTCGAACTAGTCGTACGTCACACTGAAATAGAGTGCTGCATTCAAAACATTGTAATGCATTAGACAAATCAACAGAACAAACATTTGCATGATTGGTATTGTCATTAGTTTGAGATACCATGGCTGTATTGCTATTCTGAGCTGAGTTAGAATTAGAGTTTGTGCGTTTTACACTACGAGAACGATATGAATTATTGTCCCTCTGGTAATTGTTACTATTACCTACCCTATCATGTGAGTTATTTAAGGGATTAGGTGTTGCATATTGGTTACCTTCTGAATAATAAGATCTGCCACCTCTATTGCTGTAGGAATTGTCAGATCTGCGCCACCCTCTGTTCGATCGTTTGTAGTTTTGTTGTGGTCCAGCATACCAATTTCCAAGGTTCCTTCGATCAGGAGGTAATCGATTACCAAAATTGTAACGTCCCCTAAAAGATCCAAAGTTCCGATCATTGTTGCGACCAATGTTCCTATCCACACTTTGAGATTTATATCTGAGGTTATTCATTTGCCAAGAACGCGCAGATGCAACTGGCAAAACTTCCTTAATCTCGAAGTTGCTGACAACTTTTCCAACGTGCGCTGTCATGAAGTGACGACTTAACTCTTCCACATTTGATAAAGATTGTGGTTTTCGTTCATGGAGATATGGTAAGAAATCTGGACTAATGGACGATAGTATCTTGTCTCCCAACATATCCATAAGGTCATCACATGTATGCTTGATTTTAGATAGCTCAATCCATCGATTGAAGCATAATTTGATGGATGCAATAAATTCTGTAAAGTCCTTGTTTGTGTCAGGCACTAATTTCTTGAAGCGTAGTTGATAGCCATTTTCATCAAGTTCATATTTCTTTAAAAGCAGTGCTTTGACAGAATCATAATTATTCCAGTTTTCCTCATCCATGGTACATATTGCTGTTAAGGCTTCTCCGGTTAACAGTGACATCAAAGGACTGCACCATGAACACTTTTCTAATTTGTGTTCATGGCACACTGTTTCAAAGCGGTTCAAAAAGCAAGAAATATCTTCAATATTTGGTTTAAAATTTGGTAAATGCAGTTTAAAAGAACCAGTATGTTCTTTTCTTGAAGAACCTTCAGCATCCTGATTATTTTGTCTATTGTCACTTTTTAATCTCAGTTTCTCCAACTCAATAGTGGCCAGTTTTTCTGCATGTTCCAGTGTATTTTCTTCCGGAACCATCTCATCTGGCCTTCTCTTTTCTGCAAGGGCTAATCTTTCCTTCTCAATCACCTTGCCTTCTTCTCTTTTCAATCTTTTCTGCCTTTCTTTTCTTTTATCCGCTTTTCCTCTTCTCTAGCTATTGCTCTATCTCTCTTCTCTGTCTCTTGCCACTTGTTTCATGGCACATTATTTAAGAACTTGTCCTTGCATCCCCAACTCCTTACCTTGGTGGATAAAATATTCCAGAGTAGACATGTCATATGGTTATATATGACTTACTTAGTCTGGGGTTTAATGTGGGTACTGCTGAGCAATACGCAGCACCAACGCAAATTCTCCCAAATGTCAAAATTAATCGAATGTTAATTCAAGGGAAAAAATGTAGAGCAGACGATACGAACTAGACAAAAGGGACAGTAGAGTAAGCAAAATAGAAGAATGATATATAAAATAATGAATAATATACCAAATTAAAATAAAACAAGCTTACTCCTACAGAAAAGAACACCACCAGGAATAGAGACAACGTGTAAATATATATATAAATCAACTGAACGATAGTCAGGGAAGACCAACAAAATACAAACAATAATGAGAAGAAACTAAAACCAAAGAACAGACAACAATAACAAACTACAAGGAAGACTAAACATCTAGTAATGATAATGATCTCGCAGTGAACACAAAACTCTCAGCCATGTTCGCCGGGTTTCACTGGCAGAAGATTATATATCTGTGCCCTACAGAACGCCTTGAAATTGTGCCCTTCTTACGATGGGATGTTCTCACAAAGTCAAGGTCCCAACACCAACCTCCCAATAACGTGGGATGCACGTAGAACGTATTTAAAAAAAAAAACATGAAAAGAGCTCTACCAAAGCATTTCACCAAACTCAGACTACGACAAATAGACCACTTAACTTAAAAAATGATCCATCCTCAGGACTGCACTGATCCGGATCTCATTGGTGCCTCTCTGCACGCACAGGGTAGAGCTTGCTTCTCCGTGGTCGTACCAGCATTACACAGACGATTTCGCCATATTGTCTTGTCGGCTGTTCCTGCACGGACGTGAGCTGTCTGCTTGCAATCTTCTATCGGCTTGAAATACTTGAGTGGCAATCCATTCCGCTACACAATTAGATGAGGACTTGATAACTCATGTCATTGATAAAGACGAACTGACTTAACAGCTTCGTACATCTTGATTTTGAAGATTTCACCTGGACTTTTGCAGACAATGATTTGAAACCGGCGCTTGCTGACAACAGAAAGAAAGTCTCAGATTGTGCTTACTCGTCGTTCTGCGCAAGGAAGTGCGGTTCGCCGTTGGTACACTTTTGCTGGGAATGGCAGGAGCAAATGTTCTTGTTCAAATGTCGTGGCTTTTCACTTCGTTCCTCATTACACTGGCCCACCAGATTAATGTTACGAGTGGTGTAACATGTTATATCGTGCCGATAACGCGAATGTAAAATGCGAACACTGCAACTGGAAATAACGTAGACCAGTCCGATAAACGTTCAGTATTCTTTAATATGACACAATGTGACAACGCTCCACAGATTCCAGAATCAAATGATCAAGTGAGATTTCATATTCACAGTCCTCTGTCCGTCCCAAAGGCATGACACATATCAGGAGCGCACAAAACACAACCTTCCACCTCGACAGATACCAGTTAAGAGATCAAGATTGACCGTTACCTCTCAGAAGCAGACGTCGCACACGTCATAATTTATTTAAACTTACGTCACAATTAACATCAATGGTGCGGTTTCAAAATCGATGCGTTTTCGTGCCTCCTCATTTTGCATGCAGCGATACCTTCACAAGTGAGCGCTAGCCCGAGTGCAAAATGAGGTGTAACAATTTTGTTGCTGCAGATTCAATTATATTGTGTGGAAATATATCTTGTGTAATTTTTGGAGGGAAGAAGACATTGATTCGATCATTTTTTTTTTAACTGAACCAGATGATGAATTGGAGTGCATATTAGTATCAGGAGACTTACAAAACCTTTCTTGAGTACTGGATGGAGATATACCTACAGTGGGAGGGTGAAAGAACAGGATTATGATAATTCCAAATGATTGATGTGTACATTTAATTTCTTTTTAAATTGTATAAGTGTTGATAACATTGTCAATGATCTAATGTTCTTGTCTAGTCTGACTATTAACACTGACATCTGATGGCCGACTGGCCTTACATCTGTTCTGGTACCAAACGACTTTAGCCAGATACTAGCTTAGGGCCATATATTGTTTCATGTTTATTCGACAAATGTCAGACATCAGAAGACTGACTGATACACGAGTGAGTTCTTGCTAACGCATCAGACAAAGTGTACAACAGATCATGTTGGGTAATCCCCATGGAGAGGGGCAGCCTACACTAATGAAATTCCTGTGAGAGAAGCGGTGCTGTCAGATACTGGACATAAGTTAAGTCTCATAAAAGAGACTGAAATTATATAGAGAAACAGCTTATAGAACCAGCTCATAGAACTATACTAGTGAGATAGCTGCTAGTGCTACATCATTGTGCTCATATGATGAGTCAACTGTGTTAATAACAGTTAGAATGGATGGGTTTGAAAAAAAAATCAAAAAAAGGTTATTCGTCTTACGAGGACAAAAGACAAAGAAAGTAGTCTACGTTACGGCCACAAGGCCTTCGTCAGGAAAAGAAAGAAAGTGAAGGCTAGATAGGAGACATAAGAACTTAAAAAAATATAAAAATAAAACCTAGGTACTTCCCTGAAGGCGAAGCATCGGAATCCTATCACTATCTGATGGACGTTTGGCTGAAAAGGAAGTGACTTCTGCCCCCGGATGTACACAATACATACTAAGAAACTAAAAACTAAAAAACGAAACTGAACAAATAACTACCCAAACGTAATAAAAGTGGGGACTGGAAATAGAAGAGGACAGAATGAGTGGGAGATAAATGAATATGAAATCAAAAATCAAGACAAATTAGAAGCCGTGTATATCCATACATATTATGGAGGATGGCATAAAAATAGAAGAATAGGATAAGAGTGGAAAGAGTCAAAATAGAGCAAGAGAGGAAAGGGTGACCTCAGACAAAGGTGTGGAAAGTGTTGAGACCAGCTGGTTTTAGACACCCCATGCGGTGGATAAGACGGTTCTCAAGCTGTTCTCGGCTGGCAGTGTCAGAGGAGCAGGATCGGATCGCAGTGACCTGGATGTCGATGGGACCATGGTGGTCAGGACCATTGAAGTGTGTGGCAACTGGTGTGGACTTTTGCTGAGAGATGTTATTTAAGTGCTGGCTGAATCTGTCCCCAAGTCGTTTGCCTGTTTGGCCAATATAGGTTTTGCAGCAATGTTTACATATGATCGTATAAATGACATTACGCGATTCACACGTGAAGCTAATAGTGATGGTGTACGTAGTCTTAGGAAAGGACACCTTCTGGGTTGAGATGACATACTTGCACGTGTTGCATCGTGTCCGACCACAGGGTAGTGTGCCAAAGTGAGTGGCATTCTCCTTTGGAAGACGGCTGTGAACAAGAAGATCCTTCAAGTTCTTGTCGCGTCTGTATGCCACCAAAGGTGCTTCCCCGAATACTTCTTGGGTCGCAGGCTCTGCATGGAGGATAGGGAGGTGGCGGAAAAGGATCTGTTTGACAGCAGTACTGTGAGGGTGATGGGTCAAGATTAATTTGACTCTATCTAATAACAGTTAGTAAGCCTTACAGGACATTAACCTGAATACAGTAATTATAATGGTGTATTAAAGAACAGCGAATCAGGAACTTGATTACTAAAGCATTAACAGTGATATTATAATAGAGTGATTGTATAATTTTCCCAAGAGGAGAGTGACAGTTCCACGAACATTGTAATATAGTAAAATAATTGTTGTATATATTTTCCATCTTTCAAATTCATTCATTTTCACCAAACCAAGAAAACAAATCAACATGCATATTAAATTGATTAATTAATTGTACCTGAGGACTTGAGTAACTCATTACAGTTTTGTCTGAAGTTACATTTTTTATTTCCCCTAGACATAACACATCATATGATAGGTGTAGAGAGGAGACACTTTAGAATCTGGTACTGCTTATTACCATCTGGGCCAGAATTCTTCACAGTCTGACTATTCCTATGACAACTATACACCAGTGCTTTTTTCTAATACTGGGGTATTTCTTTTAAGACCAGAACTCTTATCTGGCAAGTGTATCCTTGTATCATCTGATACATCTGTTTATCTTCTATCATTGTACTATTACCAACCTCTCGTGACAGGGATCGACTGCTAATGTCGACAGGAAAGTGTATAATTCGAGCTGCACAAACGCATATTGCCATCTGGAGTATGTAATGAGACTTTCTGAAGTCAGTTTTTAGATGATGCATACTACCAGCGCAACAGAAGAGAACAAGTGGTAATCTTCAGACTCCGCACTGGCCACAACAGATTGGGATACCATCTATTCAACAAGCTAATGATAGGAACTACTGGTGAGTGTAACTGTGGCACTGATAAAATGACTGCTGAACAACTGCTTCAAAGTTGCCCAACATATGCGGAACAGAGAAAGCACATATGGCCGACACCAGTACCATTCGTGGAAAAACCTCTACGGAGATTCAAGCAGTCTCAAACTGACCGCTGCTTTCTTTGAAAACATTCATGTAGACGCCTGAGAGTGTAAGAAGAAGGAGATGATGCTGACATATTTTCTTTTACAATTTATTCTACATCTCTCCCCACACACACACACACACACACACGCACACACACGCACGCACACACACGCACGCACGCACGCACACACACACCCTCTCTCCCTCTCTTAATGGTGTGGAAAGTTCCAATGTGCTTTAAAAAAAAAAATGGTTTCAACCTAGTGGGTTATATTAATTAAGGCGCATGTCCAAATATAAAAGACCTCTAGGTGTGGTGTTGTATTATTCCAGTCTGCTCGCGGGAGTTTCATGAGGCCTGTTTGCTGGTGATATTACAATCTTGTTCTCGATTTTACCCATCGATGAAATTAAAATATATTTTCATTTGGACGTGTGCCCTAATATACCCAACGGACTATGCGTCTAGGTTGAACGGAGCGTATCTTGTCAAATCGAGGGGGGGGGGGGGGGGAGAGAAACATACTAAACTCAAAGATGCACAAGTAAGATGTCTGTTCAAGCTTTCGGGAAGTCCCGTTACATGAATGCGCGACACTAAGGCACTAAATGCGAACTAAAGTAAACGAATCTGAGATGAACAGGTCAGGATGTAACTTCGCTGAAGTTTGCAACCTGACCCCCCCGAAACATGCACGTCATTAGTAAAGGTATCTACTATAGGAAGATGATGTGTCATATAAATATATATACACTTATGTAATATTCTATATGCGCCGCCCAGAAGATAAGCAAATGTGACTCGCGAATGCCACGTAACATCTTCGCGGAGATGATTGTGAAATAAATAGAACTAAGGTAGGCATACATGATTGGTTTTTGTTTTTTGTTTTGTTTTTTGTTATCCCCAGTTGAAGTTTTTTGTGTATCTTCGACTGTAAATAATCTGCTCGGCTTATCACGTCTGTTACTATACCTGTCCTGCTGTCTGTAAGCCATAGACAGGCCTAGACATACACGACTGATTATTTTTATATTTAATGATGTAAAATATCCCGGTCAACCTCTGATGGGTTAAAATTAGGATAGATAGTGTTTTCCATTCGAAATAAGATGAATAACTGCCGATACGGGAAAGTGGCATCACATCTGTCAAATCATTGTAAATATAATAATAATAATAATAAATTCTTTAAGCGCCAAACACGGCGCATAAGGCAGAAACCAGTGCTCTCCAGGTTGTTCGTTGTGACGCCACTCCTCTTAGCTCTTGCACATTATTTAGGCCCAACGTTCTTCCTTCTCTTATTATTGTTCTTCTGAGTGTTTCTTTTGGTCTTCCTTTTTTCCGCTTACCCTCAGGAACCTAAGTGAGCGCCTGTAGTGGTATTCTGTTGTTTTGCATTCGTAGGACATGACCGATATATGACCATCGTCTTTTCCTTATATAGTCGGAGACATATTTCTGCCTAGAGTCTTCTCTTAGACGCCGAAAGAAAAACATCAGGAATGCGTATATTTCGATGGATATCACCATGTTATGTTAAATTATAGAATAAAAGATACACCAGAGTATCTAGTGGTGTAGATATTTTCCTATAACTGACCTCGAAACCCTCGAATCGGTCGGTTGGATCGGAGGGTTGATCAGTGAGTTAACAATTCACTATCGTAAAACAAGCTATTGTTACCGAAACAGAACCAGGCTCGACAGTAAACATGACTCACTCTAATATCTTGGGGGCTAAGGAGATTGTAAATATGGCGAATCAAAATTACCTATTTTGCTTGTATGTTGTTAAAAAAGAAATCCAAACAAAAACGAGATAAAAGAAAACCAATCAAAGACCATTATTCTTCGTACACTCTCAGACGTCCACTTGAATGTTTTCGAAGAAAGCAGTAGTCAGTTTGATGCTATTTGAATCTCCGTAGAGCTTTTCCACGAATGGTAGGCTCCTAGTGTCGGCCATATGCGCTTTCTCTGTTCCTCATATGTTGGGCAACTTTGAAGCAGTTGGCTTTTTTTTTTAGTTTGTGGGTTTTACCTTCTTGTGGCGAGGCGCGTCCCTTTCAACCTAATTGGTTATATATCAGAGCGCAATTTTCCAGTAAAA
This sequence comes from Oreohelix idahoensis, assembly GCA_024509875.1. Classification (NCBI taxonomy): domain Eukaryota; kingdom Metazoa; phylum Mollusca; class Gastropoda; order Stylommatophora; family Oreohelicidae; genus Oreohelix; species Oreohelix idahoensis. The sequence continues at coordinate 232,575 of JAMPIV010009242.1, forward strand.
AATAAGTGAACTCTGTTAACTGAAGCGATGTGTTGATAAACTCTAAGCCTTGAAAAGGACTACTAGCATGAAGAAGTCCTGAAAAGGACTGCTAGCCCGGTCAGCGTTGATAGATACAAAGTCCTGAAAAGGTATAACATTATCCGCCTGCTAGCATAAAGCCCTGAAAAGGGCTTGCCCTAAAAAGGACTCGCCAGCTACGCCAACGCTGCCCGTACTACCGTGAACTCTTGAGCAATCTAAAAGGATTGCTAGCCCATCCAGCGTTGAAAGATATAAGTCCTGAAAAGGACTAACATTATCCATCTGCTAGCATGAATCCCTGAGAAGGACTTGCCAGCTACACCAACGCTGTCCTTGAGCAAGGCTCTGTAGCTGCAGATGTTCAGCAGTCATTCTATCAGTGCCACTGATTGGTAGTTCCTATTTTTAGCTTGTTGAATAGATGGTACAATATTCAAGGGGAGAGGTACAAAGGCCAGTTGTTTCCAGTTAGATATTTAATTGACTTTCACTTGCCATAAGTCAAATGTATTGTAAGAACATCATCAGACCTTCACCTTCAAAATTACTATATATTAACTTTTTTTCTTGTTAAATACTGTTTGACTAAATTATGCAGTTCCCTAGGTCTGTTTATTCTTAACACCTCTTCTATATTTATAGGTAAATTTGATGCCTACAAATAATCTAATATTGGGATTCTCATTTGTTCATACTGTGACGGTATTGCCTCCCCTGCTTTGCAGTAGTGGTCCAACAGTGGCCAAAACTCAAGAGTATCTAATATGGGCTTCAAAGGTATCTACCTTCGCACAAGATTACTCTTGGCAGAGATGTAGATAGAAGGGTGATGACACTTCCAGAGGCGTAGTAAGGGGGGTGCGAGGGGGCGGTCCACCCCGGGTGACAGCCAGGATGAGGGTGCCATCGGACACTATTACGATAGTATTTACTGTTAAAAATGTACTTGCAAGTGTGTTTCTTTATAGGGGCAGGGGATGTCAAAGGTATGACCGCCCCGGATGCTAAGTACTTTAGGGACGCCTCTGGACACTTCTATTACAAAGGGAGTCTTCACAAGATATTCAGAATAAGCGAGAACAATACTGCTTTGGCTGAGTATGTTAACTGTGTAATTCTGCCGACGCTTTTGTGAAGGATTTAAGCACTTCTTAAGTTCAGCTCGTTTAAGCCCCCTCCCCTGATTTACTCAGTGGAATTCTATTATTTTAGTATAGCTCTGTTTAGAGTGTGTGTAGTAATTTGACTGAGACAAACATGCATTAACTTTAAAATGATTAAATCGAAGTTAAATTTGTAACATTACAAATAACAAAATTTAATAATCACTTTAGGTTTTAACAGTTGGAAATAATTTGAATAGTTATGGATCAAGAAAAGTTATTATCACAGTCTTTAGGGAATGTGAGATATTACAAGAAGTTTAAGTGGCAGCATATATTTTAACTTAGCTGCCAATGACGGTTCTGCTCCTTCTTATGGGTTGGTTCTTTTCACTCTGCTCACGCTCGTCTCTGATCAAGGTTGTTGGAGGTAGCTCGTTTCCCAGAAACGTCAAGGAGAGTCTACCACGTGGGTCCTGCATCTTAAAGCTTAGGCCACGGTTCCCTTTTTGTTCCAGAAATGGTACTTTCTGCTGGTACCACCAATAAGCCAATCCTGGCTACAGACTTGTTGCTCAGATGAATAAAGGAGACAAGTCGGTCTCTTACACGCGTCTGGAGTATCTTTAATTTGACAATAGATTCCCTCTCTGACTCCGTGTGTCTTCAGTTTCCTAGTCCCGGTGTTCCTTATTAAAATGTAGAGATTTCCTGTGCTTTGTAAGTCTTATTTGGTTCTCCAATAAAAGGTCCGGTTAAAAAAAGGAATTATGAATCTAGTCTTCACTCTGGTGAGGTCTGATGTTGTCTTGGCGAGCGTGAAATTCACAGTGAAATAAAACTGTGAAATGGTCAGACTATATTCCTATCTTCCCACACATTGTTGTTATGAATCTAATCAGAAAGATCCAATCATTTCAAATCATGCAGATATGGTGCGATATTTTCAAAATAGTCCCACATGAAATAAGGTGCGTGCCTGCAAAGGTCACGTATTACCATATATGGACATCTGATGCCTTGCATACACTCTCACAGGCAGATCGGTAGACACACATGACAACATGGGTAAGCTGTAATACTTATTACTTTATTAAAAAGTAATGTTGGTGTATCAAGGATGACCCGGAAGCGCTTATGTCACACTTGTCTGCCCACATGTGTCACACAGACAGTAATCTCGTTATCTGTCGTATGAGCACGCAAAACTCCGTGTTTGCCCAGCTTGTTAACAAACGAGTCGCTTATCAGCGATTTAATCTAAACACGCCGGTGCTCATCTTATCTAGTTGCTTCTCGCATGCTGGGATAAACATTATCTGCAAGGAGTGTCACAAATGTTTGAACATACAAACTGCTTGCTCCTTAGCCGATAATGAGAAGAAATTGGTACAAAATATGTCTCTGATCCTGTCGGAGTGGAACAGAGATCGTGAAGAGGTCGTCCATTTCGTCACACATACCTCTTACATTTTAATAAGAAATATTCTGTATTATTGTCTTGAAGACATCCTGCACAGTAAGGTTCTTCTATTCTGAAATAGCCTTTTCCCAGCTGTAGTCTGAGAAGTTTCTTATTACTGAGAATTTTCAATTCTCTAGATATCTGACATTTTCTTATTGGAGCCTTGAACATCTTATATGCATGTCTTCCTTTCAGATTTTTATCCCACTCTGCTTTCCATTCATCTGTTATTTGTTCTTTAATTAAGCTTTTAATTTCATCCCTACATTTATTAGATTTTTATCAGATCTACCTTTCTTGGCTTCTTTATCTGCCTTTTCATTTCCTTCTATGCCAACATATGAAGGTATCCAAGCTATTAAGACTGAACATCCTCTGGAATATAAGTATGTAGTAGCCAGAAATATCTCCTCTGCTATATCAGGTCTACTGCATTCTCTTAAGTTTCTTAGTGCTTGAATTGTTGAAAGAGAGCCTGTTAAAACTAAATTTCTTGGGAGTGTTATTAGAGAATATTGCTAGTGCTTTTAGTATTGCCGCCACCATCTCTGCAGTGAAAATGGATGTATATTCCGTGACACTTCTTTCTTTTTTCTTCCGTCCTTAGCCAAAGACCGACCAAGCAGTCAGAGGCCATCACGCCTTGTGGCGTCTTAAGGGCAACAGCAGATTGATTTTCTCTGTTGTAGTTTCCCATCACGCCTAGCGGCGTCTTTAGGGCAACAACAAATAGATCCATCTGCCGTTGTTTCCGTAATCGGTGTGACAAGCCAACGGGTGATCAGCCCATTGGGCCGTGACACTATACTCTTGCCATTTTTCATATTGGAATATATATTCCTATCCCCAATTTGCCATCCTTTCCCTTGGATCCATCTGTGTATACAGTAATGCTGTCCTTTGATATTTGTTGTATGTATTTTTTGGCTGTGCTTTTAATATTTTCTATATTATTTGTTTTGTTAAGTATTTCTGCAAGGTGGTAGTCCATGTCTGGTTTCCTGATCTCCCAGGGTAGAATCACTGGCTTGTATTCACAACTGCTATTAATTGATGTAATTAATGTACCCAGGTGGACAATTTCCTCCATACACTTCCATCCTGTTGGGTATCTGTTGGTATTCATTGGATTGACCTGAGTTGCTAGTTGACATATGGTTAAAGCTGTATATGCTGGGTGAGATGTATCTAACATAACTTTGTTCTAGTAATTTAGTTTTAACTCTATTCTCCATAATTCCAGGGGTAGAATTCCTAAAGCCACCTCTAGAGCCCCCATTGATGTTGATTTGATTGCACTGGCTATTGTACCTGCTTGATGCTGAATTCTGTCTAATTCAATCAGGTTACTGTGTGCAGCAGAGTCATATATTATACAGTTATGGTTTGTTATAGGCACATGGGGCATAAAAAAAAAACCAGTGCTAAGAAAACTGTTAGCGTAGCCAACCACATTCTGTTTGCACAAAAAAGAGAGCGATCATTAGCAAAGCGGCCGGGGGGAGGGGGGGGGGGGGAAGGGTCACACATTTATGTGGGTGATTGAAGGAATAAGTCCAAAATCCAAACCTTATCTTTCAGCTTATGTGCTGTTAAAGCATTGTGGAAGTGGCCATTTCTTGAGGCCTTTTTGAAGATTGATCCTCTCCGCCGTAAAAATTTCAGTCATGCCTTTCAATCAATCAGTCAGTACCCTTTGGTTCCTTAAAGAGCATTGGCCTTCAACAAACACATGCCAAGTCCTCCTGTCATGTGCCAACAGCTCAGGCTCTTTCCATGTTTTCCTCATCATTTTCACTTCTGTCTCCAGTTCTCTTCTCCATATGTTTCTTGGTCTACCTCTGCCTCTCTTATCCTGGGGTTCCAGAACCAGGACTGTTTTGTAGTGCTATCCACAGGTTTTCTCTATGTGTCCTATGCATATTATGTGAAGTCTGATGAATATTATTTTAGCTGACTGACCTAACTAAACTTCCTTGAGATATTCTAAAATCTGATGAGATTAAGTTGGTTAGTTAAACTAACTAAATTTTGCAATTTATTATTAGAAATCTGATTAAGATTAATATAAATTTACTAAATTATTTAAACTTCATTGATGTATTATGTGAAGTCTGACAAAGGTTAATTTAGTTAGCTTAATGAACTAAACTTCCCAGATGTACTAATAAACATCATTTTATTGGCTACTGAACTCAGGTGTGAGACTTGGAGTGAACATGGACAGTCATGTGGACCAAGAAAAGATAATCTTTCAGCCTATCAATGGTATGTGCAACCCAGATCACACAAAGTCTGGTGATCAAATACAAGAATCAAAGTCTTATGACAGACAGTCTAAGGTCAACTGTAGCTCAGCTCAGACAGTCAACACAAAGTTCATTGAGGCTGTTACCTCTTCTAAACTAGAAAGCACACAAGCTGTAACCATTGCTTCATCTACTGAAAACAGTCCAAATCACAGAATATATGAGTTACGAAGGAAAAACTATATGCCTGGAAAGCTTGTGTTTCTAAAATGGTGGCTAGACACCCTAGGGCACAGTAAACCCTTGAGAACTGCTTGGGAAAATGAGGAACACAGTATGCTACAATCTACTGCAGATTCAAATGCAAAGTCTCCTACATATGTTGGTGGGCAGGGCTTGAGTCGCCAAAACTCAGAAGAGAGTGGGGTTTATATGTATGTTCCTAATCATGATGCACATGCTCAAAATTCAATGTCATATGCCAGTGGACCCATCAACTTTCTTGTCAAGACAAACAAATGGCAGAAAACAAATTCAGAGACATTATGGCCATGTTTGAACTCATCAATGTCACCAGATATGTCTGTTGATCAAATGGTTAACCTGAATGATGAAAACGATGCCAAAGGTGATGCGTGTTATAAGCAGAAATATTTCAGACCAAGCCAGAATCAGACTTCAGACAATGGCCATGAACTTGATGATGCTCAAAGTTGGCAGACTACCACATATGGCAGCAGACCTGTGCATGATCAAAATGCATCAAGCAATGGTGCAATAGCACATATCTCTTCACCTATGAATTTTAGTAATAGCCATTTGGATAAGGTGGACATTGCTGATACATATAGGGCACAAAGCATGATGGATATTATGCCTGTGTCCAGTATGACTGAGGTGATTGCTCAATGTGCTGCCAAACCAGATGTAAGAAAGGCAGACAATCTTGCCTGTTGTCAAAAAGATGAGTATAACTCTCGTCTGCTTCTTACTTCATCAATCCGAATTCAATCAAATTTAGAACGATCTTCTCATGCTAATGGAAAAGACATTTCAGAGCCTGTAATACCTCAGATTAATGGACCTGAGAAAAAGGCCTTAACATTCAGTGAAGGTCACCAAGGTGCACAGCCACCACACACTTCACAAGACATTCATAACTTTATTAACGGAGCTACCATTTTACATAGCAAGCAGTGTGAAGATAATGATGTAAAGTCTTGCCGTGGTACATCAGTAAATCATGAAACTAACATTAAAAAATTAATCACAAAGTATGATCAGAATAATGACTTTCCTGCAATCATAACACTGCCCAACAGCCACAATATAGGCCATTCCAGTATGTCCATTGCTGAAAGAAGTTATACAAAGCCAGTGAAACTTAGCACAGATCAGGGTATGGATGAAGAGCATTTGTCAAGTAACAACTCAAAACAGACATCACCTAATTCTGATTTTCAAACTAGCAAATTTACACCTGCTAAACTTGAAAAAGACAATGAATCGTTCTGCAGTCAAATAGAAAAAATGAAGTTACTCACCAGTAATCCTGGTGTTAAAAAATGCTTGTCAGTGGAAAATAAGAATGTTAACTCATTAACTACCGCAAGCCGCTGTCAGCGGCTCACAACATAATCACATTTGGACCGCAAGCCGCTCAGGGCGCCAATCTAATTTTAGTAATAAAAGCCACTGAAACAAACGAGATTTTAAGTTGCCACCGGAAAACAAATTCCCAAAGCATGGTTGTTGTAGAACACTGAAAAATTGATATTATGTTCAAGAGCATTTGGGTACCAAAGTGTAAAACTGTTTACCGTGGCAACTAGTGCAAAAAAAAACATCTAACCTAATTCATGTTTTTCTGAAAAACTAGCGACGAGGACAAGAGTGAAAACGGTGTGCACATTGATTGAAATTGTGAATAGACAATGAATCGTTCGCAAGCAGTTATAATAGAAAAAATGCAAGTTCCTCGGCCAGGAGGGCCTGGTGTTCTATTAAAAAATGCTTGTAAGTGTACATTCATTTATCTTTAAAATGTTAATATGAAGCTCGGTGTACTTACTTTAGTCGATTGGCAGAAAAAAGCTTATTTGTGCAAACACCTAAGGGAAAATGGGAAAAAAATTTAATTCTGCCAATAATAGCTATTCGGTAGTTAATGTGTTAATATGAAGCTCGGTGTGTCTTACTTTAGTCGATTGGCAGAAAAAAGATTTAAGGCAAAAAGATGCCTGAATAATAGCTATCAAAACATGTCACAGAGCTCCCAGCTCTCTTTCAGTGGTTATAATTATATTGAAGATCAAACTGTCCAGGTGCCGTCTTCTACACTATATGACAGACAATTAATGGAAGAGTCACAGCCCTCCACAGCAGTTGTCAATGAATCTCTGTGCAAATCATGTTTTGACGCTGATCATTCTATGGCCTATGAACATACATTTTTTAATGATCCAGCACAAACTGAACCTCATGCTGTGTCAGACAGCAGATTCCAACTTAGCCTATGTTTGCCCAACATTGTCCATCCAGGCACAGAATGTAGTTCCATTAATGATTGTGCAAGATTTAGCAAAGATGCAGCACCACATATAGATAAAGCAAAGTATCCTACAGATCTGAAGCACTCAGAGTGTACATTAAAGAATGACAATATTAGTACAGCTAATGATGATCTCATCATCGGAAACTCTTTCACTGAAGAAATTGAAACTAATGTATATCAAGTATCTGAGTCCAGAGAAGATAGCAGCCTGAATTCATGTGAATGTTCCAGTGTGCAGTCAGTGCCTAGAAATGGGTCTGATGTGGATGACCAGAAGTCAAGCTATTTTGAATGGTTTGCTGGGTCTCGGAGCAATACATCATTACCTGCACTCCATCAATCAAGATATCACTCATCCCAGCTAAATCTACAGGCTAGACACACAGTTAGCACGACAAACACAACAGACCATAGGCAGAAAGAAATTCTGGAAAAAGCAAGATTACTTATATTAATGCTTGATAAACTCCCTATGAGTGATCTAGCTTGGAATGAAAGTTTCTTCCATGAAAATCGGGAATGTGATACACTTTTTAAATCCAAGTTAATGGATAGCAATAATCAGTGGTCTACCACAAAACCAGGTACAATCTCAAAGCACATGCTGTCATTACTCAAAAAATACAATTCCAATAATAAAATTAAGTTATCTATCAAAATGAGGAGTGAAGGGAACAACCAAACACCAATTGACAGCACCTCTGATAAGACTACAATTAATTCAGAGAACATAATGCTACCTCCATGCACAGTCACTAAGGCAGCACTTCAAAATAATCCAGCCTATCCAGACCAGGAAGAGGAGGTTACAATAGCAAACTCTGAACTCTCATTTTTTCCAGATAAGGGTAAATCCACATCATATAACCCCATAAGTAGTTCAAGGAAATGTGTCCAGAAAACATGTGAGCAATTAAACATGAAAACCATTAACAGACTGAGCAAGGATGAGTGTCAGCTACAGCACATTCTTCCTGAAGAAAAGTCTGCACATGAATCACAAAAAGCTTGTAATGAAGCACACTCCATATGTTTCACTGAAGACACACCATTTTTATCTGAAAGTTCAGAAAACAAAATGACACATCAAATAGTCTCATTGTGCCAGAACTCTGAGTCTAATAAAGCATCTCATACAAGCTCTGACAAACCTGAAATGGATAAATCTGCCTCAAAAAAAGCTTTGAAAAGTTCTGAAAACAGCATGCATGAAACACATGTGAAGTCTGCTGCCAAGAGGGTTTCTGACAGATTGAGCAAAAAACAGTCATACAGGCAACTGGAAAAAAACAATTCAAAAACTGTTTCTGATAACAAAGAGAATACTGTTGTGTCAGACCACACCCCTGGTGGAAAAGAAACTGACACAGTTCCTACTAGTATTGTTGTACACCATCAACGAAGGTCCTTTCCATCAGAAACTACAGAAGAAGCAACTTCAGATACTTCCAAGATCAAAGTAACAACATTATCACCCCCAATCTTAAATAGAAAAGCACCAGTATACCCCAAACCAAGGCCACGTGCTCTTGGAGTTGGTACAGGAGGTGTTGCATCCAGCAAAGTTTCTGATCTATCAACGTCAGTGGTATCAGCAGGTATTAAAAGACAGTCATGCTCATACAAATACAGCTTGACAAAAGCAGAAGTGGAAAAGAACTCCAGATTGTCTGAAATGTATAGTATCAGTACATCATCATCTGCAAAGAGTCAGATAATGAAAACTACAGAAGCATCACTCTCTCATAAAATTAACAAGGAAGCTAGTAATTCAAAGGCACATATAAAGGTATTACCCCCTCTTCACTGCATAAATCCAGAAAATATTACTTTTTCTGAAGTAAATCAAATTACAAATTCAGAAAGACTACACAGGCAAAAATTAAAAATGGCGAAGTCAGTAAAATTATATGAGCAGAGCGAAAAAATAGAATCTCAACAACATTCCTGTGAAACAAACCAATATGTGAGCTCAGTAGTGCATTTAGACTCACCTGAGAATGTACGAAAAATGTATAGAAAAACATCTCTCAACTCGATACATAACCCAGGATTGTTACTGACCCCATTACGTCAAAGGTTTGATCGCATGAAGTACAAAGTAAGTGATGCTCTTTTGAAAGTAACTCCCAGTCCAAACCCCAAAGTGCCATTTCTATCCCATTACACAGGCAGAAATGTTACAACAGATAATGCAGACACAAAACAAAACATCAGACAAAGTCTTGAAGTTGCAGTACCAAAAAGTGATACTGATGATACCCCGCTGTTGCTCGTCAGGGATGAAAACTCATGTGGATATGCATCATGCAGTAGTTTTGAACTGCCAAAATCTACTCAATTCTTAAATAGTACTCTGAGGAAAAGTTTCAATTCAGAAAGAGATGCCAAAAGTACCAGGGTCTGCACTCAGCATGAGATATTATCAGGGTCTCAGCATAACATATTTATATCAGAGTCAGTGCCTGACAAAGCAGTAGAGGATACAATTCAAAATGTCATCGAAGCTAACCAGAGTTGCTCTGGCCAATTAACAGATGACAATATCTGTCTTGAAAATGAAGAGATCCGTGACTCTGCTCATTCTGGCAGTAATATCTGTACGAATATAATTTCTTTAGACTTGCAAAAATCAGATTTGTTGGAAAGCACAAACTCAAAAACTTATAAAATGTCCCAGGAAAATGAGCTCCAGTTGTTAGAGTCAGAATATGCTACCAACGATGGAAGTGCAAGATCGGATGCCAAGAGCTCAAAGACAAGTATTAAGACATCTAAAAAGCATGTGAAGAAAGCAAGACGCCCATGCACAGGATCGTTTAAGTTTCTCATGCTGCTTCTGTCTGATGACTTGGAAGCTGAAGAGCTTTGAAGACAAATGGTGATGTAGGTTTTCAAGATCAAATAATCACTTGTAAATACTTTGATCAGTAAGTCTAATTTACTGTAGTGTCCCCGCCCTTCCCTATGGTCCCCCCGCTGGCACACAGAAACACAAAAAAAACTTGTTAACTGATGTATACATTTGTGATAATGATAAATGTAGTCTTTAAAATATATAAAAATAACGTCACAAATATATTATATGAGTCATTATGAATGTTTTTTTTTAATGAAATAAACACAAGGTACTAGTAACCATTCTACTGTTACTTCTCTTTGTGTATTATACATCCACAGAATAATCTAAATTTATTCATGACCCTACAGCTTGCAGTGGAGCATATATCTTTAACGACTTCATATCAAAGTCTTACTGCCTACACCATCACAGCTTGCAGTGGAACATATATCTTTAACGACTTCATATCAAAGTCTTACTGCCTACACCATCACAGCTTGCAGTGGAGCATATATCTTTAACGACTTCGTATCAAAGTCTTACTGCCTACACCATCACAGCTTGCAGTGGAGCATAAACGAGGGGCATTCAGAAAGTAATGCACCACATTGTTTTTCTCAGCTAATAATGAAGATAGAAGCATGCAATTTTGCACACTTCAAATATGGCATGTCCCAATTGTGTGCACCAAATTGCACTGCAACCGGCCAAATAATACGGCTGCCCTAAACCTTTGAAATGGAGCGTGTTAGCAACTTGCGTTATAAGCAGCGAATTGTGATAGGATTTCTCGTTGCAGAGAAGGAAACTGTTGTGAACATTCACAAGCGTCTATGTGAGGTGTATGCAAGTTTTGCAGTCGACAGGAGTACAGTCAGTCACTGGGTTCAGAGAATCAAAGATTCAGGAATGGAGATATAGAGCTGCTTGATCGGCCGCGCTGTGGACGTCCTGCCACAGCCACCAACGCAGAAATGTTGAAATGCGCTGAGGGCATTATTCTTACTGATAGGCAAATCACTACTCAACAATTGGCCTTACAGCTGTCAGTCAGCATTGGTAGTGCAAATGCAGTTATAACAAATCTCGGATTTTCTAAGGTTTGCGCAAGATGGGTTCCTCGAAGTCCCACAAATGACCACCGATTGCAAAGGAAAGCAATTTCTTCTGAATTGTTGGAGCGTTTCAATGCTGATGGAGAGAACTTTTTGGCTAAGATTGTTACAGGTGACGAAACCTGGGCACATCAGTTTGAACCTGAGACAAACAGACAGTCAATGGAGTGGGATCATACGCAATCACCACGAAGAAAGAAATTCAAGACAATTCCTTCAGCTGGAAAGGTCATGATCACTGTCTTTTGGGACACTGAAGGTGTTATTCTTGTGGACGTTATGCCAAGAGGAGAGACAATCAATTCGCAACCTTACATTAAGACATTGAAAAAAAACTCAATCAACGTTTTCGCAGAGTTCGGCCGCACAAGAATCCAGCAGACCTGCTTCTCCTTCACGACAATGCGCGACCTCAAACAAGTCTGGCAACACGGGAAGCAATCACCAAATTGGGTTGGACTGTACTACCCCACCCACCCTATAGTCCCGATTTGGCAACCTCTGATTTTCATCTGTTTGGTCCACTTAAAGATGCACTCCGTGGGACAATGTTTGAAGATGATGAAGGAGTGATTCATGCAACGAAGAAATGGCTACATGATCAAAACAAAATCTGGTACGGGCTAGGAATACATGCACTTGTTTCGCGCTGGCATAAAGCCGTACAAGTTGATGGGGATTATGTTGAATAATACCGATGTTTACATGACATATCCATGTATATTGTGTATAAATTTCATGCTTTTTGAATAAACAGCTCCTGAGAAAAACGATGTGGTGCATTACTTTCTGAATGCCCCTCGTATCTTTAACGACTTCATATCAAAGTCTTACTGCCTACACCATCACAGCTTGCAGTGGAGCATATATCTTTAACGACTTCATATCAAAGTCTTACTGCCTACACCATCACAGCTTGCAGTGGAGCATATATCTTTAACGACTTCATATTAAAGTCTTACTGCCTACACCATCCATTCAACATCTTCTTTATCCTATTTATGTTTGTCTCAAGCTCATTTCTCCGTGTGTTTTTAAAACTCCCTTAAATGCTGTAACCTTGTGTTTTTAAAACTCCCTTAAATGCTGTAACCTTGCTGTCGCGTAACAGTAGTGACTGGAAAGAGTGTGAGAAAGGAATGTGAAGGTGTTTAAGATTTATTTACAGTAGTGAACTTGTCATCCTGTTGTGAATGATTTATGCGTAATCTTTGGCAGAGAGAGATCTGTTAACTTTTCTTGTGTTTTAGGAGTGAGTGAGTTTGGTGATAGCCAGTCGGGCTGAGAGATTTTGAAGTGTAAAGTTGTGTTTTAGCGAAGAGCAGTGAATGTAGTAGACTGACCGTTTTATGTGTGATGTGAGCCTGTTGGGAAGAAAATTGTATTCAGTGCTTTAGTGGTGCGAAAGCCGAGAGATTTATGAATACAGACCCATAGTGTTTCTGGTTTGTGTGGATCGGCCAGATGTAATCGTGTTTGCTGCATTTGTACCTTTGATGTCATCACTTGTTTCTGCGAATTAAATTATAGTACGGCTGTAATCAACTCATCATTTGATGACCTATGCAGGTTTTTGTGAGTGTCCTGTGCTGAGTTTCTGTCCCCTAGCATTGAATATGAACCCAGGAGTACGCTGTGTGTTAAACTTACAACCTACAGTGTAACACCTGGGATTCCAGAACAAGGACTGCCTTGTGAATCCTATTAACAGGTTTCCTCAATGTCAGGCCTATCCAACTCAGTGCCTTTTCTCACCTCCTGTTCCACTGGCACCTGACTGGTTCTTGTCATCAATATCACACTGACCATTTCGGTCCTTCAATATTGAATAAGCATCTGTTTATGAAAGTTCCTTAGTTATCATTCTGTTGCTGTATGTATCAGAGCCACACAATAAGACAGCTTTGACATTTGAGTTGAAGATTCTTATTTTTGCATAGAATTTGACTTCTTTTGATTTCCATATGTTTCCCAATGCAATTAAAGCTTCTTTTGCCATTTGTGTTATTATTTTGATATACTGGCTGTTCTCCAACTGTGTCTATTATTTCTGCCAAGACATGAGTCCACATCCTGCAAGGATTTTCTCCATGTGCAATCTGGCTATCAGTTGCCCATGTCTTCTCAGATTCAATTGTTGTGACCTCTCATGAGGTATTCTCATTGTGTCTTGCATCTGGTTATGGGACAGAAGTGCCAGGTCATAGGCAAAATCTAGATCATCAAGCTGTTTTGTCAGAGTGAACTGAATTCCATTTCTGTTGGTTGATGATGCTTTCATAATCCAATCTACAGCCCAGAAGAAGAGAGATGGTGACAAAAGGTATCCTTGTCACTTCTCTGTAAGTTGTTCTTCATGAAGAATTCTGCATTTCATGTCTTCTTTATTGGGCTAATGAATGTTAGGAGAACTTCACAGTGCCTCCTCAAAAGTTTCATTGTGATTCTCTGTATAAAATTTCAAATGCCTTTTCATAGTCTACAAATCTATTGTGATGTGATGAGTTAAATTTCAAGCTCTGTTCTCTACAGCATGTTTTGCCCAAAAACCTGTTTGTTCACGTCAACTGTCTCTTTATGAATAATCTACCTTCAGCAGCCAGAATGTTAGATGAATTCTTAACCCTATAAAAATAAAGTTTGTTCCTTCATTCTCTATGAACAATCTACCTCACCATAAAATATCATATCACATTTATTGTCACTTTTAATCTTCATTTGTAGCAATCAGGGAAACTCTAGGAGACCACAGAATTGTGTTCAATACAAGGTCTGTCAAAAGTTGTGCATGGGGTTTAAATCAGTGGTTCCCAAAGTGGAGGGTACCTCCCCCTTGGGGCCTCTGGGAGGATCCAAGGGGGCAATAAAGAAAAATATGTGATAGGTGGCATTCAATTGTAAGGGGGTGGTTGAGGATTTGTCAGGCTAAATACAAAAATATTACTTAATATAACACTTACATGTAAAAGCAGTTTGATAATGCATGGTCCTGACATGAGTGCTTAAAATGAAAAAGTGGCCTGAGCAAACCCTAACTCACCAATCATCCTTAACTTCGCTCGTCCCAGTTTCTCATACACCCTGTAGCAGAGGGATCCAATCTGGGAGGGGTACTGGGAATATTTGGTAATAAACTGCATTATCCTATTCAAATATTGCATTGCAGTTGTAGCGAAAGGTTTTTATGAGTGTAGTAGTCAGTAGTAGTTACTGAAAGAACAGAAGAAGAATTCTGTCTGACAAGAATATAGTCCCAGTGTCAGAGAAGAGCACTGATGTCACAGGATAATCACGGCTGTGAAGGTCTTTGCTTCAGATAGTATTCAGGGTAAAGTCAGATCCTAAGTTGCCACCTTGCTGTGTAACTAACCTATGATAATTTAACAATTTAGTAAAACTCAAAAATGCATCATTATAAATGTGACAAGTCAGAGAGTTACAATTAATTAATCATTATTTATTTACATCTATCTTTTTGGTTTTCTTGTGCAATACCTGGATGAGGAAATGTTGAATGAATGAATACAATTTTAATTACAAATGTACTTGAGTTCACTCAATAATCAATTTAAGAAGTCCTTTCTGAACTCTTCATAATATGTAAAATGTTCAGACAACTGTCCTTTATTATTAAAGTTATATCTTGTCTCTACTAGTATTGCAGAACTGTTTTTCTCATCCCTACACTAGTCACTTTGATTTTGACACCTCACAGCAGCTGCTGGAATTTTCCACGTAAATTACTTATCATGTAAATGGTATGGCTGTCTTCTGGGATTGTACACAGCAGTGTCACTTGAAAGTCTTTCACTAGACCACCAAACACTGATGGGCCCTAAGATGCGAATCCAGATGACAATGTTCTGATGCTCCTGTGTTTCTCCAGGAATGCACTTATTGATCTTCTTCTTCCTCGTTCGTCCTGAAAAGGACATTGGTTGCGTTGTGTCTGTTTACACTGGAGCTGCGATATCTGCGCCGCCTTTCGGCCGACACATCCGACTTCAGCACAGCATTTTTTGGGACTGGGTTTGCCTTCCCTCTTCGATCCCTACTTTCTCAGCCAGACACTTATTGATCTAGCATTCTAGACTTCAGGTGTAGTATGACACGTATGAACCCTCTTAGGATATATGAAAACATGGAACAGACTCAGTTTGGTGATGCAGAACTGCTCGGCCAACAGATGGTAAATGATAGCCTTGATGAGTGTCTCTCTTTCACTCCATCTATCTGCTTCTGCTGTGTGTGTGTGAAGTTTAAACTTTCTGCTGTTAGCCTTTTATACATGCCCAGCGGACGTGTCGGAAAGCAATCTAGGCCACCGGTTTCAGACTGTAATATTTGCAGACTTTGAGCAAGGGTGTGTTAGTTAGGTCCAGAAATCATCGCCGTTCTGCTTAACCCAGGTATCTTCCATCTATATATCTTTTTACTGGGCCAATCTTTAGCTTTCTTTTCATCTATGATTATCTGTTATTCGTTTTGTCTATGAATTTTAGCAAATTTTTAAAGACCATTTGCACACTGTCTTCTACCATGCTGGCTCAATTTACCTCGCACCTCTCCAAAAATAAAGCACAGAGCAACATTTCTTATAGAAGATAACAATATGGCCTTCTCCTTCATAGAATGCAATAAATTCCGTTACTTTCCTCATTCCCTTTGTTTGCAAATTATATAAATCCATGGTAGGCCTACCATTTACAAAAAATTTCCTCTGCTGTTACTCCATTTGCAATTCTGCACTACACACAAGCAAGAGGATGAGTGGTTTTGATTGGACAATAATTTTTCTACACGAATGTTAGGCATGTGCTTTCATCATGCTACAGCAGTGTTAGCTGATGGTACATTTCTTAGCTACTGCATCGTGGCACTGCCTATCAGCAAAAATATTCTCTGCTCTTCTTTTGAAAAGGCATGTCAAAAAAGAGTTTACTACTTACTCAAGGTATTAAACTATTTCATCCAGTTGATTATACGTTTTCATAATTGTATTCTGTGCAGAGCTTGCATAAGTTTTACAAATAGTAATTATTAACTAAGCACTATACATTTTGATTCAAAGATGTGTGCAAGAGAGACATGATTGAACTGGACATAAATCCAGCAACCTGGGAGGATGAAGCTGCTGATCACGCCAAGTGGCGATGCTATCTACGGCGTCACCTCAGATTGGGCGAAATGAAGCTCTCACAGCAAGCAGGAGAAAACGTCGAAAGGAACACCAGGAAAATAAGCAGCTGAGGGCTATCACCTCAGGGGCGCACTCCCATAGTCAGTTATATGGGGCTATTATTATTATACATTTTGATACAGATTTGCCATATACTGAGTATATTTGTTCAGTCCATTATATTTCCTCCTTTAATTTGTACCAGGGGGTTCCTCACATTGTAATTACAACACTGGCTCTCAACCTATAAAGCTAAAGGCCTATCTACACAATTGTATTATATTTGAATTCACATTAAATAACTATTAATGCACGATGAAAACACTATTGGGTCAATTCCATGCTGTTCTTGCTGATGCTGAATTGGCAGTAATTCTTATCTTCCACTCTGTATAGCTTTTTATGTAATGCAGAAAAATATAGGGGCGCTGGAATGTGTTCTGGGAGCCAAGGGTGCGCTGGGATAAGTTCTGGGAGCCAAGGGTGCGCTGGGATAAGTTTTGGGAGCCAAGGGGGTGCTGGAATGTGTTATAGGAGCAAGGGGGCACTGGAATGTGTTCTGGGAGCCAATAGAGCACTGGGATGTGTTCTGGGAGCCAAGGGGGCGGTGGCCCAAAAACGTTTGGGGAAACACTGGTTTAAATAAACTGAGCGTTAAAAAATAAAATAATTTAATAATAAATTTTGATAAAGCGTCGCAGGATAAAAAATAATAATGATAATAATGTAAACATAATAAATTATATGTGAATTTAATAACTGCATCCACCAATGTTTTTCTTCTTCATCCTCGTTCGCCCTGAAAAGGACGGTGGTTGCGTTGTGTCTGTTTACGCCTAAGCTGTGATATCTGCACCTTTCGGTCGACACATCCGACTTCAGCACAGCATTTTTTAGGGACCGGGTTTGCCTTCCCATTGCGATCCGCATTCGCTCAGCCAGACTGCACTGCTGCAGACTGTTTCCAGGACCACCACGTGGAGGTGGAGTGCGGTCTTGACCAGCTCTGGTTCGCTCGTCCTGATGCAAGCAGTACAGCTATGGGTCGCTGACTGCATTCACTATTGCTGCATCTTGGGGTCCCACCAATGTTTTTGAAACAGTAGATATGCTCTAATTATAGATGTTTCACCTTATCTTTAATACACAATACCTCTACACCTCACGGTAGAAGGGGAACGACTAAGTAAGTTTAATACACAAAAGTAAAATTATCTACACAACATTAGTCCCATGCAAACAGCGCATTCTCTTACAGGTCTGTTTCCAAGAATTCGAAATATTCCAAAAGTCAAAAGTTTTTTTGGCCAACTTCTGGGCGATTTTCGAACTGATTTTTGGGCAACTTGGGCGATATCCAAAACTGAAAAAATCCAATTTCCGAAACATGGCTGTCCCAGAGAATTTGAGATTCTGGAATACGGATGTGTAATATAAGGCCCTTGTCATAACAAATCGTTTTAACACATTGACAAATTCAAAATTCTCTCTCAATCTCAGATGGGTTAGTTCTATTATTTCTTCTCCCGAGTTTGCATTAATCATTCATAAAACATAGGCTGTTCATTATGACACTTGAATACATAGGCTGTTCATTATGATACATGTTCCCTTGAATGATGTAATTGCAGAAGCAGAATGCACCATGCGCCAGTCACTGTAAATTGTCAGTTTTAAGGGAAAAAAAATTGGAGTTTAACATTCTGTTACACTGATACCTAAACAAGGAAAACAACAACAAATGACTGACAATGTTATCTGATTTATTTTTCCAAAATCGTTGTTTTTCTTATACCAGCTGGCACTGTTTACAAGTTTTAGAAATATATTTACAACACTCTTAAATGATGTATGCAAGAAAATACAAAATATAATAATGAATTCTAAATCCCATTTTCAACCATCTTCTAAATTCACATAAATAAAATTATTTCTCAAACTGTACTCTTTTATGAAAAAATGATTTAGCATTTTGTTATCATCATGGAAATTAATGAAATATGTCATACTATCATCATGGAAGTTAATGAAATATGTCATACAAATATCTCTCAAAATTGAAGGAAAAAAAAAAAAAAACAACTCTGACATTCACAGGAAATTTTTGAAAATGTTCTATTAAGAGACAAGTGATCCATGACAATATTAGTCAGCAGGGGTACACAAGAGAAAGTGAATTCTTCCCAATGACAGGTAATATAATATTATGCACAGAATGGTAGCAATACATATTTTTTTATTCACCTCACCATTCAGTGCTGATACTTTGATTGTTATTGTTTGCATTTACATGAACACCTTCAACTAGCCAAATTTACAAAACACAATACCCAGTGCACACACAATTAAAATCTGGCTACTATAGAAACACTGTCAAACACGTCCACAAACAACAATTCTGACCAATAGAATGTTCTCTTCTGTGAATTTCCCTTAGCTTCTTAAGGTCATGACCTAAACATCACTGTAGTCCAAGCTACTTCTTAGAACTGTCTTATCCAGTATGAACAGCCGGAGCACCAAGTCTGTTAAAAGATGTGATATCTTTTATTTAGCTCAGTTTGCTTCATTTTGTCATTCCTAGTACCCTGCTGACCATAGCTCCAATACCATCAATTATCTCATGCAGAGGTGCTTCACACATAAAGGCAGGTGTTGTTACAATCTTGTTCTTTGCATCAGTATGGGCTTCCTGTCCTTGACTTAAGGAAATAAATGGAAAGTTTGCAAATGGTAACTTATTTTTAAGACAGGGCAACTTCAATGTCAATTAAACTTAAACTGATCTATGCATGTACATGGTAATAGAAAGACAGTCCTCAACAGAAAATCAGCCGTGCTGAGATTAATTAAGAGGCCTTATGCTCTCTGGAGGAGCTGTAATGAGAAACAGAACACTGAACATTACCAATCAAAATAGAGAAGCAGCTTGGAATGATGATGATGATGTTATAGATCCAGCGTTGTTCTGGCTCTCACTCTTCAGCCCAATGCCATGTCTTAACCATGACCCTGTTGGGTAATTAATGCAGTGACAGGGATTTAGAGTTGAATCTGATGCATGAAGGTGGCAGCTAGAAAATTCATGAAAACTTGAAGCATGTCGAACATGATTTATGTAAGTGGAAAGCCACAATTAAAACACTTGCTTAGTAGATTGCCCTAGACAGGATAGTATGGCACTCTCTCTGGCAAACCTCTACACCCCAGGGTAGAAGAAGAACGACTAAGTAGATTGGTAGATTGACTGTAAGATGTAAGTCATGCAAAAAGTAATTGCTACATGCTGAAAAGTAAAGTTGTAAACAGATAACAGACTCCTGAGAGTTGTGACCCAGGGAAAGGGTGCCCACTCAACTTAACAGCATCATAAGTCAATAGGTTGAAGCACTTTGTGTTGGTGGTGGTACAGGTACTCCACCTCCAAGTGGTGGCCCTGGAAACAGGCTGCATCACTGCAGTCCGGTTGAGAGAGCAGGGATCAAAGTGGGAAGGCAAACCCGGTCCTAAAAAATGCTGCGCAAAAGTCGGATGTGTCAGGCCGAAAGGCGCAGATATCGCAGCCTTGCTGTAAATGGCAACACAACGTAAATAACGTCCTTTTCAGGATGAACGCAGAAGAAGAAGATATAACTACAAGAGTGCGACAAGTCTGTGTGATATCATCACTACCGTTCAAAATTTATATGGACAAAACATCTGCAAATCTAGAAGCAAACCCAAACAATTAAGAATATGGCTCGCTGAATGAGTTACGCTCTTTTACAAATGGCCAATGTCTAATATAAGAGGATGAAAATAAATTGCAAAACCATAAAAATTAAGTTAATTCAACTGGTGAAAGATAAAGCATGAAGATCAGAACATCAAAGGCAAGCTATGAAGATTAGCAGATCACCAGGTCAACTTAACATACATATATCAACAGCATCAAGCTTAAAAAGGTTCCAGAGCTTAAATATCTAGGAAGCATTTTCATAGAAAATGGAAGACGTGACAGAAAAATTAAAACAAGGTGCCAAAGAGCCAGTGCAGTGACTTCCCAACTGTCACCACTACTCAAACATCTTGATATCAGAAAGGAAACTAAATGGCAACTGAAAAATCATACATTCTTACCAACTCTTTGCTATCATTGTCAAATGTGGTCCCTGACCACAGCTAAGGAGAGGAAAATCACACTGTTTGAGATGAGATGCTTAAGAAAAGCCATTAGTGTTGCTGAATGAGAAATAATGAAATCAGAAAAACTGTACGAACGACATCCTGCAGCAAAAATGTAGACATACAGAAAATTATGTGGTTTAGCTATCGCATAAGAATGGAACCTGATAAATTACCATTATGCACCTACAGCAGCAGAACATCTGGTTTTCGGGCATAGGGAAAGACTAAGCAGCAGATGGGTAGACAATATTACAGATTTCTTACAAAAGCACAGGCTCACCGCAGCAATTTGACACACATGGCTCATGAATGAAAACTTCAACATGTTTCAAGGCAATAGTGGACCAAAGAAGTAAAAGTAAAGTTACAACAACCAAATGATTTCACCATTGGTTTAGGTGCTTCAGCAGCATTTATAATGCGTCAGAATAGAAATGGAGAAACAGTGCTGGTTAAAATTCATGCCTCGGAAAAAAATTACGAAAGATGGTTGATATCTAAGTGCTATTATCCAAGTGGACCTAATTATTTCAAGACAAAAAAAGTGTCATATATTAAAAGCATGATGATCCTTATTTTGATGATCAGATTACATCATATTCTACTACTATCAACATCACACAGTTTCCAAATCAGTGTGGAACGGTAAGTCCAAGACTTACTAAGACAATATATTTACTACTGGTCTGTATCCTTTTATCCAAAATCCCTAGGGACAAGCTTTGTTTTGGAAACTGAATTTTTTTTGGTTTTCAGATGTCGCCCATATCACCAAAAGTAGCTCAATGTCACCAAAACATGTTACAAAATAGCCCAAAATCACCCGTGTTCGAAATAGCCAAAAATCTACCAAAAATAGCCGTCTACCCAAAATAGTCCAAAGTCTACCCAAAATAGTCTGAAATAGCTCACAGTCTACTGAAATTAGTCTGAAATAGCCCAAAGTCTACTCAAAATAGTCTGAAATTTCCCAAAGTCTACCCAAAATAGTCTGAAATAGCCCAAAGTCTACCCAAAATAGTCTGAAATAGCCCAAAGTCTACCCAAAATAGTCTGAAATAGCCCAAATTGTGATATAAAAGTAGCCCAAAGAAACTTTTGATTTTCATAATTTTTCAGGTGTCAGATGAAAGGATATAGACATGTACAGTGTGGCTGCTCATGCACAAACTTTTTTCTGGATCTTCTCCTCCCCACAATATTTAAAAAAAACACAAAAAAAAAACCCTGAAGGAACAAAGGATACTGTTACATTCTTCTTGACATGCTTAGCCCCCAAAGCTTCAATAGCACCTGCTGTCCCCGCATGTGGCCACTTGCCACCTTCCTCCTTATCTGAGCCTACAGTCACTTCACAGCCTTTAATAACTTTAGCTGCCAGAACTGGAGAGATACAGCATAAACTGAAATAAACAAGAAAAGTATCAGTGGCACTGATGAAGTTTGTTTCAAAAAGAATATTTCTCTTCCTGCTTTAAACATATTTTTCTATTTCGACTCTAAACATCTTTAAATGTTTATGGTCAACAAAGTGGCTCTACACATCTCTCATCACCTCCCAAGTAAAGAATATGAGCATTAGTGCAAACTTCTGAAAAAAGTAATAATTTTTATTCAAAGAGAAGGAACTAACTTTACAGCAATAGCTCTAAATCCCCGTCTTATTTACCAAATTTCTCAAGGATCTTGCAAACAATTTCATAAAAGATCATTTGTTTCATAAACTGTTAATTCTCACTGTATGTATAAATCGGGTGCTAATTATAGGCCCATTTTTACTGACCTGCATCAAAGGTCATGCTCCCTCACCAGTGGTTTCTATGGCAATTTTTGTTTACAGCATTAGGTAGCCAGCCCCATTGACAACCTCACATTTTACAGCATTAGATAGCCAGCCCCATTGACCTCACATTTTACAGCATTAGGTAGCCAGCCCCATTGACAACCTCACATTTTACAGCATTAGGTAGCCAGCCCCATTGACAACCTCACATTTTACAGCATTAGGTAGCCAGCCCCATTGACAACCTCACATTTTACAGCATTAGGTAGCCAGCCCCATTGACAACCTCACATTTTACAGCATTAGGTAGCCAGCCCCATTGACAACCTCACATTTTACAGCATTAGGTAGCCAGCCCCATTGACAACCTCACATTTTACAACATGCCAGAGGGACCAGTAGGCATATTCTTTCTTTGCCTCCTCAGAGACCCACATGAACTATATGGGGCAATTATTGACCTTGGATTGTGTACAAGATGTGCTCAAAATAGCTCATGTACTTAATCAAGTTCTCGTTCTAAATTAATAAGGTAAAGGCAGTCCATAACAGATTCTCTTGTAGGAGAGTGAAGTGTTAGAGACTTCATCATACTACGTCTGACCATTATGAGGTGAGTTGACCAGTCATTCAAAATCAGTGACAATGTTTAAAAGAGATCACAAGGTTCGCCGCAAAATACCAATTTCTCCTTTCACAAAATATAGTATGAAGAATGTAACTTAATTGTTGCATCCTGAAATTATGAATGTTTGGTATTACATGTCATCATATGCATGGAGGCATACCTTGAGTCATCCTTATATGACCACCAGCTAAGCATAATGCTATAGTATATAGATGTGGAAGTGAGCCTCTGTCTATGAGGCTAATTACACCCCCATTGACTCCTGAAATCCACATACTTCCAGAGATTTCCCCTGATGTGAAACGTGTTGAGAACCCAGCACTGCATGCTAAGCTTGGAGGAGTCACTTGAGCCTCAGACTTAACTCTGGCTTTGACCTGGTTGGCTGCATGCAGGAGGATTTCACTGTAGACCCATGATAGGCAGGAGGAGCTGAGAAGTGGCTCTCTGTAGAATGTGACAATTCCTTGGGAGAGTCCAGAACCAGAGCACAGTATTTTAGATCTGTATACTTTAAGATCCCTCTTGGATGGTTAAGAATGCACAGTATGCCATGCACATATTCTTCCAAGGACCAGATGTGATGATCCTTTAATGCAAGCCAAGCTGGAGAAACTGGAGCCTATATCTTCAACTTACCACGTTTCGGAATGGGGAAAAGCCTAGATGTACAGTGTAGATAATACCAAGGAGTCTTCAACTTGGTACTGGCTGCAAAAGAGTGAGAAGCTTAGCAACCCTAGTTAAACAACAACAACAGCATGTCATTATCATCATTATCTGTCACCATTCAAAAATGGCAAGGAGCCTCTGATTTTAATCACCACTCTGGCTTCAATCTTCCAGCATGGAAAATATACAGTCATGGTTTCTTACCCGATTGGTTTTTTGGCTGCATGAAAGGCCTTTAGTACATTTTCCACATCAGCATTAACTTTCATTGAAGAGCCATCTACAGCAAAAGTGGATCTGGCAATAAATATAAGAAATAGTACATCTATGTGGTGGTAAATATGAGAAATAGTATATCTTATAGTACTGACTGAAGCTTAAAACCAAGTGTGTCTTGCATACTGAACAAAAAAAAACAAATGTGGCACTCCATAAACAGTAGATTAACCTGTTCCATTACTTTATCTTTTCCTTCTTATTTCTCTCGTGCTATTTATTATATCTGCACACAATAAAGGTTATCCAAACACCCAAAAACCAAAATATTCTGGAAATCAACATTTTCTTTGGGCTATCTTTTTATCACAATCTGGTCTATTTCTGACTACTCTGGGCAATTTTGAACACATTTTGTATGACTCTGGGCTATTTTCTCCAGCTAGAATTAAGTCCAACACAAAAATAAGAATCTTCAACTCAAATGTCGTCAGTCCTATTATATGGCTTTCAAACAGAAGAACAATTAAAAATGACAACCAGGCGGATACAGATTTTCATAAAAAGGTGTTTCAGCAGAGCAGTAGGACTGAAATGGTATGACAAGATTGCTAAAGTGGAAACAATAGAAAGATCCACACAAACAGCAGTTGAATAGACACTGGCATTTGATATAACACACATTAAGAAAATCAGCTTACAGCAGAAGACAGGCCCTATGCTGGAATCCCAAGTATTAAGAGATATGAGGCCAAAAAAAACACACAGAGAAGAGAAATGGAGACAAACAAAAAGGCACAGAAAGGAAATGGAAAGACTGTGAACTGTTGGCATAGAACAGTATGGTTTGGCATGTTGTTGAGGACCTGTGCTGTATTGGGAGCTGAAAGATATTGATGGTGATGCATGAACACACACAGTTGACCATAGTTTTGGTGTGTGTGTATGTGTGAACACACACAGTTGACCATAGTTTGGGTGTGTGTGTGTATGTGTGAACACACACAGTTGACCATAGTTTGGGTGTGTGTATGTGTGAACACACACAGTTGACCATAGTTTGGGTGTGTGTGTATGTGTGAACACACACAGTTGACCATAGTTTGTGTGTGTATGTGTGAACACACAGTTGACCATAGTTTGGGTGTGTGTGTGTGTGTATGTGAACACACACAGTTGACCATAGTTTGGGTGTGTGTGTGTATGTGTGAACACACACAGTTGACCATAGTTTGGGTGTATGTGTGAACACACACAGTTGACCATAGTTTGGGTGTGTGTGTGTATGTGTGAACACACACAGTCGACCATAGTTTGGGTGTGTGTGTGTATGTGTGAACACATTACTTTCAATAGTTAGAATCATGGTAGATGTAGTCAAGTGATGATTATGTTTGTCATTCCCCACTGCTCTTATACGTAATAACGACAGAAAGGCACACATTTGATTGGACAATATACAGCAGGTGCCAGGATGTAACCTTTTATTCAAAACACTCGGGGACAGATTTTGTTTCGGAAAATTGAATTTTTTGGTTTTCAGATGTCGCCTAAATTGCGTTTGAAAAAGTAGCTCAAATTTGCCCAAAATGGCAGAAGTTGCCCTAACTACATTAAACAAATAGCCCTAATTCGGCCACAATAGCCAGAAATCATCCAATTGTGATAAAAAGGTAGCCCAAAGTGGTCCCCCCAGAAACTTTCAATTTTAAGAATATTTCCGTTTTCAGATAACAGATTAAAGACCTGTAGCAACAAATACTTAGCTAATCAGACCGTGTTAAAAAGTCAAATTACACTTTAGACAACAATAGAGAAAGAAAAATAACAATAAATAGAGTGAAACAGTGACAAGACTGTAAGAGAACCAAACTGCAGCAACTTTAGATGACACCTACCACCTTGCTATAACACAGTGCACTCATTTGGAGTACAACAATATGATAAAATGTCTTCACTCTCATGACCTTTATTCACACCAACTCACAACAGCGACTAAATCTGCAATTTACACACACACACACACACAAACCAGCCTTCATATCCTTTACAAGTTTTTACAACTTATATATGTTGCGTTATTTGGTTCACACTACATTTGTTATTTGGTTTACGGCTTTTAATTTCACTGCTGCATAAAACTTTCGGACTTACATAGTGTAATTTATGTGTGTGGCTTTTCCCCTTAAATTTTAGATGGCTGTTGTTTTGATGCTGTCGATGTTTCAGCCATGATAAGGAACAAACAAATAAATGAATTTTTTTTCCAAAAGGTTAAGAATTGGGTATATGAACCTATCAAATATTTTGCTCTTCTTTATTTCATCTTGTTTACTGTATCCATGAATTCTCACATACATGGGAGTCAGTTGGATGACCAGAGCTCAGGTTCAAAGATGTGTGCAAGAATGACAGGGCAGTGGATATAAATCCAGCAGCCTGGGAGGATGAAGCTGCCTGTCGCACCAAGTGGCGATGCTCTCTACGGCGCCACTTCAGATTGGGCAAACAGAAGCCCTCACGCCACACAGAAGAGAGGAGAAAACGTCGAAAGAAACACTAGGAAATTAAGCAGCCAAGGGTTGTCACCTCAGGGGCGTGTTCCCATAGTCAGTTATGACTGAAGGGGCCATTATTATTATATGGGGGTCAGAGTGGTTGATGTCAAGAGACAAGTGTACACAGAAATGTTTACGTATGTTTCCAAATAAAATTTTGTTAACAAGTTTTTAGATGCAATTTTTATATATGTGCTTCAGACATTGCCCATAATAATCCGACTATAGTCCATTTAAAATATGTAAAAACAATCTTCTAAACAATCTTATAAATTTAATTTATAATCCATTCTGCTATCTACAATTAGTGCCAATAAAGACCAAGGTCAGCTGTTGATTAAGAGCAGCGATAAAAAAAGGTGGTCAGATAAAGAAAAAAAATGATATATTTCAGAGTCACGTACAAATTCTTGGCTGCTCCAAAGCCACCAGGAAATAAAACAGCATCAAAAGCTTGGGCATTAAGCTCTGACAAAGGCTGCACCTTTCCTCGAGCAATTCTGGCAGACTCTTCCAAGACGTTTCTGATTTTGTTGAAAAAAGCAAATGTTTAATAAATTATTACCATTTTAGTTTGTTCATAAATTTATAATATATTTAATTCATGACAAAATTATAAACATTTAACAACCAGGTACATACAAAGTTAGCAGACGTATAAATGAGAAGTAATTTTACTTGCTTATTTAATGTACTTTTTCCCAGCATTGCCTGTCTTGTTTAATCTTTTTCTTCATCTTTCTGGGGCACTCATATCTTTTGGATCTGTTCCTCTCTTTTTTTTTTGCCATGTGTTTGCATTGTCAAATATCTCTTTTCTCTTGACCTGTCTAAATTTCTGGTCTGTGTCTCCTAATTGTAACTGTGGCTGATGAAGGGTGAACCCAGAAACATCCCGCGCTTTTAGTGCATTGTCCATTTATAAAACGGACTCTATATATACTATTTTAAGAAATAATATATTAATGAAAACATATGTTTGCAACTTAATTCGCACATATCGTCAACTGTCCAGTCCTCAATCACTATAAGACGGACGCTAAAAATATTTCAACATTTTAAACATGTTAATCCAGCTACTAAGCTGTAAAAGAGTAATAATATAAATAAAATACCGATTTGGCTCGGATGGTTCCCCTTTCAAATGATTAACTGTGTGCATCTGTGGAATATCCGGAGCAAACATTGTCACATCTGCTCCAGCTCGACTCAAGTGGACAAGAATGCTGAAATGTTTTAGATGTACCATGGGTTAATGAGATACAACAGCTTAATTTTCATATATATATATATATATATATATATATATATATATATATATATATATATATATATATATATATATATATATATATATATATATATATATATATATATATATACAGTGCAGTCTACTTAACTCTTTCCGTCCACAGTGGCGCACCACGCGCCAGATAGGACTTCCGTTTGGACCAATGACGCGTGGCGCGCCATTGCGATATATGTCGAGTTTGAACGAAAAGTTATAAATACCTAGCAACTAGCTGGTTTTTAAATCATTTCATTACATCTAGGACATGTTTATGGACGTTTGTGAGCGAAAAACAAATTTGTGAAGCTAAAATTGTGTGTTTTATATCCATTTCTATTCCTTTGTTTACATGCAAAATGGATCGAGAATCTACAGACCAATGACGCATGGCGCGCCATTGTGATATATGTCGAGTTTGAACGAAAAGTTATAAATACCTAGCAACTAGCTGGTTTTTAAATCATTTCATTACATCTAGGACATGTTTATGGACGTTTGTGAGCGAAAAACAAATTTGTGAAGCTAAAATTGTGTGTTTTATATCCATTTTTTTTGTTTTTGTTTACATACAAAATGGATCGAGAATCTTCTTCTAAACACCTGCTTTCGGCTGAGCAAGCACGACGCTAATTTCTCAGTGGACAGAAGATAACTCGAGCGACACGGATTTTAGAAGTTAGGTTTAGTAATTCCAATGAAGACATTGTAAAGACTTTGTGTCAGAATATTCATGAAAGTGATCATTCTGAGGGCGATGTCGATCAGCTGATTGAACATGCATCAGGTAGGGCTGGTATAAAAAGAGCAAAACTTTCAGTCACTAAAGGAGAAGGATAAAGAGGCAAAAACACCATTGTGACCAAAAGTAAAGCTATGAGAACTGCCACAAGTCTAGAGGCAGGTGCATCCTCACAAGATGTCCCAGAGTGGTTAGAAATTGCTGAGGGGATGACACAAAATGCATTTCGATTTTGTCCAAAGAGAACACCGGGTGTGACTGAGGGGTTTGACCTGTCAACCCCATTGAAATGTTTCAGTGTTTTGTTTACAGATGAGGTTCAAGATTTCATGTTCCAGTGCATCAATGATTATACCAGACTCAAATCTATTCAAAATAACCCTGCGAATCAATATTCATTGTATTCTCGGTGGACCAAAGTCACACGCCATGAACTTGATAAGTTTATTGCTGTCCTAATAAATATTTGGATTCAGAAAAGACCATGCATTCGCAACTACTGGTCTACATCTGCAGAATTTTATACTCCTTGGCTTCTTCAAATGTTTTCAAGAAGTAGATTTGAAGCATTATATCATACAATGCTTCATGCCTCTGATGAAAATTCACAAGGAAAAGAAAAGATTTTATGAACATGTTGTTGCAAAAATTTCAGAGTGCCTTTTACCCATTCCAAAATCTCAGTTTGAATGAAGTGGTAATAGGGTATAAAGGCAGATGGCAATATAAGCAGTATAATCCAAGGTTTTCCTTGTATCTTCTCAGGCCAAAGTGGAGCACATTGTCAAACCAAAAATGATAGAATATAGTTGGTGTAAATAATATTAGTCATAGTTGTTTGGTATTTACAGAAATTTGTGGTGTAGGAAAAAAATCATATAAATTATATATTTGAAGTGATTGTGGTAAAATGTGTTGTGTTTCAAAATAGATGTGCACTGATATTCTGAGATTTTTCTGCTATGGATTAAACTGGAGCTGACATATGTGAGTACAGTTTATTTATCTTTTTTCCAGTTATTTTTGATTAGGTCTACACTTCACATAACATGACAGACTCTTTTCCTACATCAAATAATTATCTACAGCATTTCACAAGATTCTTCAGTCAATTTCCCACATGTTGATGTATAACATCAACACCTAGTTAAATAAAATGTGTATCTACTGCCTGTTTTTAAAATATAACCTGAAGAGAACAATTGCACATATTTTGAGCGGTTGTTTTTACAAACATATGTGGTTTTGAGAACAAAAATAAAAAAAATTACATCTATGAAGTGATAGTGATAACAGTTTCTAGATATGTTTCAAACTAAATGTGCACTGATATTCTTAATATTTTATTGCCATATATTAATTGGGAGCTGAAATATTTAAGTTTAAGTATGCAATTTTATTTTATTTTTTAAACATTTTTAAAATCAAGTCTACACTTCACAAGACATAACACACCTATTCATATCAATTAATTATATGAATCAATTCATAAGATTCTCCAGTCAATTTCACACATTTAAATGTATAACATAAACACCTAGTTAAATAATATGTGTATCTACTGCCTGTTTTTTTAATATAACCTGAAGAGAAAAATTGCACACATTGTGAGCGGTTGTTTTTACAAACATATGTGGTTCTGAGAAAAAAAATCATAAAAATTACATCTATGAAGTGATAGTGATAAAAGTTTCTAGATATGTTTCAAACTAAATGTGCACTGATATTCTTAATATTTTATTGCCATACATTTATTGGGAGCTGAAATATTTAAATTTAAGTATACAATTTTATTTTATTTTTTAAACATTTTTAAAATCAAGTCTACACTTCACAAGACATAACACACATCTATTCATATCAATTAATTATATGAATCAATTCATAAGATTCTCCAGTCAATTTCACACATTTAAATGTATAACATTAACACCTAGTTAAATAAAATGTGTGTCTACTGCAGTTTTTTAAATATAACCTGAAGAGAAAAATTGCACACATTTTCAGCGGTTGTGTTTACAAACATATGTGGTTTTGAGAAAAAAATCATAAAAATTACATCTATGAAGTGATAGTGATAAAAGTTTCCAGATATGTTTCAAACTAAATGTGCACTGATATTCTTAATATTTTATTGCCATACATTAATTGAAAGCTGAAATATTTAAATTTAAGTATACAATTTTATTTTATTTTTTAAACATTTTTAAAATCAAGTCTACACTTCACAAGACATAACACACACCTATTCATATCAATTAATTATATGAATCAATTCATAAGATTCTCCAGTCAATTTCACACATTTAAATGTATAACATTAACACCTAGTTAAATAAAATGTGTATCTACTGCGTGTTTTAAAAATTGCACACATTTTGAGCGGTTGTTTTTACAAACATATGTGGCTTTGAGAAAAAAAATCATAAAAGTTACATCTATGAAGTGATAGTGATAAAAGTTTCTAGATATGTTTCAAACTAAATGTGCACTGATATTCTGAACATTTTATTGCCATACATTAATTGGGAGCTGAAATATTCAAGTTTAAGTATACAATAAAAAAAAAAAATTTTAACACTTTTTTAATCAAGTCTACACTTCACAAGACATAACACACACCTATTCATATTAATTAATTATATGAAGCAATTCATAAGATTCTCCAGTCAATTTCACACATTTAAATGTATAACACAACTACCTACTGAACTTATGTATTTGTCCACTGTCTGTTTTTAAAACCTCACCTGTCTGAAAAAATTGCATCCATTTTCGGGCCTGGGTAAAACCCAAAAACAGCCTGGGGGGGAATGAGTTAAGTCGCATTTCAGTTTAAAAAAGGGATCCCGTTACACGCCCATTGAGGCATATTGGGAATATGGTGTTAGGCCCATATTTTTTTGACCATCGGCACACTAGGGGTGATGTGGTCAGCATCACGCCGGCCGGCATTTCAGTTTAAGCTGAAGCAATTATGCAGGTTCCGACCAAAAGTCTTCTTTGGTTTTTTAAAAAAAACTCTAGTTACGTTCACCTCTGATAACTCGAATTTTCAGGTAAGTTGAAGCAATTGTTCAGTCCCAACTCAAATTATGACTCGCTTATGCAGAAGGTTTGTCTTCACGCACTTCAAAAGATCAAGTTACGATTGTAAGTATCTGTGGTAGTTTTTTTGCCGAATAGGCAATCCATAAATGATGATCGGGCTGCAGACTTCTGTTCTACCAGTCTACAAATGGTTGTGAACGGAAATAGCGCACCAGACTCAGCAATGAAAGAAAGATAGACAAGAATGATTTGAAGTAATCCGCTCCGATCAAAGGAACATCGAAAGACCCTGTGTTATGGGCAGATAACATCGTAACAGGGACCCGTCGTGTGTACTTGTTTCATGTATTGCTGTTAGCACTTGTGTTATGGAACTTTATTATATGGTCATAGAGAACCTTTACTTTACGAGTGGAAGTTCTAGAGAATATTTTGGACAGACATGAATGATCATCATCTCATCTCAGCCCGTAACCCGTCATGGGTCGTAGGGGTGCCATGGTGGAAGCATCAGCAGACAGGGTCCTCCACTGCTCTCTATCCTCAGCAATGCGTACAAGTGTGGAAAAACCGTGTCCTGCCCATTCTTTGATGTTATCAGCCCAGGATTTTCTCTGCCTTCCTCTTCTCCGTTTACCTTCGACTGTTCCCTGAAGGATCGTTTTCGAAAGGGAGTCATGACGAGTTACATGCCCAAACCAGGCAAGCTTTCGACGTTTCACTATTGACAAAAGTGGTTCTTGGTGGCCTGCATAGGTGTTTATCTTCTCTCTAACATAGACATTTGTTTTGTGCTCTTTATAGCAAATGCGCAAAATTCTTCTATAACATTTATGCTCGAAAGCCTGAACCCTTCGCTCCGTATCTGCAGTGAGTGTCCAGCCCTCACACCCATACAAGAGAATAGATAATACAAGTGATTTGTATAATTTGATCTTCACAGGAAAACTGATGTTACTTTTCCAGATCACATTCAACCTTGTCATGGCAGCTAAGGCCATCTCAAGTCTTGTCTTGATTTCTTTAATTGATCTTCCATCACTACATATAGTGGACCCGAGATATTTAAAGGTGTTAACTTCTTCTAACGTTTGCCCATTTAACGTAATGTTGGTCGGAACATGTTTCTTATGGCTATTCACCAATATCTTGCTTTTTTCTATACTAATTTCCATCCCATACGTTCTTGCTACTTTCTCCAGTCTAGAGGTAAGGTCTTGAAGTTCTGATTCTGATCCAGCTATCAGATCAATATCATCAGCAAAACGTAGGTTGCACAGAGGTCGGCCTCCAATCGATATGGTTGATACAAAGATTCAAAGCAAGATTTCAAGAAGTTTAAAAAAAAAAAAAAAATTTATGTGGAAGTGAAAATGAACTGACTTTATCTTGTTGTATTTTTGTTGTTGTCTATGACTCCAATTATTATTATCCTTCATCTCCCTATGCTGATGCTTACTTACTTAGTTGTTCCTCTTCTACCATGAGGTGTAGAGGTTTGTAAGAGAGAGCGCCATACTATTCTATCAGCTGTCTTCCTCCTGGCTTGGTTCCATTCCTCGGTCCTTCAAAGATTGTCTGATGTTGTCCTCCCAGCAAACTTTGGGTTGTCCTGGAGGTCTGGATCCCTGGCTCTTTGTTTCCCATGCTTGCTGTGGTAGCCGATTTTCTCCCATTATGCAGACATGGCCAAACCATCTCAGTTGGGACCGTTACACTTGAGTCTGCAGGGGTTGGGTTTTTAGGCCTTGACGTATCGTATGGTTGCGGACCATGTCTCTTCTTGTTACTTCAACCACCTTCCTCAGATACCTCATTTCTGAGGTTTGGATCTGGCTTTTGTGGGTTGTAGTCATTGCCCAAGACTCGCATCCATACGTCAAGACTGGGACACAGGTGGAGCGGTATACAGCCATCTTCGTCTTCTTACCAACTTCTCTTTTGCTGAGGAATCCTCGATTTATGGCTTGAAAAAGTCTCCCAGCTGCTGCTCCCTATGCCGATTCCAGCAACAAATGCGTTCTAAGCCTTCCAGTGTCTTTTTTATCCCTTTAAGTTCATGTCTCCAGTTCCCTGTGAATGTTATTACTTGTATAATGCTTCACTTCTTGATTTCATGAATAGTTCTGATTTAAAAAAAAAATCTTTATAAGGCCAGCATGATGCTATACACATTCATCAAATAAAAATTGTATGCTATGTCATGATGCTGGCAACTGCTATTTTGTTTCAGTTTTTGTCTCCATTAATTACTGTTTCTAAGATTTGATGCTAAGATTTTGATGCATGCTAGCCAATGCTGCTGTGGATTAAAAACATGTGTATTGTGTTTGATTATAGGATATGTAGTTTTAAAAGTTTTGTATTTGCACCTATGATGCAAACAAAGTACATGATGCTGTACTTTATGCTTTTAATTTGCTTGTGAAAAGTATACAAGGTGCAAAAATGCTAATTAAATGATGAAACAGTTGTAAATGAATGGTTAAAATAATTTCTTTTTTATTTACTTTCTCTCTTATTTTGACCGCAAAATGTCCAGCACTGAGCAGACTCCTGATACGCAGAGGTATTTTGGTATATATTTAGATAAATTGTTATCTTGTATGCAAATTATAAAATTTTACATTAATTCAATGTAATCTGTACACATGAAAAACAAATATAGAAAATGAATGATGATTTAATTGTGAATTGCTGCTAATTTACTCACAAACATAATGAAATGTTCTGAAATATATCACGATGAGTGATTTATTACTAATTTATTTTTTAGAATGACTGATTTTTACTAGCTAAATTACATTATTAACCAGAATGACTGACTTGCTGCTCATTCAATTTAAATCAGATGTATAATCGCTTACACCACCAAGCATGGTTTTTGAAGAAGATTGCTAATTCACGAACTCAGAAAAGTTTATTTGTTCCTAATTCACTCTGTTATCACTGATACAAAACAAACTTACGCTGATGATTCATGGATTTCACTTCCATCATACACCCCACAGCCGGACAAAACCTTTGAGAAAAAAAAAAACCCAGTGAAATAGATCTGATGGGAATAACTTTGTTTATATTATTCTGGGCCTATCTTCTTACAGCTAAACTGCCATTTGACATCAAAGCTTCCTCACAAGAAGTGATTAAAACTTTAAAGAAGGAACCAGAACAAACCTAAATTTACCAGAATAGCCAATGCACACTGAAAAACTGTATACATCTGAATAGAGCTGTCTAATCTTCTAGAGAAAATAATACAAAGACAAACATGACAGAAAAATAAAGTTGTTCCAAGAAATTAGTCTCTTAACTATCCAGATCCTGACCAAATGCCATCTTCACATCAAAGGTCAGCTGCAATGGATCTCCAATGTCTTGTGTCTCTTGTCTTGATGGTACACTCTGACAGACTTTCGTATTCATCTACTGATGTTATCTTCCCACTTATAGCTCTGTCTTCCTCTTGCATATTTGCCTTCAACTCTTCCTTTCATTATGGTTTTCAGCAAGGCTTTATGTCTCTTTATAATAATCATATATAATAGCCCCTTCAGTCATAACTGATTATGGGAATGTGCCCCTGAGGTGACAGCCCTCAACTGCTTAATTTCATGGTGTTCCTTTTGATGTTTTCTCCTCTCTTCTGCTTGTTGAGTGAGCTTCTTTTCACCCAAACTCTTTTCATTCTATCATTTCTAGGACTTCCTTATTGGTTTTCTTCTTTCTTAACTATGAATTCTTTTAATTAGTCTAGAACTATTCATACTTCTTGAACATTGTAAAACTATTCACACTTATTGACTATTCCAAAATATAAAAATTCTGCATGATTTCAAGCACAATCATCCTCACTTCTGTTCTTTACTGCTTTTTTTTTTTCAAGTTTTATCTTTTCATTTCTTGTAGACTGAGTTGTCCTTCTGTGCATTCAATTCTTCTGTCTATTTTGAACTCTAGAGCCAGCTTTGTAAATACTGTACATCTCGTTAGTCTGTTATTTTCTATTCTTTCAAAAAGCCCCAACATTTCAGCTTACCTGTAATTATTATTATATTAACATGTACAAATTTGGGACCCTGATACCATCACAAGAACAGCTATGCTATGGACCCCCAAGGGAAAGCGAAAGAGAGGCCGACCAAAAAACAACTTGGCGGAGAACTGTGGAAGCCGAGACGCAAAGAATGAACCAGAGTTGGGGTACTGTACGAAGGATGGCCGCCAACCGAGCAATGTGGAATCAATTTGTTGCTGCCCTACAAGACGCCACCAGGCGCGATGGCCACTGACTGCTTTGGCGGTTATGGATCAAAGAAGAAGAAGATGTACAAATTCCAAGCTGGTAGATCAACAACAGACATGATCTTTTCTCTCTGCCAGTGTCACAGGAGCCGTGACCTACTGACAAAATGACGTAATAAAAAGGAATAGGGACCGACTATAAGGAGGAGAAAAAGGTACTCTTGATGCGGATGACAGAAAAGAAAAGACATTCGAGAGACCACTACGTCATAGGGCAACAACGTAGACGACACAAGCAGAGACGGAATCCATCACGATGCAAGGAAGAAAGAAGACCCTAACCCACAGACAGAGAATGTCATTCTAGTTCAGTCTTCTTCTTCTTGTGATCGCATCTTTGATGATTACACCGTTAGACGAGTTCTCATGATGAATTCGACTGTTGTTTGAAGTTCCTCTTTAACTCCATATAGCTTTGAGTTTAGTGTTAGTCATTGGGCCAGTATATCTTTCTTAACTGGTCATACAGAGGACAGTCCTGTAGAACATGCTCAGCAGTTTGTTCGTTTAATCCACATGTGCACAGTGGTGAAGCAGACAATCGCAGCTTGTGCATGTGTTTATTCAGTTTGTTATGCCCTGTCCTGAGTCGAAAAATAGTTATCTGTCCCTGCCGGTCGAGAGTGTGATAGTCGTCTTTGGGTTGGTTCTGTTCTCTTCTGATAGTCTGGATAGCTCTCTTTTTCTCAAAGTATGTGACTGCATTATCTTCTTGTTCACATTCTCCTCCCTTTTTTGCAAGTTTATCTGCCTTTTCATTTCCGGGTACACCACAATGAGATGGTACCCACAGAAGTATGGTTCTCTTTTTGGCAGCTACCTTGTTTAGTTCATTTCTCAGATGCGGGAGTTTACCACCCTTGAGAGCTTGCAGGACAGACAGTGCATCTGTGAGGATGACTACCTGGTGGCAGTCAGAGTTGGTGTTATAAATCATATTTGCAGCTTGCTCTAGAGCTTGAACCTCAGCTGTATAGTTGGAACAGAATTTACCAGTGGGAATGTGCCTAGTCTCATAGTGGTTGTCAGGATATGAGATAAAGATACCGGCACCTCCATTCCTAACAGCATTAGTTGCTGATCCATCTGTATAGGCATGTATCCATGATTGATCGGGATAGCTTTCTTGGATCATACTCAATGTAGCAGTTCGTTTTTGCAGATCATTATACTCACATCCACTTGTGAGACCACTGACTGTTGTATTAATTTGGAGGGCACTGCTGGCCTGCTCCCATGGTACAGGGTATAGGGTGGGCTTCAGTGGTGTTGTCTTCATGGATAGGTCTTCTTGATGCTGTCTTATAAGTCTTTTCCCCCGATGCACAAAGCTGCTACGCTTTAGACGTCCCAATGCCAGATCATCTAGTCTTGCCTTCATTGGGTTCTAGTTCAGTGAATGACAACCGATCGAAAGGAAGATAGTGGCTTCCAATAAAATAAGACAGATTCATGAAAGGTAAAGTGAGTACCGAGGGGTTACGTTTCCAACAGCAAGTCGACAAAATGAAAAGGAAGACGACGAAATAATGAAGGTCGTCAGGATGGAGCCCCACAGATCAGTGTTCAACAAAGAAGGAAGAATTCAGAGAACGACGTACGAATCTTTCAAGGTCGAGTTATTAGACCTTCATATTCATTCCTTGGTAGAAAGAAAGGACGTTGTTAAGAGATTCAGTCGAGAAAAGGGATCATGGGATTAAAGGAGAATCTGAGGCTGGAGATCTCATAAACGGTTGAACTTGATGGTTAAGGTCAGGGGCTTATTACTTAAGTCGTCTTTTCTATTGTAACTAACATCTGAAGTTCGAAACTATAGGAGATTTGAAATGTTATAGTGACAAAAGAACGATGTCCAAGCTATCAAGAAATCAATTAAATTTGTTCAGATTTAATTGGCTTAAGACTTATACATGTGATAGTTGAAAGAGGTCTTGAGTTCATTGACCTTCAGAGTGTCCTAGTTGTTGAGTTGACTGATTCAGATACTTTATAAATGGATTGTTGGAAACTGATGATTAATTCCAAATAAAGAACTAATTAGGAGAACACATCATGAGAAACGAGGTGAATCTAAAATAAGAAGAGATAGGAAAAGACATAGCAAATAAACTTTCAAACTGAACAGTGTAAGTTGAGGAGCCATTATCGTCCATGAATATACATTCCCACCCCATTGTCCAGCGAATTGTTCACCACTAACGTTCAGATAAACTAAATAGAAACGGCCTACAAGCCATAACGAGAAGTACACAATGAGAGACAACATAGAGAAAAGAAAAAGAAACAACC
Organism: Oreohelix idahoensis; assembly: GCA_024509875.1. NCBI lineage: Eukaryota > Metazoa > Mollusca > Gastropoda > Stylommatophora > Oreohelicidae > Oreohelix > Oreohelix idahoensis. Next base: position 270,808 of record JAMPIV010009242.1, read on the forward strand.
ACGCTGTGACACCCAAAAGAGGGGGGTTGTTTTGTTGCCGTGAGTCCAGGATTTGAACCTGCCTGTATTTCTGCGGCCTGTTAGTACTTCACGCTGTGACACCAGCTTCAGGAAAAAATCAAGAGAGCAGAAAAGGCCTTTATATATTGCCTTTATAGACCTCACAAAGGCATTTGACCTGGTTAGTAGGGATGGACTCTTCAAAATCTTCCTGAAAATAGCCTGCCCCACCAAAGTGCTGGAAATGATAGTCATTCCATCAAGACATGAAGGGAACAGTCCAATATGCTAGAAGCACATCACAGCCCTTTGACATACGAAGTGGCGTTAAACAAGGCTGCGTTCTGGCTCCAACCATCTTCGGGATCTTCTTTGCCTTACTCTTGAAACATGCATTCAACTGAGATGCAACTGAAGGAATATGCCTTCACACTAGGTCAGATGGCTAACTTATTAACCTCGCAAGGCTGAAGGCAAAAACAAAAATCAGAAGGGTCACTATAAGAGACTTGTTATTCGCTGATGATGCTGCAGTCGTCACTCAAAGCCAACAGGAGTTTCAGAGCTTGATGAATTGCTTCACCCAAGCATGCAAGGACTTTGGCCTCACAATAAGTCTAAAGAAAACAAATGTGCTGAGTCAGGATGTGGATATTGCACCAGTTATCACTATCAATAACTATGAATTGGCAATGGTGCACCACTTCACATACCTCGGGTCTACAATCAACGACAAACTCTCTCTGGCAACAGAAATTGACAGCCGCATTGGCAGTGCTGCAGCTACCTTTGCCCGCCTCACAACACATGTTTGGAGAAACTCCAAACTCACAATGAAGACCAAAGCTGTGGTATATAACGCTTGCATTGCCAGCACGCTTTTATATGGCAGCAAGACATGGACGAAAGAAGGCTCAATACCTTCCATCTACGGTGTCTACGCCACATCCTCGGTATTTCGTGGAAAGACAAAGTGACAAATGTCGAGGTGCTGTCATGCTCTGGCCTTCAAAGTATGTACACACTGCTGAGACAGCACAGACTACACTGGCTTGGCCATGTCCACCGCATGGAAGATGGTCGTATCCCAAAAGATATCTTCTATGGACAATTGGCAGTTGGAAAAAGAACGGTTGGGTGACCGCAGCTGAGATTCAAAGATCTGTGCAAGAGAGATATGAGGGTCTTCTTCTTCTTCAAGTACCGTGCCTAGTGGTGTGGGAGATCACATCTCTCCACAACTTGCTGTCTCTTGTACAATTTATCAGTTCTGCTGTTGACTTCTTTCCATGCCACGATGTCAAACTATCCAGTATTTGCTCTCTTTGTCTTCCCATATCTCTGTTTCCTTCAATCTTACCAATTGTTACGATATATTCCAGCTTTCCTCTTCTCATAACATGCCCAAAAAAAGTGGATTACTTCTTTCTAATGTGAAATAAATTTCCTTTGTGCATTGGCCTCTTTCAGGACATCAACATTACTCTTTTTGGCTGTCCATAGTATTTTAACATTCTTCTGTAAAACCACATCTCTGTTGTCTCTAGTGTCTTCCTAATTTGTTTACTAATTGTCCATGACTCACACCCACACGTCAGGATTGGTTTTATATAACAATGAAGAACTCTCTTTCTAACTTCCAATAACAAAGAATTGTTGCATAAAATACTCTTCATTTTATAGAATGCTACTTTTGCCTGAGCTATTCTGCTATTCACTTCTGAGATGCATCTTCCATCCATTGTTATTAATGCTCCCAGGTATTTGAATTTATTGACTTGTCTTAAAACGGTTCCATTTACTTTGATTGTGCATTCTGGGGAAGCCCTTTTCTTTGAGACGACCATTACTTCTGTCTTTTTGCTGTTAAGGCTAAGGGCTTTATTTTCACTTTCTATCACTACTTAACTGTATCATCCATTTCCTGCAGCTCTGTTTCACTTTTGGCTATTAAGACTGTATCATCAGCGTGGGTACTGAGGAGGGTACAGAACATAAATCCAGCAACCTGGGAGGATGAAGCTGCCAATCGTACCAAGTGGTCATGCCATCTATGGCGCCACCTCAGACTGGGCGAAAAGAAGCTCTCACAGCAAGCGGAAGAGAGGAGAAAACGTCGAAAGGAACACCAGGAAAATAAGCAGCTGAGGGCTGTCACCTCAGAGACGCATTCCAATAGTCAGTTATGACTGAAGGGGCTATTATTATTATAAGATGTACAAAAGAAAGTTCAGTAAAGTTAATTGTTTTTTCACTTCATTTTCTAGTAATAATAATGTCACTGCATAGTTAAACCATATAACCTTATGACAGTCCTCCAGAGTTGGCTCGTAACGTACTGCGAGAGGCTACGCAATCAAATCACTTACAGGCGCCACACACAAAGAATAACTGAATGACACTCTGACAGCCCCTTAACTGTAATGAACACTTATAGAAATATGAGAAGCATAGTCATAACCTCTGCATAGCTAAACTTAGAATTAAACTGAAGAAGTTATACCAACCGAATAAAAATAGAAGAATAGATGTGCACAGACTGCAATCAAATGATATAAAGGAGGAATATAATGTCGAAATGAACAACTATTTCGATGCTTTAGGCAAAATTGACAACGATATCACCACCAAGACAATCGATACTAAATGGGAACAACTGAGAACAGCAATGACAGAAACAGCTGTAGCGACCACCGGATACCTAGTACATAAAAAGAAAAAATGGATGAGAGAAGATACTTGGGATAAAATACAAGAAAGGAAAACAGCAAAACTTAAACTACTAGCGGCAAGTACACATAGTGCAGTTGAATCTTGCAAACTAACGTATAACTTGTTAAATAAAGAAGTGAAGACAAAAACTCGAAGAGATAAAAGACATTTCATCAATGAACTGGCCGTAGAAGCTGAAAATGCTGCAAGAACTGGTAAATAGTAGGTGCCTTTATCAAATTACAAAACAACTATGTCACCAGCCTACTGCTATGGAAACACCTGTTAAAGATAAATTAGGGAATTCAATACCAACAGAAAAAGAACAAATGAAGAGATGGGCTGAGCACTTCATGGAGGTGCTAAACAGACCACCACCAACAGTAACACCTGATTTTAATAATGAAACACCCACAACCACCTTGCCAATAACTTGCGATGAATTCACGCTGGACGAGATCAAACAAGCCGTTAAAAGATTAAAAAATTTTAAAGCTGCTGGAGTTGACGAAATTTCAGGGGAAATGATTAAAGCAGTTAATGACAACAACCTCTTGAGAATTTTAGATATTATAAATGAAGTATGGAGAGAAGAACAACCACCACAACAATGGAAAGACAGTATTATTGTAAAGTTACCGAAGAAAGGTGATCTATCAGACTGTAATAACTGGTGTGGTATATCTCTATTATCAGTAACTGGAAAATTATTATGTTGCATGTTAGAAAGACTTAAATTGCATGCTGACGAAAAGATCAGAGAAGAACAAGCGGGTTTCAGGCCGAAACGATCATGTATTGATCAAATATTCACACTAAGAACAATTATAGAAGAATCAGTGGAAATGCAATCGCCACTTATTATCACCTTCGTCGATTTTCAAAAAGCCTTTGATAGTCTACACCGCCCATCATTGTGGAAGATACTTACAATCTATGGTTTTCCAACAAAATATGTGAATATAATCAAAGCGCTATATGACAGTGCAAGATGTTGTGTTAGAACAAATAAAGGGAATACAGAATGGTTTACAGTAGAAACAGGGGTGAAACAAGGCTGTATTATGTCACCACTACTTTTTGGAATAGCTATTGATTGGGTTATGAGAAACTATACCCACAATGAACAATTAGGTATAAAATGGACAAATGGAAAATTCCTGGGGGACCTGGATTTCGCAGATGATTTAGCATTCTTAAGTTCAACACCCAGACAATCCCAAGAAGCAGTAAATAATTTGTGTCATCTCTCGGTTAAAATAGGTCTCCAAATAAATGCCTCTAAAACTAAAGCTATGAACTTTTCTAACGAGACCTTTGATATCATCTTGAACGGGGGAAAAACTACAGAAAGTTGAAAGTTTCAATTATTTAGGCAGTAAAATGACTCAGGATGGTGACACAACAAGAGAAATCCATACTAGAATTGCTTTGGCAGCTAGCGCCTTCAATAGATTATCTAACATTTGGAAACTACGATCATTGAATATACATACCAAGCTTCGTCTGTTTAATTCAAATGTTATCTCAGTGTTAACATACGGTTGTGAGAGTTGGAAAATAACAAAATCATTGGAGAAAAAGCTGAATACATTCGAGAACAAATGTCTTAGAAAACTCATGAACATCAGTTGGAAAGAATTCAAGACTAATCGACAAATAAGAGAAGACTCTAGGCAGAAATATGTCTCCGACTATATAAGGAAAAGACGATGGTCATATATCGGTCATGTCCTACGAATGCAAAACAACAGAATACCACTACAGGCGCTCACTTGGGTTCCTGAGGGTAAGCGGAAAAAAGGAAGACCAAAAGAAACACTCAGAAGAACAATAATAAGAGAAGGAAGAACGTTGGGCCTAAATAATGTGCAAGAGCTAAGAGGAGTGGCGTCACAACGAACAACCTGGAGAGCCCTGGTTTCTGCCTTATGCGCCGTGTTTGGTGCTTAAAGAATTTATTATTATTATTATAGTCAGCAGCGCAATGTGCTGTTCGGACACATAACTCTAAAATAGATAGATGTGTAACCTTTTCAAACTCAACATTACAATATGGCGGGCAGCTGGTATATGAGAATAAACTATAATGACAGGGTCAATAGACTTCTGGCCAGTACAGCTAAATATATACTTTTATTAGAATGACAAGTAAACTATTAATATTCAAAGTGTAAAGCCCCAACAGCCATCAAATAGGTTAAATAAATCTAGTAGGCCCTACGTCCTTTCTGGATGGCCAACATTTAAAAAAACAATTTTTTTAAAAATATTGTTGGGCGTTCTGAAGCAGGGTTGGTGTTAGGTTAAGGCTAAGGCTATCTATCTGTTTAACAAAGTTCGAAACAGGGTTAGACGAGGCCTAGTTTGGGGGCCGTGGTAGAGCAGTGGTTAGTGCACTGGCTTCCTTGTTCGGTGGACCATCGTTCGATCCCCAGTTGAAGTGGGATTTTTTAGACTGCACTGCAAACAGCTCTGAGTCGACCCAGCCTCATGAGTTGGGTACCAGAGCAACTCTGGGAAGGTTTAGGCGGCCGGCGTGATGCTGATCACATCACCCCTAGTGTGCAGAAGATCAAGAAAATATGGGCCTAACACCATATTACCAATATACCTCAATAGGCGTGTAACGGATTCCTTTACCCTACTAGGACAACACTGTGACCTTCTGTCTATTATTTCAAACTTTGGTAGGTGGCAATGACAGTAGACAAAGGTTCCAATATTGCCAGACTTTACGTTGCATCTAGTCTTAAACTAACACCAATCCTGTTTCGAGCTTTGTTACAATTAAAAACATCTGACAAATACAGAGGCCACATCATGATTTAAGCCAGCAATGGAATCACTGCCTTAAGCTGTTAGGCCCTAGTTGCTTTAGAAAGTCGTGGACTATTTAAACCTGGTGTCTTTCTTACATAACATACAATTAATAAAAAAATTGCTGAGGCTCAAGCTTGGAACTGGATATTTCATGATTGAGGAACCCACATTTTAAGAGTGTCAAGAACCAAACACAACTAGACAGTTTCTGGTGGACTGCAAAAAATATGACCAACAAAGGCAAAACATTAAGACATACTGTAGTAACCACAAGGTAGAAATGAGTGTAGAAAATCTCATAGGCACAAAGACCCCTTCAGAAGTGCAAAAGTTAATAAAACACTATATTACAAAAACTAAAGCTAACATATAAAAAATAAATAAGGATCCGAGCCAGTAGTGCACGCTGGTGAAAGACATACAGATTAGGCCTAGGGGCCTAACCAAATACAGTAGAACTCCATTTATCCGAACCCCATGGGACCGAGCATCGTTCGGATAATCAAATGTTCGGATAATTGGATTACATAATGTATCGAGTACATGTACACATACTTCTAAAAATAATTAACCATCACAAGGAAAATACACTATAAAACATATTTACTTGTACTGTAATAATAATACCCACACTGTATTAGATCACTGTATCACCAAAATCTTTCATTACACTGCAGTGCATGTACTACTTGTATTAATTATTTTTTTTAAGAAAGAGAAATGTTTTCAAAATAACATTACAAATGATTCAAAACCAGGCACAACTTACGTATATATGTACTTGCACAGATGTAACCCACTATTTAAAATAATGAGGAATCCTCTTTTGCACCAAACTGAATAGTCTCCTTTTGGCTGCTAAGTCCCGCATTCTCTTCAACAGCAGAAGCTGTGTAGGACAGCTGTCATCTTCTTGCTCGTACCAAGCCATCGCTGTTTCTAGTGCTATAAAGGCCTCTTCAGGACTTGGTCGACGTTTTGGGGTTTCTTCATAATCTACAAGTACATCATGTACTTCTGAGGAGTCTTCATCATCGGTCACTACATGTATTTGGTTTTCTTCTTGCACAAAAGACAAAATTTCTTCGTCATTCAAAAACTGAAAACCAGAATCATTATCAACTTCTAGCCACATGTGTGCATCATCTTTGTCACAGTCCGAAAATCTGGGCATAGCTTGAAACAGTTCCACAACTTCATTTATACCATCATCATTTGTGTCCACTGCAGTAGTTTCATTTCCTCCTTTTTTCCCAAGCAATCTATTCCAAGCCTTGTTGAGATTATCTTGTGACAGGGTGGTCCAAGCATCAGCTAACATATAGCAGCAGTCTTTGAGATTAAGCTTTTTGGAAAATGCCACCACACTTTCTTCATCTTCAGCCAACAATAAACGATGCAGGACTTCCTTCTTGTACATCTTTTTAAGCTTTCCTATAACACCCTGATCCATTGGTTGAATCAGTGCTGTCACATTGGGAGGCAGAAAAATTACTTTAAAATTTGCATCAACTGCATTCAATGTATCCTTCTCTGGATGAGATGGTGCATTGTCCAGTAGAAGAATTACTTTTCCAGTTTTCTTTTCTTGTTCTCTCAACCTCTTCACATTTGGGAGGAACTGATTTGTATACCAATCAAGAAATATTTCACTATTCATCCAAGCACTCTTCTGTGCTTTGTAGCACAATGGGAGACATGTCACATTCTTTAAACAACGTGGTTTTTTGGCTTTGCCGATCATTAGCACCAGTAAACGATGACTTCCACTGGCATTCGCGACTACCAAAATTGTTACTCTCTCTTTGCACTTTTTAAACCCAGGGGCAGCTGCTTCGCGCTGAGATGCAAGTGATTTTTGAGGCAATGATTTCCAGTATAAGCCAGTCTCAACAGCATTATACACATCATCGAGTGAATAACCTTCTTCTTCCAAAAAAGCCAAGAATGTTTCTTTAAAATTTTCAGCGGCAGTTGCATCGCTAGATAAAGATTCCCCTTGAATCTCCAATTCTCGTATGCCATGACGAGATTTAAAGTTTCTTAACCATTCCTGGCTAGCCTTAAAGTCAGGAGGACCGTCAAGTTGATTGTTGAACTGAAGTGCCTTTTCACACAATAGAGAGCCAGAGATAGGTTACCCTTTGCTTCTTCTTTGCACAAACCATATATACAAAGCCTTTTCCAATTTCAAATCTTTCTCATTTCTCATGGTTTTACGTTTCTTCGACCCATTTTCACTATCCAATTTCGATGCAAAACTCATAATTTTATCCTTGTTACTTTTGATGTCAGAGACGGTAGCTTTCCCAACATTGAAAATCCTCGCAAGTGAAGACACAGTTTCACCTTTTCTTAGTCTCTTGACAATTTCTGTTTTTTGTTTCAATTGACAAAACATTGCGGTTCCTTTTATATGCTTTAGGCCTACTGGAAGATGCCATATCGCACAAAGAAATACTTGTACACCAAAATTATTCTGCTGTAGTAGCAGACACAATTATTTAAAGTTGAACTGTCTGTTTAGCCAGTGTTCTGCATAGAACGCACACGTACACTGGATTGGTAAACCAGATATTAACTGACTTTATGATCTAACTGACTTCCTGTACGTAAGCGACTGACCATTAGCCCATTCCATCCTCTACAAATTGTTCGCACACATATGAAGCTTGCCGCATCAAAAGATTCAGAAATGTAGTCTAACGTGACTTGTGGCACCTGATTTTTTTTTTCTGGAAAAAGTGTTCGGATAATTGGATGTTCGGATAATTGGGGTTCGGATAAATGGAGTTCTGTAAACCGTCCAGTGAAAATTAAAAACATACCAGCTTAAACAATATCATATTTTGGATAAAAAAGCCATTCTGAACTATAACTACAAAAAGAAAAAAAAAGTAATTTCCTATTACTCGTACCTTTTTGCTCCACAGTGAATATGTGTAGTTATGGCCGGTTTCGTAGGAGTTAGGTTTAGTATTAGGATTAACACTAACCCTAATCATAAACCTAATCCTAACCGCTACGAAAGAACACTTAACTACACATATTCACTGCGGAGCAAAAAGGTACGAGTAATAGGAAATTACCAAGAAGAATACCTGCTAGAGATAATATAGTATAAAATAAATACAAACAAAAACACATTACAATAAAGGAATTACGTCCTGATACAACCAACAGCTCCATGTACATGGCAGATGGTTGAAAGGGGCGTGCTATAAAGAAAAGTAACAAACACATTAATAAAAAAATACATAAGACAAAATGATGGGCCTTACTTACTACGGCAACTTTAGCCTGCAGGAAACAACTAGACTGAAATCCTCTCTTGATGACCAAATGCTTGATTCTGTTTGATAAAAATGGTACTGTGCGACAAGCTTGCATTTTAATTTCTTAAGACAAATTTCAGAAAACACTTGGCTATGATTTCATGGAGATTTTTTCCAAAACCTTGAAATGAGATCTTGTCAGATCGGGAGACCAAGATTTTTTTTTTTTGTTTTTTTTGTTTCAACTTCGGCGTTACATAATTCCAAACACCGCTAACTTTGTATGCTGCTGCAACCAAAAAAAAAAAAAAAAGTGCAAAATGAATATTTATATTTCTTCCATCCCGCCCCCATAAGAGAATTCAAGAATGCTTAGGGATATTACATGAAACACATATTAGCAGAGTTGTAATCAAGTCTCTCCTCCCGATTCTTAGGTCTTTTAGTACGGTACAAGTCTTAAGTCGAGTCTAAAGTCTCTTAATCCGTCTCAAGTCAAGTCTCAAGTACCTAACAATAGCTTTCAACTCGAGTCTCATTTTTGTAACCTAAAAATGTATATATCCACATTCATACTGTACTGAACAAAGCTATTGTGTGTTATTGCTCATTGTAAAAATAATAAATTTAAAAAAAAATGATTTTGTATCGTCACGCTATCCTAATTCAAATCGAATCACAAATATGTATATCCAAGTATGGATGGAATAATGCACTTGCTCAGAACAATCTCACGTGTAAGCTGATCTGTCTCTCTGAATGTTTGTCTAAGAACAGTATTCCGAAGTGTCTGACAAGCTTTAAAAATGATATGTTCGCACAAATAAATTCTCATAGCCTGTGATGTCTAGGTGATACCGCTATAATCAAAACCATTTTAGAATTCTCCTTAATTAAGAGTGCGTTATGAGAACGGCGAAGTTGGTTCACTAAAAAATTAACAAGTCTCGAGTCGAGTCGTTAATAACTAGCTCGTGGATCGAGTCTCGAATCGAGTCACTGAGGTAGCTCGATTGACTCGGTCGACACCCCTGCTAATTAGTGCCGTACTCTCTATGTTATCCTCCTCATTAGTTTTCGTCGACCGAAATAACATCTTGGGAGTTATTCTACAGCCACATCTTATCAAGTTATTCCAGTTTTCGCAGCATTCCTGTTTCATGCAAAACGTTTATTTTAAGTTGTTAGTTATAACCTGTTGCCTATTTAGAAAACACGCCAAACGCATAAGTAAATAAATAAAAGAAAGAAGAAACATCACTCTTGTAATTTTTTCCAGTACATCAATACATTTTCGCATTAACTTGGGGAAATCCATCACATGGCTTAAATATTAATTTTCACACTAACAGAAGCCAAAGGAAAAAAAAATATATTTTGTCTTCTTCTTGTTAATCCTCCCGCTTTTTATTATTTCGTATTACACCTGCTATTTTTGCTTCAGAAAAGCGTATGTAGCGCATTACTCAGACTGCTTATCAGAAATAACCCTTCGGAATTCGGCATTTCACATACCCGCCTTCGTTCTTAGCAGAGTGAGAAGCCAGGACTGATACAATAAGTGTTAAAGTGGTCAACCTGTTGGCATTGTGACTCTGTTTACATTGTAGAGAACTCTTTCAACTCCAGCAATTGCGTGTTGAAACTCCATAGCTGCAAATGCATTTTTAATTTTTTTTTTAAAGAAGGGAAATTCGCATTCTTCAGTTATGAAACAGCATGTGGGAATTGTCCAAAAAAATCGAGGAGTTTTTTTCTTCATCTGATTTTGCTAAGGATTTACTCCAAACCTGGAGATGGGGCTCAAACTGTGCGAGAGCAATGAAATAGGAGACCTCTGGATGGTTCGCGGTAAATGCTTTTATTGATCTCTGGGTTCCTAGAGAAAGCGAAACAAGCCCTATTGGCGGAACTAGAACTCACTTTCTTAAGAAAAATAATTAAACACATACTTTAACTAGTGTATGACAAATTCCTATATTTTCGGGATTACGTCGACTAAAGGGAAATAGGAAATTTTAAAACAGAAAATTGCGAAAATTTCCAAATTTTCCATCACGTTTTGGTACATTTTAATTTTTTTTTTCTGTTACAAAACTTTTTTGGGGGGTTTTGGTCTTGTCATTTGGTGTCTTTTCAGGTTAGGAGTGATTAGACTTAATGCGTGCTTAGACGATAGGAAACTCAATATTGCTATTTTATCTACTAAAATCCAGCATAGATAGCGTTGGGGTTATAGTAAATTGCTACCGCGTCTCCCAAATGAGCCTGTCTTTGAGGCTAATTACACTCTCATTGACTCTTGTATTCATGCACACACTTCCGGGGATTCCCCCTGTCGTGAAACACGTTGAGAACACAGCATTGCACACTAATATTGGAGGAGTCACTTGAGTCCCGGACGTAACTCTTGACTTTTCACCTGGTTGGCTGCATGCAGGGGGATCCCACTATGGGCCCTTGATGGGCAGGGGGAGCTGAAAAGTGGCTCTGTGTAGTACGACAATTCCTTGTGAGAGCCCAGAATCAGAGCACAGTATTTTAGCTCTGCATATTTTGGATAGTCGAGGAAGTTGAGGGGAACTGCTGTAAGACGTGAAGTACACCTAAACCTGGGGCTTCTCATGCCTTGGACCTGTATATCAAGAACACCATCCATGACATCCAGCAGCTCTGCCCTCGTAGATTGCATTATTCTAATCTCACTTCTGCAGAGTCCCGTGCTCTCTCCCTTCTTCGCCGTAGAGACGACATTGTCATCAAACCGGCTGACAAGGGAGGAGTCATTGTCGTCTGGCAGAAGGACTTATACCTAAGTGAAGGTAAAAACCAGTTGACCATTGGTTCTTTTTACAGGCCCAGGACCAGCGATGCAACTGTCTCCAACAATCGCATTGTACACAACACTATTAAACAGCTCATCACCAGTAATGCTCTTCCTCCCCACGCATCTCATCTAAGGATTCATGAAAGTTCTTTGGGCAAGCCTGTATTCTACATGCTCCCCAAAATTCATAAGATCGACAACCCTGGCAGACCTATTGTCTCGGCCTGTTCCTGTCCTACTGAGCACATTTCTGACTTCCTCGATAGCATTTTCCAGCCTATCGTTGAGAATCTTCCCTCCTTTGTCAAAGACACTAATCATGCTCTTTTAACTTTCTCCTCTATCCGACTCTCAGCAGACCGCTTCTACCGCCTTTTCTTTTTAGACGTCTGTTCTCTGTATACCTCCACTCCCCACTCTGATGGTCTTAGAGCTTTTCGGTTTTTTCTTGACCAGCGCACTTGTCCTTCTATATCCACTGACACTCTTCTCCGTCTTGCTGAACTGGTCCTTCAACTGAATTCCTTTGAATTCAATGGTCAGTTTTTCGACCAAATTAGTGGTGTTGCCATGGGAACGAAGATGGGTCCTAGCTATGCCTGCCTGTTTATGGGCCACTTGGAGCATCAGATATGGCAACAATACTCCGGTCCTTTCCCCGGATTTTACCGCAGATATATCGATGATGGCATTGGTCTCACAGATATGTCCGAGACTGATTTATCCCGCTTCTTCGACTTTGTCAACCACTTCCACCCCACCATCAAGTTCACCTCCCTCATCTCCACAGTATCTGTCAACTTTCTTGACATTACTATTACTATCACGCCTTCCGGCCTTAATACCTCAGTATACTACAAGCCGACAGATGCCCATAACTACCTTCTGTATACCTCTTCTCATCCTCGGGCTTGTCGTGACTCACTTCCATTCTCACAACTTCTCCGCCTCCGCCTAGACGATGATGACTTCCACTTCCGAGCCAACGAGATGTTGGATTTCTTCCGTAGCAGACTTTATCCGGAACATGTTCTCACCTCTGCCCTCCAACGTGTGCTCCCCATCTCTCGTCAGGAGTTCCTCAAACCTCACTATAAACCCACTTCGGATAGAGTCAAATTGATCTTGACCTATCACCCTCACAGTACTGCAGTCAAACAGATCCTTTTCCGCCACCTCCCTATCCTCCAAGCAGAGTCTGTGACCCAGGAAGTTTTCGGTGAAGCACCTTTGGTGGCATATAGGCGCGACAAGAACTTGAAGGATCTTCTTGTTCGCAGCCGTCTTCCAAAGGAGAATGCCACTCAGTTTGGCACACTACCCTGTGGGCGGACACGATGCAACACGTGTAAGTATGTCATCTCAACCCACAAAGTGTCTTTTCCTGAGGCTACGTACACCATCAGCAGTAGCTTCACGTGTGAGTCGCGCAATGTCATTTATACGATCATATGTAAACGTTGCTGCATAACCTATATTGGCCAAACAGGCAAACGACTTGGGGACAGATTCAGCCAGCACTTGAATGACATCTCTCAGCAAAAATCCACACTAGTCGCCATACACTTTAATGGTCCTGACCATCAGGGTCCCATCAACATCCAGGTCACGGCGATCAGATCCTGCTCCTCTGACACTGCTAGCCGAGAACAGCTTGAGAACCGTCTTATCCACCGAATGGTGTGTCTAAAACCAGCCGGTCTTAACACTCTGCACACCTTTGTCTGAGGTCACCCTTCCCTCCCCCTCCTCTTTCCTCTCTTGTTCCATTTTGACTCTTTCCACTCTTATCCTATTTTTCTGCCGCCTTCTAATAATATGTATGAATATAATACATTGTTTTTAATATGTCTTGATTTTTTATTTCATATTTATTTAGCTCCAACTCATTCTGTCCTCTTCTTTTTCCAGTCCCCACTAATATTACGTTTGGGTAGTTTATTGTTCAGTTTCGTTTTTTAGTTTCGTAGTATGTATTGTATACATCCGGTGGTGACAGTCATTTCCTTTTCCGGGCACGCCAGTCCGTTCGCGGTAAGCAATAGTAGTAGGACCTCGATTTCTTCAGGGAAGAACCTAGGTTTAATTTTTATATTTATTTAGGTTCTTATGTGTCCTATCTAGCCTTCACTTTCTTTCTTTTCCCTGACGAAGGCCTTGTGGTCGTAACGTTCGCTATTTTCTTTGTCTTTTGTCCTCGTAAGACGAATTACCTTTTTTCGATTTTTTTTCACACCCATCCATATTTGGATAGCCGCCTTGGATGGCGGGGAAAGCACAGTATGCCACAAACTTCTTCCTCCTAGCTTGGGGACAGATGTGATCCTTTAAAAGACAGCAAAGCTGGAGAAACTGGAGCTCATGACTTCAACTCAACACTTTTCAGAATGGCAGAAAAGCCACAGGAAAAAACGAGCTCAACACACACACACACGCACACGCACACACACAGACACACTCACACAGACACACTCACACACACACACACACAGACACACAGACACACACAGACACACAGACACACACAGACACACACAGACACACACAGACACACACACACTCACACACACACACTCACACATAGCAATCAAAGGGTTAAAGAACGGAAAAGCTCCTGGCCATTCCATATCAGTAAGGAATCAGCAACTGGTACAGACAGACACCTTCGCATACCTAGGATGCATAGTAACACCAGACTGCGGGTTAGGCAAAGACATCAACATCAGAATGAATAAGGCTAGAACAGCCTTTTTTAGCCTAAACAACATCTGGAAGTCCTCTCAATACAGCACAAGCACAAAATTAAGATTATATCAGAGCTGTGTGCTTTCTGTGCTTCTCTATGGTGCGGAATGCTGGAGAGTTACAGAGAAGGAAATGTCGAAATTGTCCTCTTTTCACACAACATGCCTAAGAAAAATTCACCGAATCTTTTGGCCGAATACCATCACCAACCAAGATCTGCTTACTCGGAGCAAGCAAGAGGACATGCACACCATCATAGCTGGTAGACGCTGGAGCTGGGTTGGCCATGTCCTCAGAAGAGACCCCGATGCCATCACAAGAACAGCTATGCTTTGGACCCCTGAAGGAAAACGAAAGAGAGGCCGACCAAAAACAACCTGGCGGAGGACTGTGGAGGCTGAGATGCAAAGAATGAACCAGAGTTGGGGCACTGTACGAAGGATGGCCGCCGACCGAGCAAAGGGGAATCAATTTGTTGTTGCCCTACAAGACGCCACTAGGCGTGATGGCCACTGACTGCTTTGACGGTCGGCGGCTAAGAATCAAAGAAGAATAATATATATATATATATATATATATATATATATATATATATATATATATATATATATATATATATATATATATATATATATATATATATATATATATATATACATACTAGCTACAACCCGCCAAAATTGGCAGGTTTTTAATTATAGTGTGTTGTTTCTGTTACACGTATTACATTGCTGCTTCTTCTATAGTCTCGCTTGCTCGCTGTGAATGACGCGATCGTCTCTTCCTTTTAGCCATCTTATCATTTTGATCCATAATAATAAGTCTGCAATACTTTAAATTACAATTTTATCTTGAAGAAACAATCAGAAACTTACATTTTAAGGTCATTTTTAAGAAACATGATGAGTTAAATCCGTTTCCCGAATGAGACTGGACAGAAAAGTATCTTGATTGTCTGTTGATTTAATGCACACCGTCATACTTTGCTATTTTCGCGAGGGTACATGTAAGGGGAAACAATACAATTATTGTCTAACTTTCAACCACAGTTGCACCCCCTTAGCTGTGCTCGAAAGTTAATGCATTCTCTCGAAAATAGAAAAAGTGCGCAAATGACGTTGTGCAAAGTGTGACAGACCGACCTACCGAAGTACCTTAGGACGGGATATATATATATATATATATATATATATATATATATATATATATATATATATATATATATATATATATATATATATATATATATATATATATATATATATATATATATATATATATATATATATATATATATATATATATATATATATATATATATATATATATATATATATATATATATATAATGGTGACAACATACAACCCGTGCCACACTCCTGTGTTCATATCAAATGCATCAGTGAGTCTATCAATTGTTCTTATTGCACTATGGCATGTATGGTCCAACGTTCTCGCGTTATCTAATAGCTGCTCATGTATTCCGTAGTCCTCTAATACTGACCAAAGTTTATTCCAAACCACTGTCAAAAGCCGTCTCTTGGTCTATAAATACTATATTTAATTGACTGTCATACTCGATTGTTCTTTCACTGTCTTAAGGTGAACAAAGCATCTGTATACACCATTCCCTTCCTAAATCCAAATTGGGTCTTTTTCAGTTGTGGTTTGACGATGAGTTTTATTCTTTGCTCATGTATTTGTGCGTATATTTTTTTCTGCGTTACTTAGTAGTGACATATCCCTGCTTGTATCACACTCCCTTTTATTTCCCATCTTTTGCAGATCAGTGCTGTTATGGCTTTTTGCCAATCTTCATGAACTGTTCTTTTTGTCCAGCTACTGTAATTGTTCTATTCAGCCATTTGACTTCTGTCTTGCCGCAGGCTTGGATTGCTTTGGCTGTTATTCCGTCAGCGCCTGGTGATTTATTTCGAGAACTATATTTAATAACTTCTTCAATTTCACCAAGTGATATGTCAAGTTCTTGCCGTTCTTGATATCTTGGGGTGAGTTTAGAATTTCTCTGGGTACCTGCTGGATTGAGTCGTTCTTGGAAGTACGAGTCTTTCCATCTGGTCTATTTTCTGTTAACTATGAATAGTTACGTTCCGTTCATTAATGACTGTAGTAGAATTGGAGCTTTCATCTCCTTCCCTCATTACTTTGAATGTTTAAAATGTAAGCTGAATTCTCTTTGATGATATAATCAGCATGTCGTGTACATGCATTCACAAGCCGTGCGTGTTGCTTGCTTTTTTAGTGCTTGCGTCTCAAGAAAAGACGATAAAAAGTGTTCTATGTTAACTAAACCAACGGGCTGATCACCCGTTTGCCAGACACTTCGATTACGGAAACAACGGCAAATGGGTTGATTTGCCATTGCCCTAAAGACGCAACTAGGCGTGATGGGAAACAATGGCAAAGAAAACCTATCTGCTGTTGCCCTAAGACGCCACTAGGCGTAATGGCCACTGACTGCTTTGACGGTCGGTGGCTAAGGACAGAAGAAGAAGAAGATGTTAACTAACACGGCAGAGTCTGCATTTGCTTTAAGCAGAACATGAAGCTTACACCAAGAACATTTATGTTTTCTTGCAGGGGTGGTTTCTGTAGGAATTTATTTTACATATTGAGGTAGCCAGCCCCACACACAACAACGTGGTAGCCTCTTAGGAGATGCTGGAGGGAGTAGTTCTATTCTTTCTGTGCCTCCTTACAGACCCTCGTGACCCACACACACACACACGCACTCACCAATAAATGTAGACATTTATCACACTTCAAAGAAATACAAAATTTCAGCACACAGCAGTATATTTTATTTGTTTTTATCATTTATAATTTCCAGAACACTTTAGACAACAAAGAAATCTTACAATATTTACACAGTCATGGTATCGTGACCCGTTGGTAGCAACAATTTAATCATGCAAAATTAGTATATAATACAGCGTATTTTGCCTTTGTGTAGTAGATATACCTACTGGTTAATAGGCACTGTCCACTGGCAAGGAGCGTGACCGAGGCGAGATAGTTTTCCTGCTAACCTTTTCTACGGTTTCTATTTATGTCTTATTATCGTAAACCCACTTTATTAAAACCACGCGGATGCAAGTGCCAGGGATCCAGACCCCCAGGACGACCCAGAGTCCGCTGGGAGGACAACATTAGACAATCTCTGAAGGACCGAGGACTAGAATGGAACCAGGCCAGAAGGAAGACAGCCGATAGGATAGTCTGGCGCTCTCTCTTCCAAACCTCTACACGTCACGGTAGAAGTAGAACGACTAAGTAAGTAAGGATGCAAGTGGAAGGTGCTGGCGTAAGATATAACACACACCGAGAAAACCTGCTGATAGCATTACAAGGCGGTGTCTGCTCTTGAGTTTCCAGTGTGAGAGGGGTAGTTGGAGATCGAGGGGCAAATGGAGAGGAGAACAGAAGATAGGCATAAAATTAATACGGAAGGCACGGAAAGACATTGGAAGGATTGTAGAAGACAGGAAGAGTTAGCATGCATTAGTTGAACGCCTATGCTCCTCAAGGTTCTGAATAAATGATTAGATAAGGGAAAAGCAGACCACATTCATGAATAAGCCACTCAACACGCATGATTATATTTGTATACCCGCATCAGAAATTGTATCCTTATTTTGGAACGAATTAGGAGCCGCGGTAGCATAGGGGTTAGTGCACTGGCTTCCTAGCTCAGTGGTCCATGGTTCGATCCCCAGATGAGGTGGGATTTTTTTAGGCCGCAAACGGCTCCTGGGTCGACCCAGCCCCAATTGGGTACCAGAGCAACTTCTGGGAAGGTTAAGGCGGCCGGCGTGATGCTAACCACATCACCCCCTAGTGTGCCGAAGGTCAAGAAAATATGGGCCTAACACCATATTCCCAATATGCCTCAATGGGCGTGTAACGGGTTTTTTTTGGTCCTCCTTCCTTTGGAAGGAAAATCTGCGAACATTTTTTGTGATTGTACGATATTTCTATTGACATGTTTTGTTAACAGTTTTATAGAACGTTTGATTCTGTGTCATGTATAGTGAAAAGATTTTCTGTAAAAAAATGTATATGTCGGCGTAGCTATAAGTCCTTTTCAGGACTAACCTTTATCAGGCGTCATCATTCTAGCTGTAGTCCGTTTTAGGGCTTAGTAATTTATCACTGCTGCAAGTGGTAGCAGTCCTTCTCAGAGCAAGCCCTTTTCAGGGCTCCGACATGAAAACTGGTAGACACTAATAGTTCTATTTCAGGGTTTAGTATTTATAAACACTGCTCTTGAGTTTGAATGCCCAGTGCGGAATTGCAACCGAAGAACTTCGGTCTGGGTTCAAAGGCCAGGCCACACAACAAGAAAGCAAACACCTCATAGAAGCCACACAAAAAAAAATAATAATGTAAATTTGATCATCTGTTTGATCATCAAAATTTCTTCTCTAGTTTAAAGACAAGGCGATGCTTACTTTTCCTGTCAGGCAGGGGACACTTTCTTCTGAGTTCTATAAGCTACGCAGAAAACATGGCAAGCTTAAACATGTTTGTCCACAACCGTTAAACTTAAAAATAATTTTACTGTATTACGTTACAAAAAACAAAATAAGGCAAGAAACTTAATGATAACTCAATATCTCCAGAGGTCGAATGATTGCAGCTCAAGGTGAGCCGCATAATATACCGACTTCCAGTCAATTTAGATCTTCAACCTGGTTAAGACATACATTGGGTATAGAGCCGACCATGGCATGTGAGCCAGTGTTTACAAAACAGTCTACAATTTTGTTGGAAAACCATAGATTGTAATGTATCTTCAGTCACAACTGTCGTGTAGACTATGCAATTCTCACTACGAAGGTTTATGCTGCCTGGCATTGGCGAGTATACCTCTTAATTTCTTACGATTTCTGTTGCTTTGACACAACAGTGATTTCTTCAGTCTCTTACTTACGTGGTCATTTTGTCGAGGTATTTCTCTCTCTGCCTTCTTCGTCTTCTCTTTGTGTTGTTCTTCTCTTCCATACTTCATTTATAATATCTAAAATTCTCATTACAAAAAAATAATAATGTAAATCATCTGTTTTTTCAAAATTTCTTGACAAGGCGATGCTTACTTTTTCCTGTCAGGCAAGGGGAAAACTTTCTTCTGAGTTCTATAAGCTACGCAGAAAACATGGCAAGCTTAAACATGTTTGTCCACAACCATTAAACTTAAAAATAATTTTACTGTATTACGTTACAAAAAACAAAATAAGGCAAGAAACTTAATGATAACTCAATATCTCCAGAGGTCGAATGATTGCAGCTCAAGGTGAGCCGCATAATATACCGACTTCCAGTCAATTTAGATCTTCAACCTGGTTAAGACATACATTGGGTATAGAGCCGACCATGGCATGTGAGCCAGTGTTTACAAAACAGTCTACAATGTCTTCAGTCACTACGTGTTATGCTGCCTGGCATTGGCAAGTATGCCTCTTAATTTCTTACGATTTCTGTTGCTTTGACACAACTGATTTCTTCAGTCTCTTACTTGTACGTGGTCATTTTGTCGAGGTATTTCTCTCTCTGCGTTCTTCGTCTTCTCTTTGTGTTGAATTTATAAATTGTTATCAGATTTTCCTACACTATAAAAAAAATATTTTCATGACTACAATTACATGACATTGCAGATTCTCATATTGCTAAAGCCACAACCAACTGCCACGATCAGAATAATCTGTGATTTTTCTAAATATTATGACAAGATCATCAATATGGAACTGATGACAAGATCATCAATATGGAACTGATGACAAGATCATCAATATGGAACTGATGACAAGATCATCAATATGGAACTGATGACAAGAACGATAAAAGTACCAGTGGAGCAAGAGGTAAGAAGATGGCATTGCCATTGAATAGGAAACAGAGTGAAGAAACATGGTGATAGCCTTATAAGGCAGTCCGTGTTCCGGAACCTCCACGGTAAGAGAGGTAGAGCGAGATTTGACACAATTGCGAGAAGGAAACTGCAGGTATAAATGAACAAGACAAAGAAGACATGAAAAGACCTTGATCGGATGGCACGTGACATGACGTGACATGACGTGACATGACGTGCTTGGTGTGAAATTGTAATGGCCCACGCTCCTCAGGGAGTTGATAGGTCGTGAATAAATGTGAAATATAGAGACCTTTGACTTGTTAATGAAGCAGTTGATTGAACTCTGTTGGGTTGTAGAAAATACGAAGCCATGCAGCCTGGCCTATGAAAATCTCATTTTGTATATCTATCCATTAAGTTTGAAAGTTCTAGAATGCAAACTGCACGCAAATATGCGTTCGTTGGGGAAAGATAAAACTGATTCCAGACTGTGAGGGTTTACATTAACATACTTCGATCAAAGAATTTTGCAAAATTACTGGAACAAGATGACAAAACCAATAAATAATGGTGAATGATGAAAACAAAACAATGTTGCTGATGATTTTTATGCCCGGGAGTCACATGGATTTACGTCAAATACATCAAGTGATCACTAAATGTTGGGCCCATTTACACGTAGCTGTTACGTTTACAAGTGAAGATGATTGGTCTGGCCTCGTTGGGCGTGGAAACGTGTGTCTGATCTCTGTAGTATCGCTTGGGGTTAATATACATTCTGAGCTTCTGTCTGTCTACATACAGGTTGTTGTCAGACCCACTGGATGAGTTCAATTCCCTGATAAGGACACCAACAAAAGAATCAGTAGGATTCACATTACGGGCTAACATGCATTTTACAGTCTTAATATGCTTATGTCTTAAGGATTACACTTAGCATTAACCAGTGGCGTAACTAGGGTGAGGCAGGTGGGGCACTTGCATTGGGCGCCAAATTTGGGGCGCGCCATTTATATGGCTAAAGAATGCAACAGTTCTACGCCTCGTTTATGACAATCCCATTTATCCCACTTTACACTTATGGATAGGTATGTGTAATTGTAGGAAAGAGTCAGGTGATGCTGAGCTGCAGAGAAGAGCAACAGCGCCAGTTGAGAGTTCGTTTGGAAGAGAGAGGTTGAAGGAAGTGAGTAGTTTCAAGTACATAGGGTTGTATGCGTCAGCAAAAAAAGGAATGGAAATAAAGTTGAGACGCAGATAAGGTGTAAGTGAAAGTTCTCGGAGCATTGAAAGGTTTTTGGAAGTGCTGGGCTTTAGGCATTCTTCTTCTTCTTTCGTTCGCTTGAAATATATTGTCTATATCTGCAATGTTGTTTCTTGTATAAACTTCACTGTCTTTTGTAGTTCATTCAGAGGTCCGTATAGTTTTGCTTCCAGTGTTGTTTCTCTGGGCCAGTGGGTTTTTGCCTCAATATATCATATTCGGGGCAGTCTTGAAGTATGTGCTCTGCAGTCTGGTGTGCCCGTCCACATGTACACATGGCTGAATTGTCAATCTTGAATTTGTATACACGTGGCTGCGGAGTCGGTTGTGTCCTGTTCTGAGGCGCAGAATGACAATTTGTTCTGATCTGTTCATAGCTTGGTAGTCATCCTGTGTTGGTGTTGGTGGCTTTCTGTTTGATTTGATCATCTTTTTCTTCTGATGGTACGTAACTGGTACATCCGGTTGCTCGTCTGCAGCACCTTCTTTAGCCAGTCGATCTGCTCTATCGTTTCCTGGTATTCCACATTGGGACGATTTCCACTGCATGGCGACCCTGCGCTGGTTGCACAGTTCAGAAAGTAGGGCTTGTATACCTGGCAATTTTCTGGACTGAAGTGCTTGGAGTGCTGATCTTGCATCTGTCAGGAATACTACAGGCTGTGGACTGAGATTGGTGTTCAACAGTTTCTCAGTTGCCACCTTGATTGCATGGATTTCTGCATCATAGTTGTTACAGAATTTCCCCGTTGGTACTCTGACCGTATCCCTAGTGTTGTTTGGGTATTCTGTGTACACTCCTGCTCCTCCATTCTTTACTGCATTCTGTGCTGATCCATCCGTGTATACTCGGACCCAGAGGTCCTGTGGGTATTCATCATTCAGGAAACTGAGAGTGACTGCCCTACGTTGCACGCTGTTCTGTTCATCCCTGTCGAATATTCCTTTCACTTTTGTCTGGATGTGTACTAGTAGTCCAGGCTTTTCTTTCCAAGGAGTTTGTTCTGGCACAGACTTTAGGGGGCTGTCAACTTCAGGCAGGTCTGAGGTTTGTCTAAGAAATCGTTTGGCCTGGTGGATAAAGCTGCTTCTTTTCAATCGCCCCATTGCAAGGTTTTGGAATCTGTCCTTCATTGGATGGCTTGGCATACAGAGGAACTTTTCTGCCTATGTTAGCATGTTCGTGTCTCTGCGTTCTCGCAGTGCTTGTATCCTCCCCATTTTCTCCATCTCCACAATAGGCGTTGATTTCATTGCCCCCGTGATGGCCCTAAGCGCCTAGTTTTGCACCTTATCTAGCTCTTGTAATGTGGTGTTTGATGCTGGACAACTCGCAGCTGACCCATATTCCAGGTGTGGTCGCATGCCCTGCTGGTAAACTTTACTAAGTATTTTCCCGCTGGCTCCCCATGTGGTTCCACTTAGTTTTCTCAGGATGGCTAGCTTCCTCCTGGTCTTTGTTGATGCCTTGTTGATGTGCTGCTTCCATGTCAGCCTATCGTCAAATGTAACTACGAGATAGGTGGGTTGTTTATCTTCTCTCAGGAGCTCTTCATTTATCTTGATGACACCAGCTTTTGTTTAGGAGAGAGGATGAAGAGCGTAGTGCTGCACTTGCCTGTGTTGATGCTGACACACCATCTATTTGCCCATGAGGTTAAGGCATCTATAGCTCTTTGTAGCAGTTTGGTGGCCACTGTTGCATGCTCATCTGTGCACCATATTACCAGGTCATCAGCGTACAGGCTTTAGGCATGAGAATAATGAAAGAAACTATTGATCGCCTCCATAATGAAATGGAAGAAAATTTTTCCTTCTCCATGACTTGAATTCAAAATTTGAATTTCTGTTAGATGTTAAAGGATTATTGCTTGACTCAAATTAAAGCTGCAACAATCATGGCCCAAATATATTGAAGAAAAGTTGTGTCAACCTTGGACAGTTTTACAGCTTGATACTGACGGTTTTTTAGCTTTATGAAGAAATCCTGGATTGTAAGACGCCTCTGAAAAGCCGCGCAAAGGTTTAGATTTCAAAAGCTGAGGAACTCCTCAAGTTCAATGTTCAGAATGGCGATGAAAATGTTTGATCAAACTTACGAGTTGCTGTTCAGATTTTGTTTTTCGTACGCCCGCTAATACTCGAGGCGAAATCTCAGGTTATTGTTAATGTCTAACCTGACATTGATTTTTACGTGAGTATCCCTTTTCTTTGCACAGAGACAGGTGTCCCTCGCTATTCAGGCATATACTCGCCGATTTCGGAGGTGCTGTTCAGATAATAATAATAGCCCCTTCAGTCATAACTGACTATGGGAATGCGCCCCTGAGGTGGCAGCCCTCAGCTGCTTATTTTCCTGGTGCTCCTTTCGACGTTTTCTCCTCACCTCTGCTTCTTGTGTGAGCCTCTCTTCGCCCAATCTGAGGTGGCGCCGTAAATAGCATCGCCACTTATTGCGATCGGCAACTTCATCCTCCCATGTTGCTGGATCCATGTCCAGTGCCCTCATATCTCTCTTGCACACATCTTTGAACCTCAGCTGTGGTCGCCCAACTGTTCTCTTGCCATCTGCTAATTGTCCGTAGAAGATATCTTTTGGGATGCGACCATCTCCCATGCGGCGAACATGGCCAAGCCAGCGAAGTCTGCGCTGTCTAAGCAGCGTATACATACTTTGAAGGCCAGCACGTGACAACACCTCGACATTTGTCACTTTATCTTTCCACGAGATGCCGAGGATGCGGCGTAGACACCACAAATGGAAGGTATTGAGCCTTCTTTCTTGCTTAGCATAGGTCGTCCAGATCTCGCTGCAATATAGGAGTGTGCTGGTGACGCAGGCATTATATACCGCAGCTTTGGTCTTCATTGTGAATTTAGGGTTTCCCCAAACACGCGATGTGAGGCGGGCAAAGGTAGCTGCAGCTTTGCCAATGCGGCTGTCGATTTCTGTATCCAGTGAGAGTTTGTCATTAATGGTAGACCCTAGGTATGTGAAGTGGTGCACCACTGCCAATTCATAGTTATCGATAGTGATAACTGGTGCAGCACCCACATCCTGACTCAGCACATTCGTTTTCTTTAGACTTATTGTGAGGCCAAAGTCCTTGCATGCTTTAGTGAAGCGATTCATCAAGCTCTGAAGCTCCTGTTGGCTTTGAGTGACGACTGCAGCATCATCAGCGAACAACAAGTCTCTTATAGTGACCCTTCTGATTTTTGTTTTTGCCTTCAGCCTTGAAAGATTAAACAGACGGCCATCTGACCTAGTGTGAAGGCATATTCCTTCAGTTGCATCTCTGAATGCATGTTTCAAGAGTAAGGCAAAGGAGATTCCGAAGAGGGTCGGAGCCAGAACACAGCCTTGTTTAACGCCACTTCGTATGTCAAAGGGCTGTGACGTGCTTCCAGCATATTGGACTGTTCCCTTCATGTCGTCATGGAATGACTTTATCATTTCCAGCATTTTAGAAGGGCAGCCTATTTTCAGGAGGATTTTAAAGAGTCCATCCCTACTAACCAGGTCAAATGCTTTTGTGAGGTCTATAAAGGCGATATATAATGGTCTTTTCTGCTCTCTTGATTTTTCCTGAAGCTGGCGGAGAGAGAAGATCATGCTGTTCAGATAATGCTCACTATTACAATTTCAATTTTCGGCTGTGAGCGATCTTTTAGCAAGTTAAAATTGATCGTGTCACATTTGAGAGCTTCAATGAAGCTAGAGAGATTTTGTGCTTTAACCGTTGTCAGCATTGAACGCGAGGAAACTCAAATAACAAAATTTTGATGACATTATTGATCAGTTTGCATCAGCTAAAGTTAGAAAAATCAGTTTCTAGTGTGGTTCCAAATAATCTCAAAATATCTAGTAGAATAAACAGTCAATTCTTTAATTTTCAGGATTTTTTTTTTTACTGAATACCAGTAACAATTTTTTAATATACGCACTGCAATTCCTAACATGATATAGCATCGACAAGTGATAAATAAGTACGTGGTTATAGTCATAAACATATATATATATAGAATAATGGGCACATGTCATGGAAAGTGAAATCAAATTTAAAAAAAAAGCCCTAGAAAAACAAAGAATGAAAAAAAAAAAAAAAGGTCAAGAAAATTATACGAATAAATTTTGTAGGATATAAAAAGACATAACACGTTGTTGAAAACAATAGAAGAAGGAAATGTCGAAGACAGGGGTGCAAGAGGACGAGAACGCTATGCGTGGGAAGATAACATCAAAAGATGGACAGACAAGAGTCTATCAGTGGTACCGTCAAGACAAGAGACACTGAAGATGACCTTCCTTGTATAGATGACAGACTATCTGATCTACTAAAAGTGATAGTAACTACTCCTGGAGTAGTGGTTTACATAGCAAGTAGTTTACAGGATGAACTTGCCAGCTCCCATGCACAACCGCAATTAGTCGTCTCTTACGACATGTGTGAGGAGCAGTAATCCTATTCTTCCTTTGTCTGACCCGAGACCCCCCGGGGACTACACGGGGCACTAATGATAATATCTGGACATCAATGGAAATGTGTCATCAAATGTTACTAAACCTGATCATGTTCTCTTAATCATCACCATCAATATCCTTTAGCTCATCAAGGAGCATAGGCCATCAACAAACACAGGCCAAGTCCTCCTGTCACGCGCCATCAGCTCAAGTTCTTTCCAAGTCCTCCTGTCACGCGCCATCAGCTCAAGTCCTTTCCAAGTCCTCCTGTCACGCGCCATCAGCTCAAGTTCTTTCCAAGTCCTCCTGTCACGCGCCATCAGCTCAAGTTCTTTCCAAGTCCTCCTGTCACGCGCCACCAGCTCAAGTTCTTTCCAAGTTCTCCTGTCACGCGCCATCAGCTCAAGTTCTTTCCAAGTCCTCCTGTCACGCGCCATCAGCTCAAGTTCTTTCCAAGTCCTCCTGTCACGCGCCATCAGCTCAAGTTCTTTCCAAGTCCTCCTGTCACGCGCCATCAGCTCAAGTTCTTTCCAAGTCCTCCTGTCACGCGCCATCAGCTCAAGTTCTTTCCAAGTCCTCCTGTCACGCACCATCAGCTCAAGTTCTTTCCAAGTCCTCCTGTCACGCGCCATCAGCTCAAGTTCTTTCCAAGTCCTCCTGTCACGCGCCATCAGCTCAAGTTCTTTCCAAGTCCTCCTGTCACGCGCCATCAGCTCGTTCTTTCCAAGTCCTCCTGTCACGCGCCATCAGCTCAAGTTCTTTCCAAGTCCTCCTGTCACGCGCCATCAGCTCAAGTTCTTTCCAAGTCCTCCTGTCACGCGCCATCAGCTCAAGTTCTTTCCTCGTCTTCCTCATTATTTTTACTTCTGTCGCCAGTTATCTTCTCCTTGTGTTTGTTTGGTTCTGCTTCTCTTTCCCTGGAGATGCCAAAATAAGGACTGCTTTAAAATGCTATTAACATATTTCCTCAATGTGTGTCCTATCCATCTCCAGCTTCTCCTTCTCATCTCTTGTTCCACTGATTCTTATCATCAGTTCTACGTACATTGGTGACTTAGTCACACCATTTCAATCCATCTGTTCAACGCAATCATAGGTATGCTATATTTACGCAGGATAGTCTTGCATGCACATTTTCTTATCTTTCTTTTCTTTAAAACTTTGTACGGGGAATTAGTTTGTTTTTGCCGCGGATTCTAATCTAATGCATCCTTAAGCTCTCCGCCGAGCACATATCCTCAGCAAAAAACCCGCCAAGCTCTCCTGTGCCATCCGTTCAAGGTTCCAATATGTCGTTTTTATTATTTTCATGTCTGTTTCCAGTTCTCTTCTCCGTGTGCTTTTGTTGTCTCACCCTTTCTTTCTATCTTGAACAGGGCCGGCCTTGTAATGCTATCAACCGGTTTTCTCAATTGGTGACATATCCAACGCTTTCGTCTTCTCCTCACCTCAACTGGTGTATGGTTCTTTCCAACAGTTCTACGTTAGTAATCTTATACCATTGCAATCCTTCCATTCTCCATAAGCACCTATCTACAGCTCTATATCTGTTTACCCGAACACCCAAAAACTGAAATACTGTATTCTGAAAATCGAAAGTTTCTTTGGGCTACTCTTTGATGACAATGTGGACGGTTTCTGACAATTTTGAGCAACTTTGGGCTATTTTCGAACACATGTTGAGCGACCTTGGGCTACTTTTGGAACGCAATTTGGGCGACATCTCAAAACATTAAAAAAATCCGGATTCCGAACCAAAGCCGTCCCCGAATGCAATTACAGAAACCGAATATTTTCCGTGGATTGAGAAAGATGGCTTATTTAAAAAAAGGTAAAAAAAGAGCAACATATTTTGTCTAAGCGTCAGCAGCTACATATGTTTTATTGTCTAAACCTTATGCTTCACCAAGAGCTAACGTTCAGTCATGGTGGATCAAAGACATGACAAGACAAGACAATCCTTATGCTTCACCAAGAGCTAACGCTCCAAAGTCATACAGGAAAGAATAAACAGTAAGGTAAAAAGCGAAATCCAAGAAGAACAGTTTAGTTTTAGACGAACAGTAGAACAAGAGAGGCAATATTTTGCCTAAGAATATTAGCAGAAAAATATACAAAGGTCCAAAAAAGTATGTACATGTGCTTCATTAACTATAAGAAGGCTTTTGACAGTCCATCATGAGAAAATAATTTAATGCCTCGAAGACATAGGTATTGATGGAAAAGATATAAGAATACTCAGTAACCTTTATTGGGAGCAAACTGCCACAGTAAGATCTGGAAGGAATTATTCACCATATATAGACATAAAAAGAGGTGTCAGACAAGGTTGTGTGCTGTCCCCCTGCCTATTTAATCTATACACAGAAAAAATTTTTCAAACATATACAGGAAATACCAGGACTGAACATCAGTGGAAGGTCAATAAACAACCTTAGATATGCAGATGATACGTTGTTGTTAGCTGAGTTACAAGAACTAGTGAAGCAAGTGAACAGTATAAGTCATGAATATGGACTCAAAATTAATATTGAGAAAACAAAAACTATGATAATTAGCTAAACAGATGATAAGCCCACATTAAAGATAAGCGTAAATGGGAAAATCCTGGAACAAGCCAAGAGCTACGTATGTCTTGGTCATATAATAACAGAAGATGGCAGATGTGAAACAGAAATCAAGAAGAGAATAGGAATGGCCAAAGCTACATTCAACAACACGAAACATATACTGACATCTAAACAGTTATCTCACAAATTAAAACTGAGAATCATAAAGTGTTATATATATTCTGCATTTCTGTATGGTGTAGAAACATGGACGATAAATAAGATTTGGAAGAAAGAATTGAGGAAATGTGGATATATAGAAGAATGGGATGTATCTCATGGAAAGAGAAGAAAACAAATAAGGAGGTCCTAGAAAATCTAGGTATGAAAAGAGAACTAATGAGGGATATCAAAGTTCTGCATGTAAAATACTTTGGCCACATAAAAAGGCATAACACCTTGCAGAAGACCATAATAGAAGGGAGAGGTGAAGGCAAACGTGCAAGGGGAAGACAGCGCTATAAATAGGAAGATAACATCAAGAGATGGACAGGAAAGAGTCTGTCAGAGTGCACCACCAAGACAAGAGACAGAAGACGTTGGAGATTCATTGCAGCTAACCTTCGTTGTGGAGATGGCAGCTGATGATGATGATGATTGTGGATCAAAGACAAGACAAGACAAGACAAACCTTATGCTTCATCAAGAGCTAACGTTCAGTGATGGTGGATCAAAGACAAGACAAGACAAGACAAACCTTATGCTTCACCAAGAGCTAACGTTCAGTGATGGTGGATCAAAGACAAGACAAGACTAGACAAACCTTATGCTTCACCAAGATCTAACGTTCCGTGATGGTGGATCAAAGATAAGACAAGACAAGACAAACCTTATGCTTCACCAAGATCTAACGTTCAGTGATGGTTGATCAAAGACAAAACAAGACAAGACAAACCTTATGCTTCACCAAGAGCTAACGTTCAGTGATGGTGGATCAAAGACAAGACAAGACAAGACAAACCTTATGCTTCACCAAGAGCTAACGCTCAGTGATGGTGGATCAAAGACAAGACAAGACAAGACAAACCTTATGCTTCACCAAGAGCTAACGCTCAGTGATGGTGGATCAAAGACAAGACAAGACAAACCTTATGCTTCACCAAGATCTAACGTTCAGTGATGGTTGATCAAAGACAAGACAAGACAAGACAAACCTTATGCTTCACCAAGAGCTAACGCTCAGTGATGGTGGATCAAAGACAAGACAAGACAAGACAAACCTTATGCTTCACCAAAAGCTAACGCTCAGTGATAGGGGATCAAAGACAAGACAAGACAAACCTTATGCTTCACCAAAAGCTAACGCTCAGTGATTGGGGATCAAAGACAAGACAAGAAAAGACAAACCTTATGCTTCACCAAAAGCTAACGCTCAGTGATGGTGGATCAAAGACAAGACAAGACAAGACAAACCTTATGCTTCACCAAGAGCTAACGCTCAGTGATGGTGGATCAAAGACAAGACAAGACAAGACAAACCTTATGCTTCACCAAGAGCTAACGTTCAGTGATGGTGGATCAAAGACAAGATAAGACAAGACAAACCTTATGCTTCACCAAAAGCTAACGCTCAGTGATGGTGGATCAAAGACAAGACAAGACAAGACAAGACAAACCTTATGCTTCACCAAGAGCTAACGTTCAGTGGTGGTGGATCAAAGACAAGACAAGACAAACCTTATGCTTCACCAAGAGCTAACGTTCAGTGGTGGTGGATCAAAGACAAGACAAGACAAACCTTATGCTTCACCAAGAGCTAACGTTCAGTGGTGGTGGATCAAAGACAAGACAAGATAAGACAAACCTTATGCTTCACCAAGAGCTAACGTTCAGTGATGGTGGATGTTGCGTGCATATTTTGACGCACATATTACAAAAATACGATATGGCTATTTAATATGGAAAATATATACTTGCATTCATTTGTGTATGAAAATGCTTCCTCTGGTAAAGCTAGATAATTCATGATTGATTTACACTTTTGATTATATGAGTGATCTTTCTTGATATTGATTCGGCGCATGGATATTGTATTCATGTCCGTTCTTATTTGTTCGGGCCAGAAAATAGATTAATTTTGCTTGTTATGTTTATGGCCTGAATTCATGTGTACTACTTGTCTAGTGCAAGTAGATTCAGTCGTATATTGTATACCTTTGTATGTTCAGGTCGGACTATATTCTTTCTGCCAGAATCTAGCGCAGGTTTTCGTAGTCCTACTGGGTTGTGAAGAGTTCCGATAATGTCGCCAAGATGGCTGAGTGCTTTTTCCAGGGCTGGCACTGTTTAAGGTTTAACAGTGATTCATAGATGTTTTTCTAGGAGAAGTTTATGTCTCTGCAAGAGTCTATTTGTCAGAGATCCTCCTCATATGTGTGATTCGGACTCCAGTTATGCCAGACCCTATTTTTGATGATCTCGAGTCGATTAGACCTAGATGGAACATTGTGCTTCGTATCGCTAGGGTCGTGTTTTGTATCGACGAAGATGACAGGCTTTCCTACAGCAGTTATGTCTACGTGAATTAACTTGATTACTGTAGAGCTGTATGGAAAACTTTATGAAATTATTTATATGCACATTATAAATTAACTTTGGCTTATATCTACCTTCCTACGAGTGAGTGAGCGACAACTCAGGAAGGCGGCCATGTTATATTTCCTGTCATCATATTTTTTGATCACTGTCAAGAGAACAGATTATGTATCCTACTATCGGGCAGTGGTATCGAGATCTTGTTATGAGGTGAAAACCCACTATCGTGGTTTATGATTATTATACAAACATTGGACATATTTCAGCTTAAGAACTTAGCTATGAAATGAAGGTTCGGCCAATGACTTTTGTATGTTTACCGATCCTCATTGACGCGTTCAGTCAGTAGAGGATACGGCGATTAGTTACCAGAACAGTGAATACTACCTTGGGTTGAATGATATTTCACTACTACATGAATGTATCATCCACGATTCAAATAACCAATGAATTTTTGTCAACATATATCCATGACTGTATCCGTGCTGTCCAGTTTGCGTGCCTTCATTAAACTATTGAAATGTCAGAGGCAGTTCAAGTCGTCATTGCATTACATGAGAGTGTGTGAGAGTTATTATCAAGTGGTCTGTTACACCGAACTACTACACCATTCGCGTTACTTGACACTCTCACTCAATGTCAACATGACAGGTTCATTCGATGATGCAGAGGTAACTGAAGGAGACTTTCTTCAGTAATGATCAGTGCATGACCCAATACACAGCAAGGTGTATTACTCTACAGTAGTGGCAAGGCCAGGCACATATTACAACCCTGACACTCTACAGTGGTGAACCAGATTCCTGGGGTTATGATAACCAGACCATCCCTGACGCCACATACGACACGCATGAACACCAGTGTACAAGTTACAACGGGGCAGTCGATGTCAGCTTGACCTGTATTACCGATCGGATGCTGTATCTAGGTCAGCGCTTGTTGACAGTTTTTCGCTGTACAGACGGTATTACACAGGACATTTGTATCAAGGGTAGAAAATATCGGGAGCAGTACTGTTGACATTTCTCATCGTACAGAAGAGAGAAGTGATTGTTGATCCTGTACAGAAGAATCACAGTGTTGTTGAACATAAAGTGCATATTTCATCGTTGGATCTTCATATGCTCAAAAAAATGAACATTGTAATAGTGTAGAAAACAAATCTATTATTTAATTGTTCATTAAAAGTGGCAGGTTATTGTTACACCACTATACCAGCATCACATTCTATCCACAATACATTCTATTAAGTATAAGATATGTATGCATTTATGCTATTAAGGTTTACATGTATTTATGTTTATATGTTATTTGTTGTGTGTTAAATTAGTTTGTATTCTGCGGGCCTGGATGGGAGGTGACTAGAACAGGAAATACCAAGTGACATTGGTCTTGCTCTAGCGGTCTATAGGGAGCAAAATTCTTAATTGAAATTTGCATGCAACATTGTTTGCAAATATTTGTTAGTTGTGAAGACTGTATTCTTGTTGTTTTTGTAATATTTCTATGTTCTTTAGTTTTGTTTGATTTGTTGGTATAATTGTAGGTCTCATCTTTCCTTTCATTTCAGTTCTTTACACCCTTATGTTTATACACTGTGGCGTTATTTGTCTTGTTGATTTCATTGCGGTTATCATCACAGATTCTGTGATCATTTGTTTTTTGATTTTTTCTATTTGATTTAATTTGATTCCCGCAATTGTTTTCATATTGTCTTTTCTTGTTTGTCCTGGTTAATGTCTTTGGTTGACAAATAATATATAAGGTATATTTGAATATATTTATATTATAGTACAGAGCAGTACTTAATTACTATCATTGGTGTACAAGGAATTATAAAGTAGTTGGGATAGAAAATATTATTTTCCACAGGTACTCGAGTGATCATTGATTACATTAAGGAAGTATACAAGACCTTTGTAAGGCTTGTCTCCCACAGTGTTTGGGATATACAGATATTGTTTTCCACAGGTACTCAAGTAACCATACAAGTTTTTCACTAAGACTAAGTCTATAATATAGACTTGTCTCCCATTAAAGTGGGATAGAGTAATTTATTTACTTTTTCAGGTGTCTGATTTATTAAGACAAGATGTCTACATTAGATTACTTTATTGCACAAGGGAAATCCCTTGATAAGACTGGGAAAGATTTAGAAGAATGGGCTGTTGCTCAATATGACAAAGCATTAGCTGCTGAAGAGAGAAAAGCCCTGGCTGAAGAGAAAAGATTAGAAAGAGAAGCTGCTGCTGCTGCTGAACAAAAGAAATTGCAGATGCAGGTGGAGGAAAGGAGATTTGCTGCAGTACAGAAAAAATTAGAAGCTGAAGAGAGAAAAGCAATAAGAGAACATGAATTTGAGTTAGAGAAATTAAGATTGACAAGTATGAGTAATGTTAATCAGGCATCTGGTGGTAATGGTAAACCCTTCAATTATAAGGTCAAGGTGCCAGCGTTCAACTCTGCCAGCGATGATATAACATTCTGGCTTGATAGATTTGAACGTGCTTGTCGAGCTCATAATGTTGACAAATCACAGTATGTGAATCAGTTGTCTCAAAATCTAAAAGGGGAGTCTCTGACTAAGTTATGTTTGGTTGAAGAGGCCGACAAGGATAATTATGATGCTATTAGGGCAGCTTTGATAAAAAGATATCAGCTGTCAGAAGAAGGTTATCGTCTTTTGTTTAAAATAATGAGACCTGAGGTAGGTTTAGAATTCTCAGATTTCATTTCAAAAGCACGACTTACACTCTCACGATGGATTGAATTATCCAAAATAGAGAAAACATTTGGTGGTCTTACGGATTTATTGCTAAGAGACAAGGTCATGTCTTCGGTAAATAAACCATTCCTAGAGTTTTTACATGAGCGTAAACCTAGTACATTAAAGCAAATGGAAGAGTATTGTGACCAGTATGCCACGGCACACCCTGACATGATTCTTAGTAACACTAACATTAAAGAGGGTATGCCAGTTGCTTCAGCAACAGAATATAATCATAATTACTCACACAAATTCCAAGGAGCTCAAAATAAATTTGATAAAAAAGGTTAATTGGAATAAGTATCAAAACCAAGGTAACCACTCAAATCAGGGTTCTTCTTCGAAGAACTGGAATCGGGCTGACAGTCCTCGATACGCGAGGGGTGCCCATAATTTTAGAAATTTCCGAAAAGGGAGTAACTATAGGAACTACCCAAGTTCTTCATGGAAACAACAAAACCAACATTACAGGGATACTCATTATAATGAGCATGATAATTATGATCATGAATATGGTGATTCAAACCCAAATAGGGGTTATAACAGAGGTAATAATAATTACAGAGGCAATTATAACCGAGGTAGATCACAACACAAAAGACAGGGTAAATCTCATTACCAGGCTAACTCTGCACAACAAGAGTTCCATGAGTCCGGTAGTCAGAATAATGATAAAAAAGACTCTAATAATGTAGGATGTTCTGCTTTCGATTTTGACAGAGCATTTCAGTGTTCCCAATGCAAAACATTATTCGAGCCAACCACAGTTTCGACTTTAAGCTGTGGTCATCCTCTTCCTGCTCTTCCTGCGTCAGTCGCGCATGATGGAAGAGGTGCTCTTGTCTTGAATAGAGGTCTAGTAGAAGGTACTCCGGTCTCAATTCTTTTCGATTCCGGGTGCACACAACCATTGGAGTGAGGCAGTCACTTATACATCCTTCTCGAGCCACTGGCAAAAATAATCAAATGCATAACATTTGGTGGCACATTGGAGAAGTACTCCACTGCCATTATCAACATTTCTACTCCCTTCTTTACAGGAGATGTGCACGCATGTCTTCTGCGAATCCGATCGCTGATCTTATCGTCGGTCGCATTCATGGTGCGAAAGAATGCACTCCGCAACAAATTGCCGAGTGGGAAAGTGATAATATGCATACTGCAAATGCTGTAGTCACTAGAGCTCAAGCTCTAAACATGCCGCAATCTTCGCCTTCTGGAGATAATGATGACCAGAACCAAGGTGATCTCTTGGAGATTTCGCATGTTTCCTTTATAAAACAGCAGGAAGATGATCCTACTCTAAAGAAATTCTTTTCTCTAGCAAAAGAAGGTGATCCGAATAAGGACACGAATCGTAAATCTTGGATTACGATGAGGAATGGCGTACTTGTACGTATGGTACAAGACTCCGCTAAATCCATTCATTCTCAAATTCTTGTGCCCAAAAATATGAGAGTTAAAATCTTACAGCACGCTCATGATTCTCAGTGTGCTGGACATATGGGTTTTTCCCGTACTAAATCTAGAGTTCTTGCATCTTTCTTTTGGCCTGCTGTGAATAAGGACATACGAATCTATTGTCGATCTTGTAAAGTATGTCAAGAGGTTAAATCCAGAGGTCCACGCCATGCTGCACCTATTCAGGCTGCAGACATTCCCATTCGACCATTTCAAAAAATGGCGATAGACATCATTGGTCCATTTAAGATAAAGTCTGCTAGAGGACACCAATTTATTTTGACGTGTGTGGATATGTTCACACGTTGGCCAGAGGCTGTTCCTCTAAAGAGCATAACTACTGCTGATATTGCAGATGCACTTTGGTTAATATTTTCTCGTCTGGGATTTCCAGCAGACATATTATCGGACCATGGTACCCAACTCGTATCGGATACCATGTCTCAAGTGATGTCAACTCTTAAGATAGAAAGATCTCTGAGTAGTATTTATCATCCTATGTCCAATGGGATGGTGGAACGTCTGAATAGAACTCTGAAAACCTACTAGGTAAGATAACAGAAGATCATCCTCAAGATTGGGACAGGGTTTTACCCGCGGCTCTCTTTGCATATAGAGAGGTCGCCAACGAATATACAGGATTTTCTCCTTTTGAACTTGTCTTCGGCGCGAAACCGCGAGGTCCTATGTCCTTACTTCATGATCTCATAACTGCTGATAATATTGTCGATGACACAAAATCCTCTTACGAATATGTCATTGCACTTAGACATAAGATTATCGAAGCATGCAAATTGGCAACTGCTTCTTCTGAATTTGCGAAACAGAAGGCAAGGCAATTTGCCAATAAGACCAGACGCTTGCGACAACTCTGTCCAGGTGACAAAGTATTGGTCCTGCTACCTTGTAGAGAAAACAGACTCCTTATTTCTTGGAAAGGTCCGTACGATATAATATCAAAAGTTTCCGATGTTGACTATATCGTCGATATTGACGGGAAGCATAAAACCTTCCACATCAACATGCTCACGGAATTCCATGAACGTCCGGATTATTTACAACATGTTTTCCAGGCAACGGACGATTTTCCAGTCCAACATGGACATTACTCATCACTGTCAGTAATACAGGATGAGGAAACGAGTTTCTCGGATGTAAATCTACCTTTTCCAATGATTCCGCTTCACTCTAATGAATCATGGAAAGATGTTGCGATTTCTCCTGAATTATCTCCAGGAGAACAGAAACAAGTTTCTACTATGTTGGAACAATTTCATGATGTCCTTACTGACATTCCTGGTCAAACTGATGTCATTCAACATGACATTATTCTTACTGACCATAATCCTATAAGAGTCAGACAGTATCCTATCCCGATACATTGTCAAGCACAGGTAGAAAAAGAGTTGGATGAAATGATAGAGTTAACAATTATTGAACCATCCACATCAGCATATTCTTCACCGATGGTTATCGTGCGAAAAAAAGACAACAACATACGTCTTTGCGTTGATTATCGCAAATTGAACCAAGTGACGAAATTTGATGCTGAACCTATGCCTTTACTTGAAGAGCTACTTACCAGACTATCGAATTCTCATTTCTTTACTAAACTCGATTTGTCGAAGGGATATTGGCAAGTTCCATTATCCGAACACGCCAAACCGTTTACTGCTTTTTCGACACCTAGGGGTCTATTCCAATGGAATTTTATGCCTTTCGGCATAATGAACGCCACTGCAACATTCGTACGCATGATGCGTCGAATCCTATATCATCGCTCAGATGTCATTGCATATCTTGATTACATCTGTCTTTTCAGTGATACTTGGGAAGATCACTATAACGGGTTAAACGAACTATTCTTTATCTTACGCGAGCATAACCTAACAGCGAAACCATCTAAAGCATGTATTGGTTTTAGCGAAATATCTTTCTTAGGTCACCGTGTTGGTCATGGGTTTCTAAAAACAGAAGACCATAATACAAGTAAGATACTTAACATTTCTATTCCTAAGACTAAAAAGCAAGTGCGAAGTCTCTTAGGTCTAATACAATTTTATGGACGATTCATTCCGAATCTGTCCTCCATTATGTCACCTCTTTTTTCCTTGCTAAAGAAAGGGTCTCCTAATGTAGTCCATTGGACTCAAGAATGTCAATCCTCTTTGGATAAGGTTAAAACTATGTTTTCTACTTCACCTATCCTAGTATTGCCTTCTAAGGATAAGACATTTATTCTTCGTAGTGACGCTTCATCCACAGGGATTGGAGCAGCACTAATGCAAGAGTACTCTGGAACTCTGCATCCTGTGATGTATATTTCTCGAAAATTAAATGCCGCAGAGAAGAATTACTCGGTCCTAGACCGTGAATTATTGACTATGGTTTGGTCAATCCTTAAACTGCAAAGATTTCTTCTTGGCGCGCATTTCATTGTGGAAACTGACCAGAAAGCTCTTACGGCTATTCAGAGTAAAAATCTGAAGAGCGCGAGATCAACGCAATACGCGATTGCTCTGCAGCCGTTTCATTTTTCGGTGCGAGCTATCCGTGGGTCAGAAAATGTGATGGCAGATATTTTGTCTAGATGCCCACATGATTCATAACTGTTAAATTATATGCCTAACTTTGCTACAGTTTTCCTATGTTGAAATGTGTACACATATGGAATATATCATATATTGATTGTAACACTACTTAGCGGTTCATTAATGTTTATTCACCGCTGGTCTTTCAATTTTTTTTTCGTCTTTGATGATCATGATGTTAAGGTATCTAAGATGAAATTTATGTATAAACTGATGTAGAAAGTGTGGCATTGCCAGTATTGTAGTATGCGTTGGTGACACCTCTCTGGAAATATTTATACTTAGAGAAATACTTTCTCTAAGTTCATGAAATATATTCTCAATGCTTATCATCTGCGCATTGTTATTGGTGCGTTGTGAGCCTATTGTATGTTGCTCCTAGATGTATTTCCAACAAAAAAAATAAATGTACCATTTTTTTTTCCCGAGGGGTGTGGTAATCTGTTGCGTGCATATTTTGACGCACATATTACAAAAATACGATATGGCTATTTAATATGGAAAATATATACTTGCATTCATTTGTGTATGAAATTCTTCCTCTGGTAAAGCTAGATAATTCATGATTGATTTACACTTTTGATTATATGAGTGATCTTTCTTGATATTGATTCGGCGCATGGATATTGTATTCATGTCCGTTCTTATTTGTTCGGGCCAGAAAATAGATTAATTTTGCTTGTTATGTTTATGGCCTGAATTCATGTGTACTACTTGTCTAGTGCAAGTAGATTCAGTCGTATATTGTATACCTTTGTATGTTCAGGTCGGACTATATTCTTTCTGCCAGAATCTAGCGCAGGTTTTCGTAGTCCTACTGGGTTGTGAAGAGTTCCGATAATGTCGCCAAGATGGCTGAGTGCTTTTTCCAGGGCTGGCACTGTTTAAGGTTTAACAGTGATTCATAGATGTTTTTCCAGGAGAAGTTTATGTCTCTGCAAGAGTCTATTTGTCAGAGATCCTCCTCATATGTGTGATTCGGACTCCAGTTATGCCAGACCCTATTTTTGATGATCTCGAGTCGATTAGACCTAGATGGAACATTGTGCTTCGTATCGCTAGGGTCGTGTTTTGTATCGACGAAGATGACAGGCTTTCCTACAGCAGTTATGTCTACGTGAATTAACTTGATTATTGTAGAGCTGGATGGAAAACTTTATGAAATTATTTATATGCACATTATAAATTAACTTTGGCTTATATCTACCTTCCTACGAGTGAGTGAGCGACAACTCAGGAAGGCGGCCATGTTATATTCCTGTCATCATATTTTTTGATCACTGTCAAGAGAACAGATTATGTATCCTACTATCGGGCAGTGGTATCGAGATCTTGTTATGAGGTGAAAACCCACTATCGTGGTTTATGATTATTATACAAACATTGGACATATTTCAGCTTAAGAACTTAGCTATGAAATGAAGGTTCGGCCAATGACTTTTGTATGTTTACCGATCCTCATTGACGCGTTCAGTCAGTAGAGGATACGGCGATTAGTTACCAGAACAGTGAATACTACCTTGGGTTGAATGATATTTCACTACTACATGAATGTATCATCCACGATTCAAATAACCAATGAATTTTTGTCAACATATATCCATGACTGTATCCGTGCTGTCCAGTTTGCGTGCCTTCATTAAACTATTGAAATGTCAGAGGCAGTTCAAGTCGTCATTGCATTACATGAGAGTGTGTGAGAGTTATTATCAAGTGGTCTGTTACACCGAACTACTACACCATTCGCGTTACTTGACACTCTCACTCAATGTCAACATGACAGGTTCATTCGATGATGCAGAGGTAACTGAAGGAGACTTTCTTCAGTAATGATCAGTGCATGACCCAATACACAGCAAGGTGTATTACTCTACAGTAGTGGCAAGGCCAGGCACATATAACATTCCTTGACACTCTACAGTGGATCAAAGACAAGACAAGACAAACCTTATGCTTCACCAAGAGCTAACGCTCAGTGATGTGGATCAAAGACAAGACAAGACAAACCTTATGCTTCACCAAAAGCTAACGCTCAGTGATGGTGGATCAAAGACAAGACAAGACAAACCTTATGCTTCACCAAGAGCTAACGCTCAGTGATGGTGGATCAAAGACAAGACAAGACAAGACAAACCTTATGCTATCCAGCCTTGTTTCCAGGGATGTCAGAGGAAACACAGAAATAAGAGGACTATTACGACCAGGCTTGTCAAAAGAGGCGACTAAGATAAGGTTGTGCATGTGGCTAGCAACCTGATCATGTAAAATAATTTGCTACAGAAACTACCGGACATGACGGCACTGGACATGGATCCAGCAACATGGGAGGATGAAGCTGCCGATCGCACCAAGTGGCGATGCTATTTACGGCGTCACCTCAGATTGGGCGAAAAGAGGCTCACACAACAAGCAGAGGAGGGGAGAAAACGTCGAAAGGAGCACCAGGAAAATAAGCAGCTGAGGGCTGTCATCTCAGGGGCGCATTCCCATAGTCATTTATGACTGAAGGAGCTGTTATTATTATACAGAAACCACCGACGCAAGAAGACATTAAGTCCTACTGCAGGTTTCCTCGAGTGAGGTCTGCAACATGTTTCTGCGCCTGGTATTTTAGCCAGCAGTGTTGGGATCTGCTAAATCTTATTTTTTTTTTTAAAGAGGGGGAGGTGAAGAAGGCATCGAAATTGAAAATTAGTAGCGTGTCGATGCCC
Organism: Oreohelix idahoensis; assembly: GCA_024509875.1. Taxonomy (NCBI): domain Eukaryota; kingdom Metazoa; phylum Mollusca; class Gastropoda; order Stylommatophora; family Oreohelicidae; genus Oreohelix; species Oreohelix idahoensis. The sequence continues at coordinate 311,465 of JAMPIV010009242.1, forward strand.
CATGGTTCCACGAGCCAAATCTTCCTCGTCGTAGGGCAGACTTGAAACTGTGACTGTATTTCTTTCAGTTATTAACAATAGGTGTTCGCTGAACACTGAGAAGGTACGGGCAACGTCGGCGTAGCCGGCAGTCCTTTTCAGGACAAGACCTTTTCAGGGCTTTACAATGCTAGCAGATAGGTAATGTTATTCCTTTTCAGGACTTAGTATCTATCAACGCTGGTCGGACTAGCAGTCCTTTTCAGGACTAATCCTTTTCAGGGCTACTTCATGCTAGCTGATAGATTCTAGTAATCCTTTTCAGGGCTTAGATTTTATCAACACTACGTTTCAGTTAACAGAGTTCAATTACTTATGAATGGCGAATTGTGCTCCTGTATAACCAACGCACAAGTCTAGTTTAAAAGGAACGTGCCTCGCAACAAGTAGGCACAACCATAAACAACAAAAGAACTCTGACTGTGAAGTCATGGGCTGAGCAGGTTCTGGCAAGCTGGAGTGGGATGGGCTCCGGGAGTTATAAAAACACCGAAGTCTCAATAATAATTTTAAAAAAAAGTCTACAACATAAGTATGTGACGTTTAAAAAATCATGCTATAAGTCTACAGAAAATATTAATGAAAAACATCATGCTATAAGTCTGAAAAAAATATTACAGGCATTGTGTCCTAAGAGCTAGCTATCTATTCAGGTTCTGAAAAGCCGAAACTGCCATGGTTAAACTAATGACTATTAAGTCCTCTTTGAAACAGTTTATTGTAATGACTGATATGGATGGCACAAGCTGGTTAGTCTTCTCTGAGAAGATCAACAGAGAAGCTCAATGCGAAGTACACCATGCGCTACCTAGACTCGTGTCTGGGGGTACAAGACGGCCATGTCCGGACACGCACTTGTGATGTGGCTGTTGCCACGTACTTGTTCTGATAATTCCGAGAATTGACCCTCAGCTTGTGACGAATGTACCTCTTCCTGATCTCCGTCTGGACCTGGGGGTGTTACAATTAATGAATTAGAATACGTCAGTGCATTATTATTGGCATGTTAACTTCATGATATAGCTACATTTGCACGCAGGCCCCCTGAGACGTCAGATGAGGCCGGGTAATTTTACATTATGAGGCGCCCAAAGTTACTTGGGAAGAGGGGTAAAAATATTTTAATGTAAAGAAAGACATATAAAAAGGCTTAGGAGAAGTCCCTCAACCCTCCTGGTGAGGTGTGGCCTTGCTGACTTCCCTATTGCCAGGACTGTTCACATGAGTTTTTGTATGCGTGTGTGTGTGTATATATATATATATATATATATATATATATATATATATATATATATATATATATATATATATATATATATATATATATATATATATATATATATATATATATATATATATATATATAGTGTGTTTCATACAAAATTATGTATACACACTTTGAATGCTGATAAGTCAATTATCATTTGAGATAGAATTAACATTTAAAGTCACCAATGTTCATCAAAGTGTCGCCGACCTGCAACAATGCACTATTCACAGCGATGAAAATGTGACTGCCATTCTGTAATTATACTAAATGGTGAAACATGCAGTTTTAATTTGATATCTCAAGTCCCTCACTGTGCGTGTTTTGAGATGAGCTAAACCTTCTATAAAAGAAAAGAAACAAACTTCATGGGTAATAAAATAATGGTATGATTCATATGTATCTAGCATTATTCTATTCTTGCAAAATAGCAACGTTCTGTGTCATGTTATGTGTGAGTTATATGCATTAGAAGTGTTTATACATAATTTTGAAACACCCTGTATATATATAAGATAAAAATATTATATATATAGAAATACATATAATAATATTAGGATATATATCAATCCTATGAGGTATATATATATATATATATATATATATATATATGCGTGTATATGTATATATATATATATATATATATATATATATATATATATATATATATATATATATATATATATATATATATATATATATATATATATATATATACGAGATACTAATATATATAGTGCATGGATGCATATCTGGAGTCATCCTTATATGATCACCAGCAATGCACAGTGCTACAGTATACAGATGTAGAAGTGAACCTCTGTCTGTGAGGCTAATAACATCCTCATTGACTCTTGAAATCATCCACACACTTCCCGATATTCCCCCTGTGGTGAAACTTGTTGAGATCCCAATATTGCACAGTCTGGAGAAGTAACTTGAGCCCCAGGTGTAATTCTTTACTTGGCTGACCGCATGCAGAAGGATCTCACTGTGGACCAAGTGACCAAGTGATACACGGGGGTGGGGGGGGGAACTGAGAAGTGGCTCTGTGAAAGATGTGACAATTTATTGGGAGAGCCCAGAACGAGAGTACAGTATTTTAGCTCTGCATAGTTGGAGAGCCCCCTTGGATGGCGGGGAATGCACTGTATGCCACACACTTCTTACTCCTAGCTTGGGACCAAATGTGACGATCATTTAAATGCAAGCCAAGTTGGAGAAACTGGAGCTCAACACGTTTCGGACTGGCAGAAAAGCCATAGGAAAAGCCTAGATCTACATTGTAGATAATACCAAAGAGTCTTAAACTTGATATTGGCTGCTAAATAGCGAGAAGATCAGTAGCTCTAGTTAAACAACAACAACAACAATATATATATATATATATATATATATATATATATATATATATATATATATATATATATATATATATATATATATATATATATATATATATATATATATATATATATATAATTAGTAACTAGCCATGGCTATTAACAATGTCCCATGAAGGTCCCAGGTGTCTCTGAGATGTTGAAGAAAAATGAGACAACTATGCCCTAGGCATGTTGCTAGAGGTGACTAATATGAAGTTATGCATGGCGGGGGGGGGGGGGGGGGGGCTGGTAAGTGCTGGCAATGGCATCATCTAAAATAAGTTACCACAGAAACTACCGCTACAAGAGCACATTAATTTTTGGCAGCAAGCTTCCTACAAGGTGACCACCTGCATTGTTGACTCCATGCTTCGTAGGGAGCGAAAAGGGAAATGATATGATAATGATATGATAATTAATATCTATTGAAATGACAAGGTTTGAAAGTTGAAAGAACAAGTCATACTGACTTCTTACAATTTTACTGTTTTCAGTTACACATTACTTCCACACTGCATACAGCCTTTACTTTTTCTTCTATTAGTTCAGCACTACAATATGTGATTATCTGTAGTAATTATGTTTTTTTCTTTTTTTTTTTCAATTCAACAATAGAAGCAGATATGTGTTCAGCTTAAAACAGTGTCCATCTTCACGTTTTTCTTCTGAGATGTATCTCAGCATTGAGAGAGAGAGAGAGAGAGGAGAGAGAGAGAGAGAGAGGAGAGGAGAGAGAGAGAGAGGAGAATGATAGAATAGATTGTAAAGAAGTGTTGAAACTAAAGCAAAGAAGTCTAGAGTATGACGATTTTAGAGAATAAAATAATTACAGTGCAGTGCGGATAAGTAGAAGTCGCTGGAACCATCCAAAATACTTCTACTGATCAGAAATTCTACTTATCAGAAGTTTGCTCAAAGATGGACATTCTGCGGTCAGAAACAGATGAAGGCCCACAATTATTATTTTAACTGTTTATTGCAATTCTCTCATTGTTAACATAACATTGTTGTAAGTTTTTAACCTTTAAAAAGCAAATTAATAGAAGCGCATAGTATTTTTTAGTAGCATAGTTGAAAGTACCAAACTTTAAAAAAGTCTGAATACTGTATCATATTTGACTAATCTCCGATCCTGTAATGTGTTGTCAGAGCATAACACAAACAAGCCCCATGTATGTAGGTCACGGGGTCTCTGGGGAGACACAGCAAGAATAGGACGACTGCTACGTCAAAAGAGGCAACTAATATCTGCTTCCACACAGGGCTGACAGCCTTGTTATGTCAAACAAATAGCTACAGATACAACCGCTGCCAGAACACAGGAAGTCTCTGTAAGGGGACCAACTACACTGGTGGCTCCATTCTTCACAAGCAGCAAACAAGAGAAAAGAAGACAATAACATGAATGATAGGATAATAATTCAGTTCCTTATAAAATGGGCACTTGAGAAGCGAAGTGAAGAATTTTTACCCAGCTACCATTCAGCTGTTGGACACTGAAAACTCGACTTCTGTTCTGGCTTTGCAATTTGAAATCTAATATTAATGACATCTCTAAAGATTCAATAATTCCCCACCATCCATTTTCTGCAGTATCTGCCACTGGACAACTGTTATTTTTTATATATTAACTATACCTTTTCTTGACAGACTTTGTTTACAGCCAGGTATGGAACAGCCGTGGATACAGGGAAATCGTTAGTATGAGATACTGACCCCAGCCTAGGTAATTTCCGAAGCCTGTGATCGCAGTCGTTGGTCATATGATGTCGTTGTTTTCTTCTATTTCTACTTCTACTTCGTTCGCTCTAATAAAACCACATCAATTTCTTTCATCAAGTTAACGGCATGTTTCCGACTGTGATAACGCTTTCGGAGTTAACCGCTTATCATTTCCCGAGTCAGGTAATTCACAAACATCTAAAGACTGGTGAATAACCTGAACGGCTCCTGCACATAAATCCCGTGTGGATGGGAAGGAGCGAAGCTCCTGACCGGGTTGGAAGGAAAGTCCACTGACCCCCCAGCCTCGCAATGACATGTCATTGGGCCAAAAGAGCTGGAAAGCTCGAGTGTCGCTGGTTAGAGAAAAAAAAAAAAAGACTGGTGTCAGACATTAAACTATTGTTAGCAGTGTACGCCTTCTTTGTCAAAAAATTATGTGCTTTCGCACATATTTATGTCTTCTGAGAGGGGTAAAGGCAGAACGTTTGCTTAAGTGGCAAAATTTGAGTTGGTACAGACAAATTACCTCGACTTATCCAAAAAATTATGGTTATCAGAATTTCGACTTAACAGGAAATGTTTTTAACAAAGCCAAAGAAGACTTTTGGACGAGACCTTCATAAATGCTTCTACTTAAGCGAAATTCGATTTAAGCGAGTTCCGCCTAAGTGGACTGCACTGTATATTAGAATCATGTAGTCAAAATCTTGGTTAATCTCTCTAATTAAAATCAACATCTTTTCCCTATTCCCTTATATGGAGCTTGTAGCCACCACTCCAGCTTGTCCTTATGAAGATTGTACCAAGTCACTCTTGCAGCTATAGTTTCTGTAGTAACCTGTTTTGCATGATGAGGTTGCCAGCCCCATGTACAACCTTATATTAGTCTTCTCTTACAACCTGCCAACCGGAGCAATAACCCTATTCTTTCCTTGTCTCCCCCGTGGCTCCCGGGAAAAATGCGGAGCCCGAATGAAAATAATTAGCAGCAATAAACAGAGAACAGTTAACCCGCAAGAATAACCCAGGAACAAATAAATAAGAAGATCAGTTTACAATAAACAAACAAATAATTAGATTACTTTACAATAGGACAAATAGCACGACAATTCACGGAAAATACAAGGTGGAACAAAGAACTTAAACCAAAAAAAACCCAAAATATCATTAGTGATTCTGCAGCACATGGAACATAATTGTAATGGTTTACAAAATTAAGAAGGGAAAAGCTGCAGACATTTAAATTTTGAATCGTAAATATAGAGCACAGCACTATTAATTATTATTATTATTATTTTAAATTTAGTGAAAGGTTTACACCATTACGCGATTAAACAGTGTTAACTGGCAGGTGCATTTTCCAAGAAACAATATTTCATGCACACAGATCATGCGGTCACGAAAGCTATGAATAACAAGGCGTTAGATAACCCAAGCCACTTCTCCTTGTAAAATGATGTCTTTTTTCTCCTGGTTACAAAAAAACAAAAAAAAACGAAGAAAAAAAAAACAGGCTGACCTCGCTCCTAGTTTACGAGTTTTGCGGCTCTCGTGCATCATTGCTAACACAAACTATAAACCATAATGTATTATGTTATCTTTTTGTAAGGAGAAAAGTTATCTGGGGAGACATATACAACTGTTCCCTACATTCTCTAGACTAGAGGTTCTTAACCTTTCTTGTGCCATGGACCCATTAGACTGTCCGCGAAGGAACGACCGATGAGTGTAGCGGGTAGCACCGATAAAATGGCAGCTGAACATCTGCTGCAAAAGTGCCCAAAATGTGAAGAACAAAGAAAGCACGAATGGCCGCCACCAATACCACTCCTGCACAAACGCTATGGAGATAACAACAACCTCAGACTGACCGCCGCTTCCTTTAAATTTATTCCAGTTCACGTCTGAAAGTGTACGAAGAAGTAGAAGAGGTCCGATGAAGGCTACGGACCCCTTTGATTGTCTGGTGCAGGCTACGGATCCCTTTGATTGTTTGGTGAAGACTACGGGCCCCTTTGATTGTCTGGTGGAGGCTACGGATCCCTTTGATTGTCTGGTGCAGGCTACGGACCCCTTTGATTGTCTGGTGAAGGCTACGGACCCCTTTGATTGTCTGGTGAAGGCGACGGACCCCTTTGATTGTCTGGTGCAGACTACGGACCCCTTTGATTGTCTGGTGCAGGCTACGGACCCATTTGATTGTCTGGTGAAGGCGACGGACCCCTTTGATTGTCTGGTGCAGGCTACAGACCCCTTTGATTGTCTGGGGAAGGTTACGGACCCTTTGATTGTCTAGTGAAGGCTACGGATCCCTTTGATTGTTTGGTGAAGGCTACGGACCCCTTTGATCGTCTGGTGCAGGCTACGGACCCCTTTAATTGTTTGGTGAAGGCTATGGACCCCTTTGATTGTCTGGTGCAGGCTACGGACCCCTTTGATTGTTTGGTGAAGGCTACGGACCCCTTTGATTGTATGGTGCAGGCTACGGACCCCTTTGATTGTTTGGTGAAGGCTACGGACCGTTTGATTGTCTGGTGAAGGCTACGGACCCCTTTGATTGTTTGGTGAAGGCTACGGACCCCTTTGATTGTTTGGTGAAGGCTACGGACCCCTTTGATTGTTTGGTGAAGGCTACGGACCCCTTTGATTGTTTGGTGAAGGCTACGGATACCTTTGATTGTTTGGTGAAGGCTACGGATCCCTTTGATTGTTCGGTGAAGGCTACGGATCCCTTTGATTGTTTGGTGAAGGCTACAGACCCCTTTGATTGTCTGGTGAAGGCTACGGATCCCTTTGATTGTCTGGTGAAGGCTACGGACCCCTTTGATTGTCTGGTGAAGGCTACGGATCCCTTTGATTGTCTGGTGAAGGCTACGGACCCCTTTGATTGTCTGGTGAAGGCTACAGATCCCTTTGATTGTTTAGTGAAGGCTACGGACCCCTTTGATTGTCTGGTGAAGGCTACGGATCCCTTTGATTGTTTGGTGAAGGCTACGGACCCCTTTGATTGTTTAGTGAAGGCTACGGATACCTTTGATTGTTTGGTGAAGGCTACGGACCCCTTTGATTGTTTGGTGAAGGCTACGGATCCCTTTGATTGTTTGGTGAAGGCTAAGGACCCCTTTGATTGTCTGGTGAAGGCGACGGACCCCTTTGATTGTCTGGTGCAGACTACGGACCCCTTTGATTGTCTGGTGCAGGCTACGGACCCATTTGATTGTCTGGTGAAGGCGACGGACCCCTTTGATTGTCTGGTGCAGGCTACAGACCCCTTTGATTGTCTGGGGAAGGTTACGGACCCTTTCATTGTCTAGTGAAGGCTACGGATCCCTTTGATTGTTTGGTGAAGGCTACGGACCCCTTTGATTGTCTGGTGCAGGCTACGGACCCCTTTGATTGCTTGGTGAAAGCTATGAACCCCTTTGATTGTCTGGTGCAGGCTACGGACCCCTTTGATTGTTTGGTGAAGGCTACGGACCCCTTTGATTGTATGGTGCAGGCTACGGACCCCTTTGATTGTTTGGTGAAGGCTACGGACCGTTTGATTGTCTGGTGAAGGCTACGGACCCCTTTGATTGTTTGGTGAAGACTACGGACCCCTTTGATTGTTTGGTGAAGGCTACGGACCCTTTGATTGTTTGGTGAAGGCTACGGATACCTTTGATTGTTTGGTGAAGGCTACGGATCCCTTTGATTGTTCGGTGAAGGCTACGGATCCCTTTGATTGTGTGGTGAAGGCTACAGACCCCTTCGATTGTCTGGTGAAGGCTACGGATCCCTTTGACTGTCTGGTGAAGGCTACGGACCCCTTTGATTGTCTGGTGAAAGCTACGGATCCCTTTGATTGTCTGGTGAAGGCTACAGATCCCTTTGATTGTTTAGTGAAGGCTACAGACCCCTTTGATTGTCTGGTGAAGGTTACGGATCAATTTGATTGTATGGTGAAGGCTACGGACCCCTTTAATTGTTTGGTGAAGGCTGCGGATCCCTTTGATTGTTTGGTGAAGGCTACGGACACTTTGATTGTCTGGTGAAGGCTGCGGATCCCTTTGATTGTTTGGTGAAGGCTACGGACACTTTGATTGTCTGGTGAAGGCTACGGATCCCTTTGATTGTTTGGTGAAGGCTACGGACCCCTTTGATTGTCTGATGCAGGCTACGGATCCCTTTGATTGTCTGGTGAAGGCTACGATCCCTTTGATTGTTTGGTGAAGGCTACGGACCCCTTTGAATGTCTGGTGAAAGCTACGAACCCCTTTGATTGTCTGATGAAGGCTACGGATCCCTTTGATTGTTTAGTGAAAGCTACGGATCCCTTTGATTGTTTGGTGAAGGCTACGGACCCCTTTGATTGTCTGGTGAAGGCTACGGATCCATTTGATTGTCTGGTGAAGGCTACGGATCCCTTTGATTGTTTGGTGAAGGCTACGGACCCCTTTGATTATATGGTGCAGGCTACGGACCCCTTTGATTGTTTGGTGAAGGCTACGGACCGTTTGATTGTCTGGTGAAGGCTACGGACCCCTTTGATTGTTTGGTGAAGGCTACGGACCCCTTTGATTGTTTGGTGAAGGCTACGGACCCCTTTGATTGTTTGGTGAAGGCTACGGATACCATTGATTGTTTGGTGAAGGCTACGGATCCATTTGATTGTTCGGTGAAGGCTACGGATCCCTTTGATTGTTTGGTGAAGGCTACAGACCCCTTTGATTGTCTGGTGAAGGCTACGGATCCCTTTGATTGTCTGGTGAAGGCTACGGACCCCTTTGATTGTCTGGTGAAGGCTACGGATCCCTTTGATTGTCTGGTGAAGGCTACGGACCCCTTTGATTGTCTGGTGAAGGCTACGGATCCCTTTGATTGTTTGGTGAAGGCTACGGACCCCTTTGATTGTCTGGTGACGGCTACGGATCCCTTTGATTGTTTGGTGAAGGCTACGGACCCCTTTGATTGTTTAGTGAAGACTACGGATCCCTTTGATTGTTTGGTGAAGGCTACGAACCCCTTTGATTGTTTGGTGAAGGCTACGGATCCCTTTGATTATTTGGTGAAGGCTACGGACCCTTTGATTGTCTGGTGAAGGCTACGGATCCCTTTGATTGTTTGGTGAAGACTACGGACCCCTTTGATTGTCTGGTGCAGGCTACGGATCCCTTTGATTGTCTGGTGAAGGCTACGGATCCCTTTGATTGCTTGGTGAAGGCTACGGACCCCTTTGAATGTCTGGTGAAGGCTACGGACCCCTTTGATTGTCTGATGAAGGCTACGGATCCCTTTGATTGTTTAGTGAAGGCTACGGATCCCTTTGATTGTTTGGTGAAGGCTACGGACCCCTTTGATTGTCTAGTGAAGGCTACGGATCCCTTTGTCTGGTGAAGGCTACGGATCCCTTTGATTGTTTGGTGAAGGCTACGGATCCCTTTGATTGTTTAGTGAAGGCTACGGATCCCTTTGATTGTTTAGTGAAGGCTACGGATCCCTTTGATTGTCTGGTGAAGGATACGGATCCCTTTGATTGTCTGGTGAATGCTACGGACCCCTTTGATTGCCTGGTGAAGGCTACGGATCCCTTTGATTGTTTAGTGAAGGCTACGGATCCCTTTGATTGTTTGGTGCAGGCTACGGACCCCTTTATTTGTTAGGTGAAGACTACGCACCTCTTCTTAGGAAAAATGTACAAAGAAGCATAATTAAAATGTCCGCGTACAAATAATATTTTTTTTAATAAAGAAAAATCGTTATGTTTATGTATTGTCATACTAAAATACAAAAACAATCCGCAATAAAAAAAATAAAAATTTTAATCACATGCTTTTAATGGACTAAAAAGCCACAAATAATTTTTCAAGGAGTTTATAGCTTGCAGTCAAAAAATGTAACATCAAATTGACAAAAAGCATGGGGCGCTTAAGCGCTTATCATATATTTTATCCATATGTGTCTAATGAAGTATAAACCAAAGTTAATTTCATGCAGAATCAGCGCCCCACGCTTTTTATTAATTTGATGTTACATTTTTTGACTGCAAGCTATAAACTCCTTGAACAATTATTTGTGGCTTTTTGGTGCATTAAAAGCGTGTGTTTAAAATTTTTTAAAATATTTTTATATTTTCTTCTTTTTAGTGTTATTTTTTTGCTGTTTTTAAATTTAAGTCAAATGTAGTCTAATGACATCATCAGTTTGCGATAAACGAGCCCAGAGCACAGGAGGCGGATTTCATTATTCAGTATATTAAACGGAAAGTTAATTTTTTTGGTTTTATTTATTTATTTTTTAAAATTTTGATAAGAGTTGTAAATTACATTTTTTAAAATGTATTTGTCAGTTGTGTGTATGTCTGTGTCTGTGCACAAGCGTGCGATAGTGTGTGTGTGTGGAGGGGGGAGGAGAAGTTTCAACATTTCTCTAAAGAGAGACAATCTTGTTGGAAAGAATACACCTAGATTATTTGCAGTTATCGACAATTTCCGTGCTGATACAATAAAAAAAAAAAAGATTATTAATTTTAATTTTATTAATTTTATTATTTTTACGACTGATTATTTTATTGTCACCGGGAATACATAACTATGCCATGTTTCAGAGCTATTGCTTATCTGGAAGATTGAAAAATCGATTGCAAGATTTGAAGGTGGCACGAATGTGACATACAAGGCAAGTTAAAGAAAAGCGTGTAAAAATAATAATTTTCTTTAAATGCAAAAAATATATGATAATTTTCTGAGTAAAAACTTTGCTGAAAATCTAATTCATATTTTTAGGTTATGTATACGGAACCCCTAGAATCCATTCATGAACCCTACGAGGGTCAATGAACAACATGTTAAGACACCCTGCTTTAGACACGAGCAGAATGAACATGAGACATCATGTGATTGAAGAAGAATGTTACTGGGTAGCGCTGGGTATGTTTAAGTTAAAAAAACAAAAACCAAACGAAAAGTCGTAGCGGGCAGACGAGGATGTTGAAAATATAAACGAAAGAGGGTGTTTGTTTTATGTGTCCGGTATCTGTTCTCGGTATTAGAATTTATCTTCTTGGCATGGGGGGAATGAAGGGGGTTTGTGAGTGTCAGCGCTATAAAGTGCATGTTTCAAGGGTGATAACCGACTCCCACGAGTGAAGCTCACATAATTTATCAGATCAGCTGACATCTGGTTAGAGATTCGTGATAAGGGAACGTTTCAGAGCTTCAGGGCACAGTAAAGTTGGTCTCTTTTTCTACGTGGCCAGGTAACATGCATACAATTACAAGTAGTAGAATTTAGTAGCAATGAAAAGATTAATCCTGAGTGAAAATTACGCCGATGAAACAATTTAACATTTGTGACTTCAGTTATTCGATACATGGAAATCTATACGTAGTTGCCGTAAAACAATATATTTTATTGTTCTTTTTTTTCTCCTTTTAGTAACAATTACAGTAAAAGGTCAAGGCAGCCCTATAACATATACTACTGTAGAGGTGTGAAGTGGTAGATACCTTACTATGCGTGGTTTCAGCTTTATGACTCGGGGCTATTCGGTTCCTTTTCTTGCTGCCTTTGCCTTCCCTAACTCAAGGATAGAGACATGTACTCATTTACAGCTGGGTAGGCTCGAGCGCGGCACTACCTTGATTTAAAATCCAGTAACTTTGCCTTGATTATTAAGAGCCCTAACTACTCGACCACTCGACGCTCAGTATCACAGTAACAAGTTTAAACTGCCTTCCACCTCACTGTCGTAGATTTTTCGATAGGAGTATTAAGACTTGAGTTGGTCCCTTCTGAATAGGTTGGAATGAGTGATAGTCACAGTGAGAGCTGGTGGAAAAAAAAAAACCACAATAGAATTTCCCACACGTGAGATGATAGAATGTGATAAAGAAGCTGTCTTTGAGAATCGAGATAATCTTCTCTCTCTCACCTATCTTCTACGACCTCTTTTAAAGGTGTCAGACAGTCTACACACAGATATATATATTAATATATCTCTAATCTTACTCACGGGGCACGCACATACACGTGACGACAGGTAAACACACAAGACGTAGGGGAATCTATCACAATGAATTTTATATGTATTTGAACGAGCTGACCAACGCACTGATTTAGTTCAAGAGAGAGGATTTTTATTATTGATCATCATCCCAAAAAAAAATCTTCTCACAAAACACCAAAAAAATACATCAAGGAAAAACATATACAAACAAATAGTCATAAAATTTAAGAAAAATGGCTACAAGGATGATATCCCCGTTATGATCTTAGCTCTAGTTATAGCCCACAGCCCCGTTAAGAGAATAGATGATGGCTCCCAAAGAGTTATAGAACTACGTAGGGTTTAGGCTTAGAGTTTTTCTTCTTTTCTCGTAAATGTATGCACAGAGTTGAATAATCTGATTTAGCCTAAGAAGTAAAGAAACTCTAGCAAATAGTAACAAATTCTGCAGGTTAAACAAAAAGAATTAAGACAGTAAATGGGTGACAATCTATAATTGTAAAATAACACTCTGATCTGCGTACACTCATTCATTCAGCCATGGCCATGCAGTTATACTCACAACTTTGCTCGCTGCCTCTGGGAACATACTCAATTCTAGGACCTTCACACAGACCCGAAAATGCAGTCCTTGACCAAGAAATCCCCAGTTCCAAAAGGACGTACTAAAACTCTCAGGGAACGATTCCTTGGGTGTTTTTCTAAAATTTTTTGAATGTCTGATTAAGTCACATTAAAATATTGTCCAGGCCACGAAAGTTTAGCAGAGAGCACAATGTCATTAGCTTTGGTTTCTAGAATTTAAGGAATGTCGGATCGGTGTCTACTTTCAGGAAGTTACTATCTTTGGTCGCCACAGTACTAGTCAAAACTCTGTCGGAATGTTTCTGATCTTTGCTTGCCACAACGGGCTGAATTGTACTGAAGAGTTATTCTGGAAGACTTATTCTGGCGCGAAGGCCTCTTACTTCATTTAACTGTTACAGTTTCATGTAATGAAAGTGATTTGTTTCTCTTCCGCAAATTAAGTTCACGTACCAGGAACGCTGGTAAAGTTGGGTACCACCGTTTCACTATATAAAAGAAAGAACACATATCAAATAATTTTTTACATATATGTTACTCAATATAACTTACATTTTAATAGCAAGCCTACAAACCTGACTTATATTTAATACTTCCCGTAAAATAAGTTATATTAAATAAATCAAACATCATGAATTAGAAAATTACATACGTATTTCGTCAACCCACTCAATGATTGTAATCTAGCGTTATAAGTTTAGTTTTTAAAATATATTCTCTCGTCTGATTATTTAGAAGTTAAATTAACTTCATTATAGCTACATTTTTTTAGTAAGCTAAAGATATAATTTATTATGTATTTCCACTGTATGCGTCACTAGAAAATAATACAGACTATATAGATTAAGCCCTCTGTTCAAAAGAACTAGTTTAAAATTAAATCGGCGATTTAACACTTAATCACTTCACAAAATTCTAGAGAACTACTATATAATATTATATGATACCTCAAACACAGAATTCCTAAGAACTAAACCACTTCGATCAAACTAAAGGCCATCTCTTTTAACAGAGATTTTTAGAAATCGAACGAGGCTTGTTCTCGTCTTGACTGCGAAGTTACTGAGTGATAATGAAATCTAGCTCATTCTAGCATATATGAAAACCCAGACAAAGAGATGAACGTTTATTTCGCAAAAACGAAATAATCTCCCCTTTCTCATAACAACTACGTAACTAGAAGAGGCTGTCGTAAACTGCCACTTTCTGCGTGTCAGTTGCGAAATCTCAGACAACCTGTCTCCAATGCAGGGCAGTTTTCACACTACAGCTGACCATGGCCCACAGTGAGCGCCGTGTCAGTTTGGGATTTTTCAGACAAATGTCTGAATACTGACCGGTGCAGATGTAAAGTATCACACCTCACCCGGACTTATGCCGAGAAGAAGCTCGCGCGCTCGGTGAGAATGTAGACGATTGTCTACGTCCTATGTTCAGCGAACCGACTTATCACGCCTTCTGACGCCCTGCAGCCCTGACATCTACGTAATATCGTCCTAGCGCGATTCTCAGTTTTGAGAAAGAAACAGGTAAAGTTTTAAAATACTGAAGAAAATATTTTTCGCAACCGAGTGATGCGAAAAATACAGGAAAAACAAGTATGGAAAGAATATAAATGAAAGGATTAGGGTGAGAGAATAGGAAGAAGATGTAGGTAATTTAATGACATAAAGACCCACGTGACAGGACGTCCCCGCTTAAGATATGGAAGCACTCCATGTCTACGTTATGGAATTAAATTTCCTATAACCGTAGCTTCAGGGTGTCTGTCTTCTTCCCTCTCATCTTCCCCCTCCATCTCTCTCCAATTCCTACTCAAGTCTACTCCCCAAAGTTTCCTTCCTCTGGAATGTCTCCCATGCGCGCTTGAAAGAGCGTCGCCGCTTCTGACATTTTTGAAAGATTTCCTGTGATAGCGGTGGAATATCCCTGCCACTATCATCATCTTCGTCAGTTTTGGCGATCGTCAGGAGATGGTCGGAGGTCGGCACAGGTCTTTCCAAGTATCTCTTTAAGAGATTTAAATGGAAAACCTTTTCCTTTCCCTGAATAGATATCTGGTAGGTAGCCTTAGAAATCTTTTTCAGGACGTTAAACGGCCCTTGCCATCCGATCTTCAGTTGGTTGTTCTCGGTCGGGAGTAACACCAAAACTTTCTCTCCTGCTTCCAGTTCTCTCTGTTTCGCGACTTTCCTGTATCGGTTAGCGTGCTTTGTGCGAGCTCGCTTAAAGTTAGTCGTTGCTAGGTCCCACCCTAGTTTCAACCTTTCCTTTAAAACCGACACATATTTACCGGCTGAGACAACTGTCTCATCAGCCTTCTCGTCTGTCAGAGACTGAAGTAAGGCTTCAAGCGGGCCCTTAATGGGTCTGCCGAATAGGAGTGTAGCTGGCGGAAATCCTGTGGAAGTATGAGGAGATTCTCTGTAGCCAAATAATGTTGCAGGAATACAAAGATCCCAATCTTCAGGTTTCACTTGTGCCAGTTTACTTAGCATCATGTTGAGGTTTCCATTTGCACGTTCCCCGAGCCCATTTCCGGCCTGAGTATATGGCTTAGTGTGGATGTGTTGGGTCCTCAAGATCTTAACGATCTCATCCATCAACAGGTTTCGGTATGGGGATCCGTTATCCGTCAACACTTGCTGAGGGAATCCCAACCGAGTGAAAATCTGCACGAGGGCTTCTGCGACATGCTTGGCATCTGCGCATGTTAGCGGTATAGCTTCTGCCCATAAAGTGCATGTATCGACTAAGGTCAGGATAAACCTGTTCCTTCTTTTAGTCCTTTCTAAGGGTCCTAAAATGTCGATCACAACCCGTTCGAATGGTGTTCCCACTATTGGCATTTCACCCAAGAGACTGGGGGTGCCCGTTGCTTGGGTGGCACACGTTGGCACTGGGCACAGGATTTGACATATCTGATAATATCAGTATTTACTCCTGGCCACCAATAATGAGTGGTTATACGTTGGTTTGTGGCGTTCTGTCCCATATGTCCGCTGAAGGGAAGAGAGTGCCCCATTTCTAGGATTTGGCTTCTGTACTGTTTCGGTACTAGGAGCTGGTGGTAACCTTGGTCAGGCTTGCCCGTTCTCCGATAAAGTACGCCATCCTTAGAAAAAATGTCCCCGTGCTGTTTGGGTTCCTTAGCCATGGGCAGTTTCCTAAAGCAGGGTGCCAAAGTAGGATCCTTGTATTGCGCTTCTTTAAGTTCCATAGGTAACAAATTAGGCGCAGGCTCCCGTTCCTTCTTGGTTTGCCCTCTTGTAGTTACTGCTGCCACAATCGGCTCTTCCGGTTTCCCAATACACACGTATCTCTCGCCAAGTATGACTGGGTAGATGGGATCATCCATAACAGCCGCTTTGATCACCCCTCTGACAAAGTCAGAGTGTATCTCCACCAATGCGATGGGAAGCGCTGTAGGTGCATCACTCTTACGAACTCCACAAAGTTTGACGGTCTCTCCTGTCTCTTGACCGGGTTTAACCAGCTTTCTGGCAACAATGCAATCGTAAGAAAGCCCCGTGTCAAATACCCCAGAAGTTTGCGAACCGTTCAATACAACAGTACCTCGCGTTGAGGGTGCATCCCCAACAGGTTGGGAATCATTGTCAATAAGTCCGCCTTGCGAGACTGTTAATAAGCATCCGATGCGTTTCGGCTCGGTGTGCTCGGTCTGATCATATGTCCCGTGATCAGGGGTTCTACCTTTGCCACCTTGTCCTTTCTGGCTACGCTGCCATGTAGGGCGGTCGGGTTGATCAGACTGTTTGGGGTGGTTGGGGTACTTGTTCGTGTAGAACTTGGATTTTTCAGGAGGGGTGTTTTGAGGTCCAGTTTCTCTGTGGTTATTTTGGTTAGAAGCCTGAGAAGATTGCTCTAGGTTATGTTTTCGAAAATGCTCCTCTGTCGGTTTCCGCTTAGTGGCCGGTAGTTCAGCCAGCGCATTGTGATAACGCTCAGACTTTTCCAAAATGTCTTCAAGTTTTTCTGCCCCCTGCTCAGCGAGAAATCTCCGGGTTTCCGCAGACAATGTGTTCTTTATTTGTTCTGTTAAAACAAATTCCTCAAGACCTTCATAGGTAGAGGGGAGCTGTGAGAGCTCTAGGCACTTTGTCAGATAACCCTGCAAACGAGACGAGAACTGCTGAAAAGTTTCAGAATTCTCTTTCCGGCTGTTGCGAAACAGTTGCAAAAATTTGCGAGCGTTCATTTCAAAGCGCTCCAGTAACGCTTTCTTCAACAGATCATAGTTGTCTTGTTGGCTGCTTCCAGTTTGGCGTAAACATCATACGCAGAACTTTTCAAAGCCTGGGAAAGCTTCATGTTCCAACGCGACCTCTCTAAACCGTACAGAGTTGCAATTTTCTCAAATTTTTCTAGCCAAGTGTCAATCTTCTCATTTGGACAAGGGAAAGATTCTAGCGGAAAAGATATAGCAGTGAGATGGGTGGATTGAGTGTTAGAAGGATCAGTTAAGGAAGAATGAGGAGAAGACTCTCCATTGCTGGAGGTAGAGGCAGCACCACGACTTTGAAGTTCCAGAGCTTTAAGAGCCAACTCATTTTGTCTCTCTTCTCTCTTTTCCTCTCTCTCCTCTCTCTCTTCTCATGCTGTCTCTCCTTCTCTTTTTCTCATGCTGTCTCTCCTTCTCTTTTTCCTCATGCTGTCTCTCCTTCTCATGCTCGCTCCTGCTGCATCCTGCGGATTTCCATTTCCTCATACCATCTTCTTCTGCTGTAAATCTTGCGGCTATGCTTTTTCCTTAGCTTCCGTGCTTTCCTCTCCGCATCATATCTCTCAAGTTCGTCTCTGTCAAATGCTTTCGCTTCTTCTCCTTCCAGTCCCTCCTCTCTCGCTTCGTCCCTGAGAAGTTGTCTAAGCTTTGCCCTCTCGGCCATATTATGTCAGTGACTGAGACTAGTGGAGAACGAAAATAGGAAAAAGGATACACTGGTTCCTACCACTTACGAGAAAAAAAATTACCAAAAATCAAAAGATGATATCCTTAACCCTGGGATACCTCCTCCAAATTAAAATCTAACTATCGCTGCTATTATCGGCAATAAAGCACTTTATGCAAAACACGACTACGCCAACTAAATGGTAGTTAAGATTACTTCTGAAAAATAAGTTGCTACAGTGGAAAAGCAAAATAATTATTGCAAAAATTAAAGAGAAAAATAATCCCTTAATTTATAAAGTCCACTATCAAGTTCACCCCTGAAGACAGTTAGGGTAAGGGAGGCAATTAATCTGGACAAATAGTCCGAAAAACGCACTCCTTAGCTTTTGCTCAAACACCTACTTCTTCAAAACCCAGTGAATGTTATACACTTCACTTACTTTACCAGCGTTTAGTATTACAAAAATCAGTAATTAACATATATTCCGACAATCAACCTGTAACTGAAATGTATATTATTTCTAAATGCTGTGAGAAAAAAAACTATCAGTTTGTGGTGGTCAGCTCGCCCGAAAAAAACAGATCGTTAGTCTAGGGGATAAATTATTCGTAAAAAGATACAAAACTCTCAAGACATCACACTCTTACTCTATTACAGAATAAAGAATCTTAAATACAAAATCCAGATAGTCGAGTCCACGTTTGTCGTACTCGTCTTCCTATTCTAAGTTCAAAAATCCGTCGGACGAGAACCCATTTGTCGTAGATTTTTCGATAGGAGTATTAAGACTTGAGTTGGTCCCTTCTGAATAGGTTGGAATGAGTGATAGTCACAGTGAGAGCTGGTGAAAAAAAAACCACAATAGAATTTCCCACACGTGAGATGATAGAATGTGATAAAGAAGCTGTCTTTGAGAATCGAGATAATCTTCTCTCTCTCACCTATCTTCTACGACCGCTTTTAAAGGCGTCAGACAGTCTACACACAGATATATATATTAATATATCTCTATCTACTCACGGGCACGCACATACACGTGACGACAGGTAAACACACAGACGTGGGAATCTATCACAATGAATTTATATGTATTTGAACGAGCTGACCAACGCACTGATTTAGTTCAAGAGAGAGATTTTTATTATTATCATAAAAAAAAAAATCTTCTCACAACACCAAAAAATACATCAAGGAAAAAACATATACAAATAGTCATAAAATTTAAAAAAAATGCTACAAGGATGATATCCCCGTTATGATCTTAGCTCTAGGTTTTAGCCCACAGCCCCGTTAAGAGAACAGATGATGGCCCAAAGAGTTATAGATACGTAGGGTTTAGGCTAAGAGTTTTTTTCTTTCTTTTCTCGTAAAATGTATGCACAGAGTTGAATAATCTGATTTAGCCTAAGAAGTAAAGAAACTCTAGCAAATAGTAACAAATTCTGGCAGGTTAAACAAAAAGAATTAAGAACAGTAAATGGGGTGACAATCTATAACTGTAAAAATAACACTTTGATCTGCGTTTACACTCATTCATTCAGCCATGGGCCATGCAGTTATAACTCACAACTTTGCTCGCTGCCTCTGGGAACATACTCAATTCTAGGACCTTCACACAGACCCGAAAATGCAGTCCTTGACCAAGAAATCCCCAGTTCCAAAAGACGTACTAAAGTCTCAGGGAACGATTCCTTGGGTGTTCTAATTTTGCCCTGAATGTCTGATTAAGTCACATAAAATATTGTCCAGGCACGATAGTAAGCAGAGCATAACGTCATTAGCTTTGGTTTCTAGAATTTTAAGGAATGTCGGATCGGTGTCTACTTTCAGGAAGTTACTATCTTTGGTCGCCACAGTACTAGTCAAAACTCTGTCGGAATGTTTCTGATCATTTGCTTGCCACAACGGGCTTGAATTGTACTGAAGAGTTATTCTGGAAGGACTTAATTCTGGCGCGAAGGCCTCTTACTTCATTTAACTGTTACAGTTTCAGGTAATGAAAGTGATTTGTTTTCTTACCCAAATAAAGTTCACGTACCAGAACGGCTGGTAAAGTTGGGTACCACCGTTTCTACAACACTATATAAAAGAAAGAACACATATCAAATAATTTACATATATGTACTCAATATAACTTACATTTTTAATAGCAAGCCTACACCTTGACTTATATTTAAAACTTTTTCCCGTATAACGTAAAGTTTATATTAAATAAATCAAACATCATGAATTAGAATAATACATACGTATTTCGTCAACACTCAATGATGAAGTTATCTAGCGTTATAAGTTTAGTTTTTAAATATATTCTCTCGTCTGATTATTTAGAAGTTAAATTAACTTCATTATTAGCTACATTTTTTTGTAAGCTAAAGATATAATTTATTATGTATTTCCACTGTATGCGTCACTAGAAAATAATACAGACTATATAGATTAAGCCCTCTGTTCAAAAGAACTAGTTTAAAATTAAATCGGCGATTTAACACTTAATCACTTCACAAAATTCTAGAGAACTACTATATAATATTATATGATACCTCAAACACAGAATTCCTAAGAACTAAACCACTTCGATCAAACTAAAGGCCATCTCTTTTAACAGAGATTTTTAGAAATCGAACGAGGCTTGTTCTCGTCTTGACTGCGAAGTTACTGAGTGATAGTGAAATCTAGCTCATTCTAGCATATATGAAAACCCAGACAAAGAGATGAACGTTTATTTCGCAAAAACGAAATAATCTCCCCTTTCTCATAACAACTACGTAACTAGAAGAGGCTGTCGTAAACTGCCACTTTCTGCGTGTCAGTTGCGAAATCTCAGACAACCTGTCTCCAATGCAGGGCAGTTTTCACACTACAGCTGACCATGGCCCACAGTGAGCGCCGTGTCAGTTTGGGAAACTTCTTTTTTCAGACAAATGTCTGAATACTGAACCGGTGCAGATGTAAAGTATCACACCTCACCCGGACTTATGCCGAGAAGAAGCTCGCGCGCTCGGTGAGAATGTAGACGATTGTCTACGTCCTATTTTCAGCGAACCGACTTATCACGCCTTCTGACGCCCTGCAGTTAATTAAGTGATTCAGTGCTAAAATACTTTATAGTATATTTAATTAATGTTGATTTCTTATTTATATAGAGTGAATATATCTTCTAATCGAACATTGCAGACAAAATATAATTCACAGTTTTATCTTATGCATTCTTCTTTCTATCCAGAAAGGAGACGGTTGTCGTAGATTTGCGATAGGTGATTAAGACTTAGTTTGGTCCCTTCTGAATAGATTAGAATGAGTGATAGCCACAGTGATAGATGATAATAGAAATAGAGTTCCACGAGTGAGATGGTAGAAATCAATAGAGGCTGTCTCTGAAATCGAGAATCTTCTCTCTTTCTCAGCCTATCTTCTACAACAGATTTAGAGGAGTCAGACAGTCTATTGACTACATATATATATATATATATATATATATATATATATATATATATATATATATATATATATATATATATATATATATATATATATATATATATATATATATATATATATATATATATATATATATATATATATATATATTACCACTCACGTGCACACACCCAATTGACGACAGTGAGACACACAGACGTGGGAAAACTATAACAATGATTATACAGATATTTTGGAACGAGCTGACCCGACACACTGATTAAGTTTAATGAATTTTAATATCAGAATAAAATTCCATCACAACACATAAAATTACATCGAACATATACAAATAGTCATAAAGTCAAGGAAATTTCTACAAGAATGATAGACCCATTGGTATGATCCTTCCCCTCGATGAATAGCCCACAGTCCTGTTAGAAGAACTATCCTAAGGAAAAATATTTGTTAGCAACAAAACTTGCATAAAGAAATTTAAGACAGCAAGAAAAAATGGGTGCCAAAATACCACAATAAAGGAATCGCTCAGTCCTGCATTCACTCTATTCAGTCATCAGGGATCTCTGTCATACATTCTTACCTAAAATCGTGCTGTTGTTCGCCGTCTGGCGAAAACTTTAGGACACTTCTCTACAGTGAATCTGTATTCTTTGGATAAAGAGAATCCCAGCTCTGCAGATACAGGTTTCTTCCACTGCTCCGGGGAGCATTCACTTCACCAGTTTATTTTAAGATTACTGTTAAGGTCACTTGAATCAGTTTGGGTAAGAAAGTTTAAACGGGCTCACAGTGTCAGAATCACGAGGTTTCTACTACTTAGGAAAAGTGGCAGGTTTGTAACTTCGATCAAGGGTAAATTCTGGGTCACACCACAAGGTTTCCAACAGTGTCGGAAAAGTTATTGATTGTAATATCTTACTTGCCACAAAGGCTGAAAATGTACTCGAGGTTTTTCTCTGGAAGAGTTAAATCAGGCTCGCTGGGCCCGTTATTTCATTTAACAGTTAAAGATCTTGTAAAGGTTATACACCAAGTCTTTAAGGAAAATGTTTTAGTTATTCACAGATATTTCTCTGTACTACAACGCTGGCAAAGTTGGGATACCCAAGTTTTCACTGAATAAAGAAAAACAACATATCAAATACTTATACATACTATGTACTACGGTTATAACTTACATTATAAACTGCAAGCGGAGGCTTGACTTATCGTTTAACACTCCCGTGAAATAAAATATTAGAAAATCAGTCATCATCAATTAGAAATACACACGTATTTCGTCAATACTCAATGATGAATCCGTGCAGTTATAATTTAGTTGAAATATTCACGACGGGTTATTAGCAGTTAAATTAAATTTATTTATCGCTGCATGAGTTTTAAGCTAGAAATTATAATTTGTTCTGCTTTCCACTAAAACACGTCAGCTAGAGAATATAACAAACTTATACATTAATTTCTTCTGCACAAAAGAAACTAGTTAAAATGAAATAGGCGATTTATCCCTTAATCACTTGCAAAATACTAGATATCTAATATAATATTTACCTCAACACAGAACTACTAAGAACTTAAACCACTTCGACCAACTAAATGATGCTTCTATTAACAGAGATTCTTAGGAATCGAACGAGGTCGTTCTAGTCTTGACTGCGAAGTTACTGAGTGACTGAAATCTAAAACTCTGGTTATAACTTAAACCAGACAAAGGGTGTGCGCTATTTCCAAACCCTCGTCTCCCCCTCTCTTATCTCTCTCTATTAACACTTCCCACCAACTCAGACGCTGGCCATAACATGTCAAACGTGCGTCTTCACACCTCACGCCCAGGACTGACCGTAGAGCCGTGAGTGTCATGGAAAAACCAGACGAATGTCTGCCATTCGGTCTCTCGAGAACACATTTCTCACACTATTTTGTCTACTGCCGGGCCTGACACCGAGAAACTTAACCGTAGAGCGCCAGATATGTCTGCCATCCCATGTCTATCGAGACGAATCTCACACTATCCGCTCACATCCAGGGGACTGACACGATTATGCAATTAATGCGTTCTAGTATGAGAAAAAGAAACGGTAAAGTCAGAATGGGAAAGTAAATATATTTTTCGCAAACGAACGAATGCGAAAAATACAGGAAAAGGATAAAAGAGCGATAATAAAGTAGAGGACACGGGTAGAAAAGAAAAGAAATATAGAAAATTTATTGATCATAAATCTCTATGCGACAACGGTTCACATTTTCTTTAGCTTTGGTTATGGTTCTAAGGGCCATCTTCACTGCACACGGGCAACTCCAACAGTGCTCCGATCTCCTCCCTTACATTACACACCGAGGATCTCAGCACAGTGAACGAACTCCGTAGCACCGGCGAGAATTCCAATTTATATACATGAATCACACATTATATAAACATGTTTGTGGTGGAAAGGTTTCCTAATTTTTAAATTTTGCCAGGGCAGCGGCCATATGGTCTACTCTTTACGATTTCCAACTGCCGAGGGATTTTTAACAAACGCAACTTGCACATGGGACCACCTATGTTTTTGTCGTTATCCGAGAATGCTAGCAGAAGATTAGAGGGGAGTATGACATCATTAGGAACTACTGGTTGTGAAAACAATTTCCTTGAATTATATTCATGTGCTGGGAGCTAACCCGGTACCTTTAGAATTAGAGGCTGGCGCCATACCTCTGAGCCACTCCGACCCCTCTTATTTTCTTTTAAAAGCGAAAATAAATTACAATTCTCACAACCACAAATGTATGTCTCCAAAGAAGGTCACGTGATTACATCATATGTTACAACATGTTAGCTACCCTGCTATACATGCCAAACGACACTGCAAAGTTAGTTAATGTACTACAAAAAAAAAAAAAAAAAACCAAAAAAAAAAAAAAACAAGCTACTCTGCTACAAAAGATATGATAATGTAAAGATGAGCCACGTGCATTTAAAATAAATATGATACTGTAAAATTTAGATACAGTACAGTGCTATGGGGAAATGCTTTGAGGAGAAAATATTCTACGTTAAAAGTTAGTGATGGTGCTGTGAAAAATGTAGTACAGTACTGTGCTACCGTAAGTGAAATGGGTTCATTTTCGATACAAGACAACAGGAAGCTGAGACGCTTGGGAGTCATGACCCAGGTGGGCCCGCCCCCCTTAGAGTGTAAAGGAGTATATGGGGCCGAAACACTTGTCGGACGGGGGGACTACTTCTGATGATCAGATTGCTTCCTGTTGTATCGCTCTGTAAAGAGTTTCCTATCATCATAACGAAAACGTGCTGGCCCTAAAAGTCATTGAATGTAAAAATATTCGGTGCAGACGCTTCAACGACATTATTTTTTCCTTTTCTTCTTTTTCTTAATATTGATAGTAATAATAAAAGTAACAAGAATATAATATTATATAAGTATTATTAATGTAATTTACTGCTTGAAAGTAAAGTATGCTATAATTGCTGCCGCTAGGCGAAGTGGGAAGGTATACCATTTACCTTGCAAGATTTATCGCATTTCATCTCTAGGTATGCGGAATTCCGGTATCCGCGCCTAAAATCAGACACATTAACCACTCCGCTTCAGAGAAACAAATTTATTGTTTACTTATCTCTACTACTACATTTCTATCTGTTTTATTGTTATTTTTTCCAGCCCGTGCGTTCTCCCTAGCCCCCTTTCTTGTTTTACTTTAACTTTCTTTTCTTATTGGTTTTGAGACTTTCCTTCTATTCCCCCCCCCCCCCTTTTTTTTCTACTCGTAATTTTTCTTAATTCCTGTCGTTTTTTAATAATGTTATTTTTATTCTAACTTTATTATTATCATTGTCATCATTTGCCCAGTCGCCAGTAGTCGTTAACCATGTACCCCCACAGATGTCGTAATTGTTAATGTTTTCTGCAACTTCTGTTTAGATTTTTTTTTTTTAGCATCTACTTCAAAGGTGCCCAACATATGAGGAACAGAGAACGCGCATATGGCCATCCCCAGTACCATTCCTATAGAAAAGCTCTACAGAGATATCAACAGCCTCAGACCTACCACTGCTTTCTATGAACATATTCAAGTTGACGTCTGAGGCTGAATGAAGAAGAAGAAGAAGACTTTTTTTCACTTGCCATATTGTCTCTCTGTATTCCACTGCTTCGTTTGGCGTCTATAGCTCTTGTTTATTTATATAGATTGTTCCTCCTTCTTACAACATGTCCAAGATGCTCGACCGCTTCGTCATTGGTTTGATTTTTATTTTTTTCATGACCTCTGGGCAAGCGTTTCTTCATATTTTATTTTTAATCAACCCAAGAACACTTTTTCTGAGAAGGATTTATTGCATTTAATACTTCTCATTTTGTTGTGTGCTGCTTTTGCTTGTGATATTCTTAATCACAGTGACGCATGTTGGCATCTCATGTTATCAGTACCCACATGTCTTTGAATTTATGGTTAAGTGTTAAATGTTAACCCATTAGTTTACCTTTACATCTCTGTCCCATTTTTTTTCGTACATCCTTGCCCTGGCGAAGACTTAGCAATCGTTATGTGGGTTTATGTGTTTCCTGAGTCTTAAAAATACTGCTTCCGTTATCAGTTATCTTGCATATCAATGTACCCAACCAAGCAAGCCGTGAAGACGACTAAGGAAGGTTGTGCATGAGGCTAACAGTTTCACAATGTAACACAAATTGCTACACAAACTACCACGGCAAGGGCACGTCAGTTATCTTTCATATCACTGTACCCAATCAAGCAAGCCGCAAATACGACTAAGTAAGGTTATGCACGGCGCTAACAACTTCACAATGTAACATAAGTTGCCCCAGAAACTAAGACATCAAGGGCATATGAAGTGCCTAGACGTAAACTTTTCATAAAAGGGCCAGCTGTATAGTGCTCCCATGCTCCATAATTGGTGAAAATGAAACCAGAAAGAAAGACTTCTCACATGCAGCAGGCATAAAATAAAATAGACACCAGTGAATGGAAAAAAAACAATAGAAGGAAGGCGGAGATACGATAAACTTTAGTGTGCTATAAGGTACTAGACCATGTTAACTGTAGTGCCCTATAAGGTGCTAGACCAGATAAACTGTAGTGCCCTGTAAGGTACTAGACCATGTTACCTGAAGTGCCCTGTAAGATAGTAGACTTTGTTAACTGTAGTGCCCTGTAAGGTACTAGACCATGTTAATTGTAGTGCCCTGTAAGGTACTAGACTATGTTAACTGTAGTGCCCTGTAAGGTACTAGACCATGTTAACTGTAGTGCACTGTAAGGTAATAGACCATGTTAACTGCAGTGTCCTGTAAAGTACTAGACCATGTTAACTGTAGTGCCCTGCAAGGTACTAGACTGTATTAACTGTAGTGCCCTGCAAGATACTAGACCATGTTAACTGTAGTGCCCTGTAAAGTACTAGACCATGTTAACTGTAGTGCCCTGTAAGGTACTAAACCATGTTAACTGTAGTGCCTTTTTAAGGTACTAGATCATGTTAACTGAAGTGCCCTGTAAGGTACTAGACTATGTTAACTGTAGTGCCCTGTAAGGTGCTATACCATGTTAACTGTAGTGTCCTGTAAGGTACTAGACCATGTTAACTGTAGTGTCCTGTAAGGTACTAGACTATGTTAACTGTAGTATCCTGTAAGGAACTAGACCATGTTAACTGTAGTGTCCTGTAAGGTACTAGACCATGTTAACTGTAGTGTCCTGTAAGGTACTAGACCATGTTAACTGTAGTGTCCTGTAAGGTATTAGACTATGTTAACTGTAGTGCCCTGTAAGGTACTAGACTATGTTAACTGTAGTGTCCTGTAAGGTATTACACTATGTTAACTGTAGTGTCCTGTAAGGTACTAGACCATATTAACTGTAGTGTCCTGTAAGGTACTAGACCATGTTAACTGTAGTGTCCTGTAAGGCATTAGACTATGTTAACTGTAGTGCCCTGTAAGGTACTAGACCATGTTAACTGTAGTGCCCTGTAAGGTACTAGACCATGTTAACTGTAGTGCCCTGTAAGGTGCTAGACCATGTTAACTGTAGTGTCCTGTAAGGTACTAGACCATGTTAACTGTAGTGTCCTGTAAGGTGCTAGACCATGTTAACTGTAGTGTCCTGTAAGGTACTAGACCATGTTAACTGTAGTGTCCTGTAAGGCATTAGACTATGTTAACTGTAGTGCCCTGTAAGGTACTAGACCATGTTAACTGCAGTGTACTTTAAAGTACTAGACCAGATTTACTGTAGTACAGTATAAGGTTCTAGAGCAGATTAACTGACAAACGAGTTATTCGCCGATAACTGGCTAGCTACACATTGAAAACAATTATCTGTAGATATCCATGCATGAAAGACGACACCAGCGATGACAGAGACAAGGAGAAGAAGAATACTAACAGTTTCTCGTACCTCTCCATTCATGAAACAGAACAGGCAGGCTATCAACAGACCCTGAAATAAAGGAAATGTCAGGTGTGTTAATAAAAGTGCAATGTTTCATAGAACACTCAGACAGACGGACAGATAAAGAGAGGCAGACAGACAGGAAGGTAGACACATAGATAGATAGGGAGACAAACAGACAGAAGTATAAACAGAACGTAAGCAGACAGGCATAGAAAACATTAAGTGAGATACAAATGCCAGGACAGGGAGAGAACGAACGAACGAACTTTATTTTCGAAGGGTTAAGAATTGGGCGCGCAGGCCCGTCTAACATTCTGTCCTTCCATTCTCACTTATCTTACATACTATACCCTTTCATTCCCACATGTTACTTTAAGCATTAAATTAAAGGCATAAAACATTATAAAGGTTATATAACAGCATACAATGACATTACCCAATCATAATCAATATAAAGTATTTGTTTAAGCAAACAAGAACGTAGTGGGGAAAAAAAACTCAAACAAACGAATCCAAAACATCTAGACGGTAAATCAGACAATAATTCGAGTATGATCACATTGGGGTAGTATAGAATCGGAACGCCAGAAATATTTGAACAGTCTGCTATTGAGTGAGTAGGAACTGCGTGTTTTTCTTTGCTCTCCCTAACTCAAGAGCAGAATCAGATAGAACGAACGTACGAACTTTATTTTCAAATGGTTTAGAATTGGGCACGCAGGCCTGTCTAACATTCAGCCCATCCTTTCTCTCGTCTCCCATACTGAATTCATGCATTTTCAATATTATTATTTAAAAAAAAAAAAAAAAAAAAAAAAAAAATCAATGCAATAAAACTAAGTAAAATCCCAACATTGTAAAAGTATAACAGTTACACACATTTACAGGACTTTATCATAATCAATAATGAACAGGGCAGAATAATCCTTAAAAAATACACATCACATTAAAAAATGATTTGGGAACATAACTAAATTAGGGTGGCATATAATCTGCCCCCCTTAGAGTGTAAAGGAGTAATCGGGCCGAAACACTTGTCAGATGGGGGACTTCTTCTGATGATCAGATTGCTTCCTGTTGTATCGCTCTGTAAAGAGTTTCCTATCATAGTTGCATGGTCAAACCAGTGACGATCGGGAAAAGACCGATTGACTTCTGGAAAGACAGATGACACTGGGAAAGACTAGAAACCGGCTGACCGGGTTAGCACCCCGTAAGCTGTATTCAATTGCTATAGGACCCAAAAAAGATAGATGCCCCCAGGATTCACCGAAAGGGGGGGAGGATGATGAATCCACAGGCGCCTCAATGGAATCGACCAGACCCGTTACACGGACTTCGAGCTCTGAACAACGGCTGGAATTTCCATGTGCCTGTGGTAGGGAATTCTCTACTCAGAGAGGAATGAAAATCCACAGAACGAAAAAGGGGTGTGGGAGGTCATCAGGGGGAGATCAACAGCGCTCTGTCTCGACGGATAAGACGTTAGAAGAACGCAGCCAGGAGTCAATCCACAGTGCTGAGTACATTCAAGTTGATCTGCCAGATGATGATCTCACACACTTCTTGGACGGGAAGAGAGATGCAATAAAGTTTCCACCTGCCAGTGCAAAAGGGCTTTGGGAACAGCTGGACGAAGCCTTGGCAAAAGAGTTGGATAACAGCCTGAAGCAGCTAACTTTGGAGAAGAAGCTGGAAATCTTCGGCGACATAATATATCTGCACTGTCGCAAAGTGTTCGGAGTGAGGGAGGCAAGGGAAAGTAACCCACCACGGAAAAGTAGAAGACAAATTAAAATAGATGAAATCAGGAAACAGAAGAAGCATGCCCGAAAACTGTTCAAGAACGCAGTTGCCACAGAGAAGGAAGGGTTACGGCAAGTTTGGGAGCACCTGAAAGGCCAACATAATGCCCTTTGTAGAGCGGAAAGGTTGTGCAGGAAGAGAAAGAAGACTCGAAGGGATAGGGAAAGGTTCTTTAGGGAGCCCTTCAAGTTTGCCAAAGAACTGTTTGAGCAGCCACGGTCGGGTACGCTAAACATCAGGAAAGAAGACCTGGAAGAACACCTTAGAATGACATATTCAGATGGTCGCAAAAATGAGCCGCTCAGCAGCATGGCAGGCCTTAAATGGCCGGGTAAGCCAGGAGCTGAATTTAACACCAAGCCCCCAACGGTGCAAGAGGTAGAAAGCATTGTCCAGAAAGCTCGGTGCAAGTCAGCTCCAGGTCCTAATGGTGTTCCATATGTGGTGTATAAAAGATGCCCTGAGGTTCTCAAACGACTGCTCCGTTTACTGAAGAATGCGTGGAAAACCCAACTCGTAAGCAAGGAATGGAGAAAGGCAAACGGAGTCTACATCCCGAAGGAACAAAATTCCACAGACATCAGTCAGTTCAGGCCAATCTCACTACTCAATGTGGAAGGGAAGATATTCTTCTCAGTAACGGCGAAAAGACTCACTACATACCTCCTGGCAAATGGGTACATTGACACTACCATTCAGAAATGAGGTATCCCAGGTACACCAGGATGTCTAGAGCATGCCACAATGATCTGGGAAGCAATCCAAAAGGCAAAGTCTGACAGAACAAACCTCCATGTAATCTGGTTGGATCTAGCGAATGCTTATGGATCCGTTCCACACCAGATGTTGTGGCAGGCCCTAGAAATGTATCATGTTCCACAAGAGATTGCAGCAATGCTGAAGCTGTATTTCGCAGGGTTTTCTGTCAGATTTTCAACCAGAGAGTACACAACGAAGTGGATTGGCCTTGAAGTTGGAATTGCGATGGGATGTACCATCTCTCCGATACTATTCGTCATGGCTATGCAGGTAATCCTCAATGCGGCTGAAGGAATGGCTATAGGTCCAAAGCTCGGTGGAATGTGTCACATGCCACCGCTCAAAGCATTCATGGATGACACAACAATTCTGACATCAGATGAACATCAGGCCCGGAGGATGTTAGCACGCCTGGATGAACTAGTCAGCTGGTGCAGAATGAGCTTCAAACCCAAGAAGTCGAGAAGCCTATCAGTCAGGAAAGGGAAGATAGCAGAGGACATATTCATGGTTTCCAACCAAAGAATCCCTACTGTCATTGAGGAACCTGTTAAAAGTCTTGGCAGGGTGTACGATGCCTCATTAAAAGACTCGAAGGCAGTGCAACAGACAATAGAAATGGCAGACAGAGGGCTACAGATCATAGACCAAAGCAGACTCCTGGGAAAGTTCAAACTGTGGTGCCTCCAGTTCATGTTGATACCGAAGTTGCTGTGGCCACTGCTTATATATGAAATAAGCACAAGTACAGTGGAAGCTATAGAGCAGAAGGTCAACAAGTTCATGAGAAAGTGGCTAGGGGTGCCACCAGGTCTGTCAGATGTAGCACTGTACTGCAAAAAGTCAAAACTTCTGCTTCCCTTCAAGTCAGTTGTTGAAGAGTACAAAGTTGGAAAAGCAAGGCTTGCAATGATGCTACGCGAGTCAGCTGATGACGTGGTTAAGTCCATTCAGCCCACACTGAAAACGGGAAGGAAGTGGAGAGTGGAAGAAGCTGTTGATGCTGCTGAAGAGTCACTCAAACTGAGAGAGGTAATCGGATACACACAAACGAATAGACGGGGATTTGGGCATGGTGACATCCGCTGGTGGTCCAAGGCATCAAGCAGGGAACGCAGAGACATGGTAGTTCAGGAGATACGAGGAGCTGAGAATGATAAGAGGTTGCTAAAAGCAGTGCAGCAGGTCCAACAAGGCCAATGGACTACATGGGAAGGAGCCCTGCAGAGATCCTTGACATGGAATGATATAGGGCATATGGCACCTCTTAGGCTCAGCTTCGTGGTTAGATCAATGTATGACCTGCTGCCGTCGGCCACCAACCTTGTGAAATGGGGAAAGTCGGATGATGAGCAGTGCCCCCTGTGCCAGGGGAGGCAGACACTTGAACACGTGCTCTCAGCGTGTAAGGTGGCATTAGGGCAAGGACGATACACTTGGCGCCATAACAAAGTGCTAAATGAGCTTGCTGCGACAATAGATCAGGCAAGAATGAAAGCGAATAGCAAAGTCCGGCCAGACACCACAAACACATACTTTCTGAGGGCAGGAAAGTCAGCACACCCCAAACCGAGCAAACCTGGTAGCAGTTTACCATCTCTTCTTGACTGTGCAAACGACTGGGAGATGGCGGTAGACCTACCTGGATGGGGGGCATATCCAGAGAGTATCAGAAAATCGCGGAGACGGCCGGATATAGTGCTTCATTCTTCAGCAACGCTTCAGGTCTTACTGATTGAACTGACCGTGCCATTTGAATCCAGATTAGACGAGCAACATTCATTCAAAGCGGCCAAGTATAGCGATCTAGCCGCGGATCTGAGACACGATGGATTCAGTGCAAGGGTCATGGCGGTTGAAGTGGGCGCAAGAGGGCTTGTGGCTGCATCAGTGTATGATTTATTGAAACTGTTGGGGTTGAAGGGACAGTCTAGAACAAGGGCACTGAAGAGGCTTAGCGAAACTGCCGAAAAGGCATCAGGCTGGCTGTGGAACAACCGCAGTGGGCAATGGAGATCGTGACGGTAAACGCTGCGGTACAGAAAACACCAAATTTTTCTAAGTCCACAGCGCTGAGTTTATATGGTGT
Source organism: Oreohelix idahoensis (assembly GCA_024509875.1). Classification (NCBI taxonomy): domain Eukaryota; kingdom Metazoa; phylum Mollusca; class Gastropoda; order Stylommatophora; family Oreohelicidae; genus Oreohelix; species Oreohelix idahoensis. Next base: position 343,875 of record JAMPIV010009242.1, read on the forward strand.
ACTAGTGAGGGGGCTGCGACTCTGGGGCAACAGGCGATGTATACTATAGGGAGTGTGTCAGGTACAGAATTTCAGTGGCGTGCGGCGCGCAGTGGCTAAGGTTCGTCGGCTGCGCGCTCGTGTCTCAGTGTGTGTCCTTAGTGGTGAAGGGCGACGGAACGAACGGAATAATTAGTCTTTTCTTTGTTACTTTCACAATTGCCCCCACGGCTGGCGTTGTGGATTAAAAGTTGCTACCGTAAGTGAAATGGGTTCATTTTCGATACAAGACAACAGGAAGCTGAGACGCTTGGGAGTCATGACCCAAGTGGGCCCGCCCCCTTAGAGTGTAAAGGAGTAATCGGGCCGAAACACTTGTCAGATGGGGGGACTACTTCTGATGATCAGATTGCTTCCTGTTGTATCGCTCTGTAAAGAGTTTCCTATCATAGCTGCACTCATGATGTATTTGAAAAGTCTGCGATTGTATGAATATGGACTAAGCATGCTTTTCAGGTCGTGTGGAAGATTGTTCCACAGATGAGCGGCAGAAAATGCTAAACTTTTCTTGAATAATTCAAGCCTTGGCTTGGGCAAGTGTAATATGTTTAAGCGTTGACTGTGTCTTCCGTTGTATTTGAAAATAGGCTACAGGTACGTTGGAGCATTCTGTGATAGGATTTTGTGAATGAATTTGGCTTTGTTGAAGAGGAAGCGCTTTCGTAGAGGTAATATGTTAAGATGTTTATGTAGATCTACTAAGTGTGTTAGGTGTTTGTCAGAAACTAGGCGCACTGCACGTTTATGTAATGAATGGAGTCTCTTTGTGTTGGACATGGAGCAGCCATCCCAGATTGTGGAGCAATAATCTAGGCGTGTTTGTATTTGGGATATATAGAACATCTTCCTTGTCTTCTCCTCTAGAAAATGTTTGATCTTAGCTAACTGGTAACCTTTCTGTGCCGTTTGTTTGGTAAGTGCTAGTACATGCGAATTCCAACTTAAATGTTGGTCAACTATGAGTCCTAGTGTTTTGTGTTCATTTACATTATCAATTAGTGAGGTGCCAATATAGAGCTAAAGTGTTGTTTTCTGTGCTAGTTGATATTATCATACATTTTGTTTTAATGATATTTATTTGCATACGATTTTTGTTGCTCCATATGATAAGATTGTCTAACAACAGTCTGTAATAATACTTCTAGTGTGTTGCAACTTCTATCACTTGTGTAAATGGTACAGTCATCGGCAAATAGGTCGCAGAATGAATGCTTGATGTGTAGTAACAGGTCATTTATGTATACGGCAAAAAAGTAAGGGACCTAGAATTGAACCCTGGGGAACTCCAGTATTGATCATGGTTGGGCTTGACAAGGAATTAGTGTAACACACTACTTGCTGTCTGTCGGAGAGAAATGATTTAAATAATGACACTAGTTTTAAAGTTAACTTTCATTGTTTCTAATTTTCTTATTAAAATAACGTGATCCATCATATCGAATGCTTTTCTAAAGTCTACAAAGATTGCTCCACATATGTTATCGTTATTGATGAGGTGCCAATTGTCTATCATCTTAGTTAAGGCTGTGTGGCATGAATGCTGTTGTCCAAATCCTGACTGACTGTCAATTAGCAAGTCATTGCTAACGAGGTACTATAGTGTAGTTTTATGTATGTGTTTTTCTAGTGGTTTCGATAGCGATGATACAAGAGAAATTGGTCTATAGTTACCGAGATTACTATTATCTGATGAACCAGGTTTGAAAAGGGGATATACTTGGGCGATTTTAAAGGCCGAAGGAAAATAACTCTTAGCGATACATTGATTATATATATAAGTTAGTGATTCACTAATAGCAGGTGCAGCATAACGCTGTATTCGATTGCTAATTCCATCAAGCCCTGATGAGCTATTATCTTTAAAGCTAAAAAGATAATTATACACTTCATTAACTGTCATCAAGGGAATGTCGGGTGGAACTGAGTTTGCACATTTTTTCTCACAGAATGCTGAAAGTTTGTCTGTCACTAGAGGAAGGTGGTATTGTGGATTTCAGACTATCTATTTCTGCCTGAAATTGATTTCTGAAGTCTGTACAAGTAAATGAAGTGTTGGGAGTTAATGAGTCTGATTCATTACGTTTTTTCGCTAAAGTGTTTTTCCTTCCATATCTCCTTACAATTTGATTTGTTCTCAACCAGATTTCTAAAGTGATTTTTAGTTTCTTTGCGAATTAAATAATGAACCTTGTTCCTTAGTACTATATGTGCTGAGGTCCTTATTTTTGTGCGCTTGATCTCTCTGTCTCATAGTTTCCAGCACTTCTTGCGTGATCCACGGAGATTTTATTTGTCGCTTGACGCGAATTTCCTTAGCTGGTACGTTCTTGTCAAACACACTATAAAAATCTCCGTCCAGTATGCAATAGCGTCATCCGGATCAGGAAGTTGTTAAACACTGGCGAGAGGTGCAGTTAGCAAGTCATTTAAAAATAATTTCCTATTGAAATATTTGAAACTTCTAAATTTAATACTTATATGTTTATTTTTGGGAACTTCACATTTATTCTTTGACCATGTGCATTGTTCTACTGTTCACTTGTCTTCCATCACTGACACGTCTGTCCGATTTTTATGTCTATTTGAACAGATGGTATATGAGTAGGCGGATGTCGGTTCTTAGTTTGATTATTATAATCTGATATCTTTTGTGCAAAAGTAGTGTCTCTATTATATCTGACGCTGGATGATCTCTATCTCATTCTTTCTTGGAAGTTATTTTTGATTACTGCTTTTATATTTTCACATAATGTCCTGTCCTTTGGTTAACTTTTACTTCCTCCTTATTTGGCAAGTCTGCCTGCCCTCACATGTACAAATATTTTGCAGTCGGCAGGAATCCACATTCATTCGTTCATTCGTTCATTCATTCATTCATTCATCCATTAATTATCCATCAGCTCCCCGAGGAGAAAATGTCTTCAACAAGTTCAGGCCAAGCTTGCCTTTGCCATCCGTTCAAGGTATTTCCGTGTCTTCCAATTTATCTCTTCACGTCTGTTTCCCATTCCCTTCTCTGTGTATTTTTCGGCCTCTTTCTAACCCTCTTACCTTGAGGATTCCAGAACAAGGACTACCTTATAATGTTATCAACATGTTTTCTCAGTGTGTGTCATATCCATCTCCAACGTCCTCTTCTCAGATTTTGTTCCAGTGGCACTTTCCAGGAGAGAAGCGACTGACAGCGTGGACTTATTCTTTTGAGGAAGAAACTGAATATCGATGAGAGAGACAATGTTATGAGAGAAATAATTGTGGCTATATGAGAGCAGTGAGAGAGACATGAGACAGGCCGCCCACTTTATACTTACTTACTTAGTCGTTCCCCTTCTACCGTGAGGTTTAGAGGTTTGGAAGAGAGAGCGCCAGACCATTCTATCAGCTGTCTTCTTCCTGGCCTGGTTCCATTCTAGTCCTCGGTCCTTCAAAGATTGTCTAATGTTGTCCTCCCAGCGGACTCTGGGTCGTCCTGGAGGTCTGGATCCCTGGCTCTTTGTTTCCCATGCTTGTCGTGGTAGCCGATCTTGTCCCATTCTGCAGACATGGCCAAACCATCTTAGTTGGGACTGTTCTATTTGGGTCTGCAGCGGATGGGATTTTAGGCCTTGACGGATCGTCTGGTTGCGGACCCGCCCACTTTATACGAGAGATAATTGTGGTTATAGGAGGGCAGTGAGAGAGACATAAGAAAGCCGGCCACTTTATGAGAGAAATAAATATGGTTATATGAGGGCTGTGAGTGAGACATGCGACAAACCGACCACTTTATGAGAGAAATAGTTGTGGTTATAGGAGGGCTGTGAGTGAGACATAAGATGGCTGGCCACTTTATGAGAGAAATAGATATGTGACACAGAGTATTTTGTATTAAATACACCTATGCCTTAGTCCTCGAAATACTACACACGAGAGAGAGAGAGGGGTGGAGTCAAACACATTCAAGGAATAACCAACACTATCAGTATTCCCAACTCTGACTTATGTATTTAAATACTTGTCACCACAAAGATGCAACAATATACATAGTCCGTGAAGTGTAACACATTAATGAAAATCCCAGATAACAAAGTGCATTATGTTGTCACAAATAAATATCGACTTGCACTCGACAGTTCACGTCCGCCATCATGACCACAAATCTCCCCGCTCTCCTCTTGACTGCCCCAATCCGAACGCCCCTTGCGTTCACCTCTGACCTGCTGACCTCGCAGTCTCTGTTGTTAAGTTATGTGTATGAGAACACGTCTCATACCCGACTGACATTATGTACCCGCCCCCAGCGGAGCACTGCCAGTCCACAGCTGTGTTCATCACACTGTGACAATATGTTTATATGAGAGCAGTGTGAGAGACATGAGACAGATCGACCATTTTATGAGAGAAATAGATATGGTTATGTGAGGGCGGTGAGTGAGAAATGAGACAGGCCAATCACTTTATGAGAGAAACAGATGTGGTTATATTCTTCGAATTTTTTGGCCGAATACCAACTCCAACCAGGAACTGCTTACACGATGCAGCCAGAAAGACATGCACACCATCATTACGGGAAGACGCTGGAATGGGTTGGCCATGTCCTCCGAAGAGACACTAACACCATCACCAGAACTGCTATGCTATGGACCCCAGAAGGACGGCGAAGGAGAGACAGACCAAAGACAACCTGTGGAGGGCGAGATGCAAAGCATAAACCAGAGGTGGGGCACTGCACGAAGGATGGCCACTGACTGAGCAAAGTAGGGACAGTTTGTTGCTGCCCTTCAAGACGCCACTAGGCGTGATGGCCAATGACTGCTTTGTCAGTCACTGGCTAAGCATCCAATAAGAGAAGAAGAATATGTGGTTATATGAGAGCGAACGACGAAATGTTCCACGTTGACACATCTACTCTTTCTTCTGCACTCTTACCATTAACATCAATTCTGTCCTTCTTTGTACATGTTTACATCGCTCACGTTATCAGCCCTAAAATTTCACCAACTATATGTTGCTTTCTTGGCATTCTACATAATTTCACTAACACAGCATACCCATTGTTATCATCACAATCTGCCCTCTCCCGTTCACGCTTTCAATGTTTATATTCAACGTCTGTTCTATATCTGTCCAACGTCTGCTCTTACTTTCATTGTAAACGTTTATTTTATTATTTCATCATTTCATTTTCTTCTTCTTATGATTTTTTTTTTTTACTATTTCAAATGTGTCAACTCTCTCTCGCTCTGTTTCTCTCTGCTCCTCTCTTTCCCCCCCCTCTCTCTCTCTCTCTCTCTCTCTAAAAAAAAAGTCCCTGAGTCATTCAGTTGAACACCATATGAACATTTTACAAGTTCTCATAACATACCTCTGAATATGTCTCAAATCACTAATTTACAGTACGAAGAATTCGATTCTTATGTCTTGTTTTTTTTATTTTTTATTTTATTTTTTTATTTTATTTTTATTTTTTTTTATTTTATTTATTTATTTATTTTTTTAAATTTATTTATTTTTTATTTATTTTTCAAATTCATTATTATTATTAATTTTTTTTTGGTTTTTTTGGTTTTGTTTTGTTATTATTTTTATTTTATTTTAAAAACACTTTAATTATGATGATTATTGTAAATGTAATATTACTTTTATAATGATAAATGCCTTAATAATGCTTAAAGTAAATGTGAGGATGAAAGGATATTAGTATACATGATGAGAGAGAGAGGAAGGGCAGAATGTCAGACGGGTCTGCGTGCCCAATTCTTAACCCTTTGAAAATAAAGTTCGTTCGTTCGTTCGTTCGTTCTCTCTCTCTCTCTCTCTCTCTCTCTCTCTCTCTCTCTCTGTCTTAATGTTTGTATTTTACCTTACACTTTACATTCCTTTAACAGATGTCTGTTTATGTCTCTCATAAAATGGTCGATCGAATGGTCTCATGTCTTTCACACTGCTCTCATATAAACATCTATTTCTCTCATAAAGTGGCCAGCCATCTTATGTCTCTCTCACTGCCCTCCTATAACCACAACTATTTCTCGTATAAAGTGGGCGGCCTGTCTCATGTCTCCCTCACTGCTCTCATATAGCCACAATTATTTCTCTCATAAAATAGTCGATCTGTCTCATGTCTCTCTCATCGATATTCAGTTTCTTCCTCAAAAGAATAAGCGAAGTCCACGCTGTCAGACGCTTCTCTCCTGGAATTGACATTCTTGAAAGGGGGAAAGGGGGGGGGGGGGAGGGAAAGGGGGGGGGGGGGGGAATTGTTCTACTGTTCACTTGTCTTCCCTCACTGACGCGTCTGTCAGATTTTTATGTCTATTTGAATTGATGGTATTTGAGTCGGCGGATGTCGGTTCTTAGTATGATTATTATTATCTGATCTCTTTTGTGCAAAAGTAGTGTCTCTATTATACCTGACGCTGGATGATCTCTATCTCATTCTTTCTTGGAAGTTATTTTTGATTACTGCTTTTATATTTTCACATAATGTCCTGTCCTTTGGTTAACTTTTACTTCCTCCTTATTTGGCAAGTCTGCCTGCCCTCACATGTCCAAATATTTTGCAGTCGGCAGGAATCCACATTCATTCATTCATTCGTTCATTCATTCGTTCATTCATTCATCCATTCATTATGCTTCTGCTCCCCCAGGAGAAAATGTCTTCAACAAGTTCAGGTCAAGCTTGCCTGTGCCATCCGTTCAAGGTATTTCTATCTTCCAATTTATCTCTTCACGTCTGTTTCCCATTCCCTTTTCTGTGTATTTGTCGGCCTCCTTCTAACCCTCTTACCTTGAGGATTCCAGAACAAGGACTACCTTATAATGTTATCAACATGTTTTCTCAGTGTGTGTCATATCCATCTCCAACGTCCTCTTCTCAGATTTTGTTCCAGTGGCACTTTCCATTGCAACGACAGCAGGTCTTTTCGCTGCCTGTTATATTCTTATTTAGATATCACCGTCTGTTCCTTCAACGTTGTCTATATTGATGCTAAGATATGTTTATGAGTTTACATCTTTTAAGGATGTTTCTCCAGGTGAAAACTGGTTTTTATTTACTGCATTTATTCTCATAATCTTTGTCTTTTCCATGTTTATTCTCAGACCTAATAGATGCGACCTCTCATCACGCATTTTCATTTTTGTCGTGCATCTGGTTATGGGATTGAAAATTCATTTTGTTGAATTTATATCTGGTAATTTGTCTATTAGTGCTTCTGACAGGCTGCCGTATACGTTGTTTTCTTGGTTCCTTTATTTATCCATATATTTATTTTTAAGAAAAAGATGAAAGAAATGTGAAGAAACTATGAGAGCTTTTCTATCGTTAGAGCAGAACAGAGAAACAGAACGAACTATATTTTCAAAGGGTTGAGAATTGGGCACGCAGGCCCGTCTGACATTCTGCCCTACCTTTCTCTCACCTTTCATACTGAGAAACACAGAGAGAGACAGAGGTAGAGAGAGAGAGATAAAGAGATGGATAGAGAGAGATAAAGAGATAGCGAGAGACAAACAGACAAACAGACAGACAGCGCAACATAGAGAGAATCACATGGGAATCAGTACTAGAGTCGACTTTCCTAGACGCCTGGACAATAACATAAGTGAAAATAATAGTTATATATATATATTTATGCGTCTGTCTTTGTGTATCTGTAGCGAAAATCTGTGAAATAATCGCTAAATTCAGTAAGATTTTAATCCTATAATAATAAATAAACCTGCCCGTAGGTGTCTGCTTAAAGTCGTCTCTACGCCAGTATAGCGCTGCCTTTTGTGCAGAGGAAATGCTTATAAAACGATCCCACCGTAAAATCTAACCCGCTTTCCTAGTTTCGGCTTTGAGACTTACAATTAACGATCTGCCAGAACTGTGACACCAACCTACCGTCTGAATTAACGTACGATTTTAACTTTAACGCTCAAATTAGTAGTAACTCGGACAGAACGAAACGATAGTAATAATTAACGCCAATACTACCAACGCTTGGCAAAAACCCCTCTTCGTTCTGCACGCGGGACTAATACTATAACCTCTCTGCTGGACAAATCAGAATATATAAACACACAGACAGTTTTCAATTCTTGCCGAGTAGTGTATTTCTGACGTAACCCAGACAAGTTAGTTATTTGAATGGAAAAAATGAGAGAGGGAGGGGAAAAGATGGCCGACTTTTGGAAAAGTTGAAATTGACGATTAACAGTGACAAAACTGAAAATCTAAACGACAAAGAATATAGCCATAAAAATCATATATAAAGATAGCTTAGGGTCCCCTGAGCAATAATATGTTTTAATATACATGGTAGTCTAATTATTAGCCAAGTTATTGAAATAATACTATATGTCTACGAACACTGTTGTTTTTGCTCATTTATCCATAACGTTAGTGGGGACGCCAGTTTAAAAAGAGGCATTAGATTGATTCAAATCCGATTGGATGGTAGAAGAGTATAGGAAGGAGGGTATTGGTTAGGCAAAAAAGCTAAATATATTTTGAAGACTCACTCCTAGAAGTTTGGAGTTTGGCTTTTGTTTTTTTAAATTTTGAATTGAAAAGCTAGACCCTCGCTGATTGGGCCGGTCTGTTAATATTGGCAAAAGCTTTCAAAGGCTTGTCGCCAGTTGATACAGAAGTTTTTGAAAGCAAGCTGCGTTGAGAACAGCAGTGCCTAGAGTGAAATAATAAACCTTGGCGTCTGGACCGGGGCAAAGCTGAACCTACATATTAATGCTAATGCCAGTCAACGTATGTTTGTGATATTTCTTTGAATTGTGGTAAGAATGAATTTATTAATCTTATTATTACAACCAAATTTGGTGTATGAGATACTGCTTGTTTGGGAAGGCTTTACGACTAAGTACAGAGGTCCCCAGCAGACTTATGCAGGGCCTGTGGTGTTGCACACAAGCAGTAAAAATTGACATGAGTTGTATAACTTAAAATGATTTCCACAGTTACCAGTGGGAAGGCTAACCCACAATATTCTATGGGAGAGAATCATTGTTGCAGTGTCAGAGGCGTTGTAGCCATTAGGGAAAAGAATAGGAGCACTGGTATGAGTTGTTATCTCAGAAGAAAATGGTTGACATGGGGTGGTCAGAGAGATCTTACCCTTTTCTTTTATTGAATTATGCCATGTATTAATTGTGGAATGTTATTGTAGATATGTTATACAGAATTATAACCTTGTTTCAGGGTTTTTTGTTCTGGTGCTACGGTAGTACCAGGACCTTGGTGATTTTACTAGAGAGAGAGAGAGAGAAGTGAAACTTTACTGGACCAAGCGGTCTACTATACTATTCTACACCAGGGACTGTGTCAGTCTGGTCATTCGAGTGAACGAAAGGAAATTGTCAGCATCATATCTACTATCAACCTACAGATAAGTGCCTATGTGTCGGCACTACAACGGTCATCCACTGACTTTATTACCAGAGACATAAAATCTTTGATTACACTGGCTAACAACAAAAAAAATGTTTTTTTCTTTCTCTAACATTTCTATGTTTTTCTGGTCAATTTTAATGCGCTGTTTTTAAATCTGCAAACCTTTTTTCTCTATCAGGTCAGGATCTCTAGAAATACGCAATTGAAGTTTTTTAACAACACATACAGTATTACAACATCATTCGTACAAGAAGTATAACAGTTATGTAGGCTTGAATTTCTTTGCAGTCGACTTTCGTCGGTGAATGGCATGTGGTACATCGCGATGAAGCATCCAACAATAATCGGCAAGCATGGTCACACTCCACCGTCCTTGATAACGTGACTCCATTACGGCGATATCTTGATGGAATCGTTCTCCATGTTCATCGCTGACTTCGCCAAGGTTGTCAGGGAAAAAGTCAAGATGCGAATCGAGCAAATGGATTTTGATGGACATGTTACAGCCCATAATTATGTATGCATCTATGCGCTGCTTAACAATATGCACATAGTCGACAGATTTGTGATTTCCCAGAAAGTTATCGACGATCGATTTGAATGCCATCCATGCGCGAAGTTCACTACCATGTAACAAGTTCTCGAATTGTTTGTCTGCAATAACTTTCCTAATCTGAGGTTCTACAAAGATACCTTCCTTTATCGTTGCATCGCTAACTTGCGGAAACATTTCTCTAAGATAAGTGAAAGCTTTGCTCATTTTATCTAACGCTTTTACGAAATTCTTCAAGAGCCCCAACTTTATATGTAACGGTGGCAAAATGATGCTGTCTTTGTTAACTAATGGCTCGTGTATTACATTTTTATGCCCAAGCTGCATGCGATCCCTGATAGGCCACACCTTTCTTGCATAATGTTCCTGTCTGTTGCGGCTGTCCCATTCACATAGGAAGCAACACAATTTAGTATACCAAGTCTGCATGCCCGTGAGAATTGCAATGACCTTTAGGTCTCCACAAATCCGCCATTGATAATCATTGTACTTTATTTTTGCCAAACGTATAGCCATATTGTCATAAGTTTCTTTCATATGAACAGAGTAGGCGACTGGAATTGATGAAAATAAATTTCCGTTATGCAATAACACGGCTTTTAGACTAGTCTTGGAAGAGTCGATGAAAAGTCGCCATTCGTTGACTATGTGCTCATGACCGAGGTGCACCATTAGACCATTTACATCTTTGCAATAGCAAATGTCATCATCCATCTCAAAGTATTGAACAAGTTCTCTGTGTCTATGACGAAATTTAGATATCGGAGTATTGGGCGCTAGAAGATTCCATTCTTTGAGTCGCGAACCGAGTAATTCAGCTTGTCCTTTGGTAAGAACGAGATCACGTATTAGATTTGCAAGTTCTGAATGGTTAATTAAGTGAACACCATCATTCACTGGTATATAATCCGAGTCAGAATTAGTTTCTAAAGCAGGTAAACTATCACTTTCTGATGGTTCATTCACGTCCAGCGGATATTGTTCTGGTGGAACTGGGACAGGATACGTGATTGGATCATGAGGCACTGGTTTCGAAACCGATTCAATATTTGGATAAACCACAGACTTTCTAGTTTTAAAAGTGAAACCATGGATATTTGTCAAGCAGAAGTAACAATCAGTAGCGTGATTTGTCGGTTCACGCCATATTACTGGCACTCCAAAAGGCATCGACTTATGCTTCGGCGATTTTCGTAACCAACCTGCCAATGTATTTGCACAAGTCGAACAAACTGCATTTGGCTTCCAAGATTTATTTGCATCATCAACATTCGAATCGAAATAAAGTTCATATGCTTTCTTTAGTAATGGTGTAAAGTTTTTCTGGTGAACACGATCGGTAAAATATCCGCACACGTAACAGAACAGATCAGCCGAATTTCTACAACTTCTAGACGCCATATTTCGCTCAGAATTATTTCAAAATACAGTAACTATTTGAAAAAAAAGCGTAACATATGTCATGCATCTTTTAGCAGTATAAAAAGTATAATTATTTTGCATTTTATTAATTTTTAATAAGTTATATAGTAAAAATGAAACGGAGCAAATAACGGTTTCCCAAAAATATATTTATTCACAAATATCTTAAAAACCCTATGTGATAGAGATAAACGGATTTCAAATTTGAAATCAGCGCAAGAAACTGACCTAAGAACACTTATTCTTATATAAGAAAGAAAAATGTTGTTTGTCAGTGTTATTAAATAACTTTTCCACAAGATACTAATATAAAGAAGGGGAATGATGACCACACCCCACCCCACCATTAGTTACCAGTGTCACCCAGTGTAGAGAAATACCTAAATATAATTTGATTATAATAGTCCTTTGTATGGACAGAAGATCCATTGTGTTATAAATATTTATGTAAATAAAACCATAAATTTCATTTTGTTGTTGGTCCTGACTCAGAAAATTCTGAATCAGGGCAAATAAATTTTAATCTAGCATATTACATAAAATTCAGCCACAGACTTCCATAAGTTGTATAATAGAGTGTTAGTTTGTTTGTGGTTGTGGTATTGACCCTGTCTTATATCTATATGTGATAGAATTTAAATGTATTTGTAGTAATTTTATTTACACTACATTACACACATGCATAACCCTAGACATCATACGTAGCTATCATACATACTAGTCAAGAATAGGTCTGATTGAGGTCATAAAGTGGTAGCAGAAAGGTACTCTGATAACTCAACCCAAAATTTGTTATAATCAGGGACCTTCACAGCTGACCTCATTCAGTACACTAGAAACATTGAAAGATAACATCTATTAACATCAAATCCACCACAGTATCTTTATCTATCAGTCTCTGCAATTCACCTTTCCGTCTACTTCTGTTTTTGTATCTACGTATCTTTCTCTCTGTCTGTTTATCTATTAAATCATTCTGTCCACCCAACCATCCATCCACTCATTCAACTACTTATATATATATATATATATATATATATATATATATATATATATATATATATGTGTGTGTGTGTGTGTGTGTGTGACCGTGTGGCCAGAAAGGTGTAATTTTAGACTGAGTAGTTAGTTGTCGATCTTGTCTACGGTGTATATTTGCGCTCATGCTGGCATTCTCACACGGGAATGGGCGATTTAAACGAAAAACACCTTTGCCATCCGTGAAGAAGACAGACGTGTGAGACGCAGAAGATATAATTGGAGACAGCCCTCGGTTGTTAGACATACTGGCGCTGTCTGACACCAGAAGAAAACACCTTTTTGAGCATGAAACCGTAAGAAGTGTGGAGTAGGGCAACGGATATCGTGGAATGTAACAGCCCATTAGTGGGCGGACCTTGAGTTGTGTCGATTAGGAAGATACTCTTGACTAAGATGGGATCTCATGTCATCCAAACTGAGCATAGGACTCTTGATTTGCTCCCTAGAGGGATGGGAGGAGCTTTGCCTGACATTTTTTGCATGGCTATCATATGGTACAGAGGTGGAGATGTAGATTTAAACTAGAAGAGTTGAAGGCTTCAGTCAGAGAGCTACTTACAGGTCACAAATTTTAGAGATGGGACACGCTCTTCCCTTTAGCGGCCACATGGGACAAAATGCTACCATGCAAAGAATAGCAGCACACTATTACTGGCCTGGAATGAACGGGGACATCATTCGATTTGTGAAATCCTGTGCGCAATGCCAAAGGGGGGCACCAAGGCACTGGACACCCCCTGCCCCATTGGGGGAAATGCCTATTGTCGGTACTCCATTCGAAAGAGTAGCTGTAGATATAGTAGGCCCACTCTTAAGAACAAAACGGAGAAATTGCGGTATTTTGACTCTAGTCGACACCTGTACTATGTGGTCAGAAGCAGTGGCGCTCCCTTCTTCTGATTCTGTGCATGTCGCAGAAGCACTTGTGAGTATTTTCACAAGGCTCAGATTTCTACAGCAAATACTGCCGGATAACGGATCGCAGTTTAGAGGACATCTGATGGAAGAAGTCTTTAAGATCTTCCGTACTCAGCATATCCACACCTCACCCTATAATCCTCAAGCAAACGGACAGATAGAGAGATATTACGGGACCCTCATCACCATGCTGCGAAAATTAGCACAAGAAAGACCCGAAAACTGGGACTTATTCTTGCCGGCTGCCTTATTTGCCTATAGGGAAGTGCCACATGCCTCCACTGGTCTACCTCCTGCAACATTATTATTTGGACGGCCAATAAAGGGACCCTGGAAGCATTGCTTAGGTCTTTAACCGACCAAAAAGCAGACGAATCTATTGTATCTGCATCAAAGCATGTGCAATAACTAAAGGAATGGTTAAAGATAGGCTGGGAATTAGCCACACTAACCTCCGACAAGCTCGTGCCAAGCATGCGAAACGGTACAATAAGACTGCGAAGGAAAGAGTACTACAACCTGGAGAGAAACTACTGCTGTTACTCCCAACAGGGAATAACAAACTTCAGATAGGATGGCAGGGACCATTTGAAGTACTCGGGAAAATCTCTCGAACAAACTACAAAATCTCCATACGAGGGAAGCAGAAGATTTATCATGTTAACTTACTAAAAAAGTACATGGAACGCCTTGCTGCTCCTCACGCACATCTCCTGACTTTAGCGGTCACAATAGAAGCGGATAATGACTCCCACGATTATGCTGAGCACACGCTAAAACAGGAAGAATCACATACGGATGTGAAGCTCTGTGAAACATTAACTGAATCGCAACAGCATGATGTCAAACAACTGTTGGCTGAATATTCAGAAGTGCTCACCGACAAACCGGGACTAACCAACCTCTTGGAGTTTTATATAAAAGTATTAGATCATAAGCCTGTCAGGACTAAGACTTACCCAGTCCCATACGCTAAAGCCAACGCTTTACGAGAAGAGATTGACAAGCTACTGCAAGCTAACATAATCTCTGAATCGACATCCCCTTACAGCTCGAGTGAAGTGCTACTACAGAAACCCAGCGGGGAAACTCGGTTATGCATCGATTATAGGTTACTCAACACTGTGACAGAGTTCCAACCAGAACCATTACCGAGCCCTAATGCACTCTTTACAAAGCTGAGCAGGGCAACCATTTTCTCTAAAATAGACCTTAGTAAAGGATATTATCAAATTCCGGTAAAGGAAGAGATTAGACCATTGCTCGCCTTTAGTACCAGCGACGGACATTACACGTTCAATGTAATGCCTTTTGGATTACATAACGCATAACTTACAGACTATACATTCCGGTGCGGGTATGTATTTGCTTTTCCAGTATATAGCCAATTAGCTCAAATATATAGATATGAAATATATTACTATCATGGTGAGAGTCTAAGTGTATTATATAAATGGGTTTCCTTTAACATGTATGTATTATAAATGCTTACGAAAATTCATTTATTTTCATGCTTGTATTTTAAAGCTATGTTATGTTACAATGTTTGTATCATTCATAATTTCAATGATCATTTTACTTTTCAATCTTTGTAACATTAATGTATGAGCATATTATTATGAATGCTGGAAGGAATGAACGGTGGAAAGCAAAGAAGGATTCTCTAGCGCGCCCTCATGGGACCCTTGTTATTGTGTATGTACATGGACTGGCCAGCTAATTCATTCACAGCAGACAGGAATGTTTAAGAATGGACTGACCTATTTTAGGAACGAGACGCATGCATGGATACCAGCATGCCTACGCTGGACACTGCTTAAATTGTTTCTGTAGTAATCTGTGTGTTGCAGCAGAAGAGTAGTTACACATGTATTTTTGTTTTCTCTAACAGATTTATGCAGTGCAACTCTTGTCTCTTATTGCTGAAAAGAGGTTACCTTTGGCCAGTGGCCATATAGTCCTCGTCCACCAGTCACAATAATTCTCTTCAATTACTTCAATTACAGTAGAACTCCATTTATCCGAACCCCATGGGACCGAGCATCGTTCGGATAATCAAATGTTCGGATAATTGGATTACATAATGTATCGAGTACATGTACACATATGTCTAAAAATAATTAACCATCACAAGAAAAATACACTATAAAACATATTTACCTGTACTGTAATAATAATACCCACACTGTATTAGATCACTGTATCACCAAAATCTTTCATTACACAGCAGTGCATGTACTACTTGTATTAATTATTTTTGTTAAGAAAGAGAAATGTTTTCAAAATAACATTACAAACGATTCAAAACCAGGCGCAACTTACGTATACATGTACTTGCACAGATGTAGCCCACTATTTAAAATAATGAGGAATCCTCTTTTGCACCAAACTGGATAGTCTCCTTTTGGCTGCTAAGTCCCGCATTCTCTTCAACAGCAGAAGCTGTGTAGGACAGCTGTCATCTTCTTGCTCGTACCAAGCCATCGCTGTTTCTAGTGCTATAAAGGCCTCTTCAGGACTTGGTCGACGTTTTGGGTTTTCTTCATAATCTACAAGTAAAACATGTACTTCTGAGGAGTCTTCGTCATCGGTCACTACATGTATTTGGTTTTCTTCTTGCACAAAAGACAAAATTTCTTCGTCATTCAAAAACTGAAAACCAGAATCATTATCATCTTCTAGCCACATGTGTGCATCATCTTTGTTACAGTCCAAAAATTCGGGCATTGCTTGAAACAGTTCCACAACTTCATTTATACAATCATCATTTGTGTCCACTGCAGTAGTTTCATTTCCTCCTTCTTTCCCAAGCAATCTATTCCAAGCCTTGTTGAGATTATCTTGTGACAGGGTGGTCCAAGCATCAGCTAATATATAGCAGCAGTCTTTGAGATTAAGCTTTTTGGAAAATGCCACCACACTTTCTTCATCTTCAGCCAACAATAAACGACGCAGGACTTTCTTCTTGTACATCTTTTTAAGCTTTGCTATAACACCCTGATCCATTGGTTGAATCAGTGCTGTTACATTGGGAGGCAGAAAAATTACTTTAAAATTTGCATCAACTGCATTCAATGTATCCGTCTCTGGATGAGATGATGCATTGTCCAGTAGAAGAATTACTTTTCCAGTTTTCTTTTCTTGTTCTCTCAACCTCTTCACATTTGGGATGAACTGATTTGTATACCAATCAAGAAATATTTCACTATTCATCCAAGCACTCTTCTGTGCTTTGTAGCACAATGGGAGACATGTCACATTCTTTAAACAACGTAGTTTTTTGGCTTTGCCGATCATTAGCACCGGTAAACGATGACTTCCACTGGCATTCGCGGCTACCAAAATTGTTACTCTCTGTCGTGGAACGACTTCTCACTGACTCTTTCTTCTGTCTATTATTTTTCTTCTTCTTAAAATCTCTCGCTAGCTATTCCCTTCAGATATCTTTTTCATTCTTATAATGAAAAAGTCTCTCTCTCTCTCTCTTAGATTTAACAGTATTTTACTAGCTCAGGATTCTCGGTCCAAGGTAATAAATTATTCACTTCGCCAGCAAAAGTCGAAGGTGGAACACAGTACAACGATTCGAACAGGAAGTCGACCGTCTTTGTTGTTCACGAACTGGACGCATGTAAAACAGCCGGAAACGATGGACGCTAGTGCGAATTGAAATGAAGGTAACTTGATACCCCTGGGACCAGAAGATGTATTTGCAACAATGCCACCCAAATCACAGCCCACCCCTGCCCGGGAACCAGCTGGAATTTTGGGAGGGAATTTTAAGAAGTCATTCTTCTTGTAACCATCGTTGGAAGCAGATGTGATTGTATGGGCCTCTGTCGAGGCTACTTTGCACTTGTTGCAAAATATCCTTAGTGAATTCGTTGAGCGAAGTAAGTAGATCTAATACTGCTGATTTTATAACATGAATAATCATATGTTTATCAACAGCTTGCTATTGCAGTAACTTTTTGTTAAAGTTTAAATGCATTTCATTTTCAGTGACAATAACTGTTATTTGCATCTTTACAGATCACTCAAACTAATGTATGAGTTTGCAAAGTTCCTAAACCTAATTAACTCCTGATCTTTATCTCACAGCCTGGCAGAAATAAGACAGGGTTAAAATAATTGATGTATATTATTGTTGTTACTTTGAGATTTGCATATTGATCCAAGCAAAATAGAAGTGTATTAGTGGTTCTTCTATTTTCTATTTCTTATAAGGCTTCTGTGTTCTCTGTCAAGACTACAAACTTGATAACAGTGTCTCAATCACTTCTTCTCACTTTGTCACATAAGGGACATTAATGTGTTTTTCATTATGGAAGGTTCTTTACATGTGTTTAATGCAATCCTATGCATATACCATGTTGTATGATTGAAGAACTATTTTATGTATGATTGAAGAACTATGCTGTTATCAGTTATATGAATGTTAATTTCTACAGGAACCAGGACTTTAAGAATGCTTGCAATTATTTAGCTATTTAATGAATCTACCACTTGACTGACAAAATGTAAGTCAGCAGTTCTCAGACCTTGGCAGGAATGACACCCCACCAAGTTAAAGCAGCATAGGAAACTATTACCCGGTGGTTCTCAAACCATTGTTGACAGTGACCCCAGAATTAAAATACTGCTCTATGGGCACTAGGTGAACCAGTGGTTCTCAACCATTTGATGACCCCAGCCCCTACCTCACAGTTTGTGAAACTCATTGCCACATGGGGAAAACCACTGCTGTAAATAAGCAGACAGCCAGATAGAGACTGAGAACTCAAGATACACTATAATGTCAGTTAAGAAGTGGTAGTTCATATCTAATAGATAACACAGTTACTAAATAGTAGTTAACCTTGTGTTAATTTAATTTCTGATGGACGCTTACTGGCCATCAGACTTAGGAGATGACTGCTCTTGAAACCACTAATGGGATTTCAATTGTTTCCAGTCCACCCAGGTTGCGGTTACAAAGTACAAACCAGGTTGCGGTTACAAAGTACAAACCCAGGTTGCGGTTACGAGGTACTAACCCAGGTTGCGGTTACAAAGCAAAAACTCAGGTTGCGGTTACCAGATACCTAAACCAGGTCCAGGGTACAAACCAGGGTACAAGTCCATGGTACCCAAGATTATCCTTACCCACCATACCCTATCAAATAGGTTACCATACCCAACCATATCCTATCACCCAGTAACCATACCACACATCCCATAAGCAGAAGAGATATTCAGCAGAGGTGACTTACCCCATCCTTATCTGTGAGGTGCACTGAGTCCAGGGAAGCAAACTCTGACCCCCTCTGAACCCATAGAACTGTTTATGAGACCAAAGTGCTGGAGCATACCAAACCAAGAGAGTCCGAACCAAAATCATCTCCGCAGCTACTACAGGCCTTCGGAGAGTTGAGTATAATACCTACCAGCAACACTACCATAGAAAAGATCTCTGGTCCAAGTGATGACCAACACTAGTTGTTTTTTTTAATAAACAGTAGAGCTAAATTTTTTTTCATATTTATATGTGTATATAAAAATGTAAGATTCCATACCCTTTTATCCAACTTTACATAACAGAGTCTGTTGTTATTTTTCTTGTTAACTTTATTTGGGTTGTATTTTGTTTTAAATATAAATCTACACCCTGGGGGCTCAGCCATAATTCAGTTAATTTCTATCGGGTCGGGATATTTTAATTGTGGCTGGACACCAAATCTCTTTCTCAACCTTATGTGCTTTACACAGTCCTTTTGTAGGATTCTTGAGGAAGAATTTATCGTCCAGAAAATATCTTGTTTAGGTACCAGAATTCTCTTTTAAGTAAATTTCTAGTACACTATTTCCCGAGGAGAGGCAGTTCTATTATAAACTCGGAAGCTATCAATAAGACATTATTATCTTTATTCTTCCATTCCATTCAAGCTGTCCTATCTCGTCTAAACGCCTGGCGACAACTGGGACGCTCGTGTCCGGGATAACTCTTATTTCATATTTAGACACTTGTCTGAGATATGAAAACTCTTTATCTTTCCTAGACCACTACTGCTGTAGGTACTTGTCACTTATTGGTGTCCAAGTCTAGGATTAGATTAAAGAGGGGACATATAAATTACCCTAGACTAAAATACATATAAATTTTTGCAAGAAACACAGATTTTAAGTTGTGTTATGAGAACTCTTCTTGGTGGTACTGCTGGAAATTAGTTACCTATTGTTAACTAATTTTTAATTTGATGGTTATAAATGCTGGTTTGATTTAATATATGATTTTGTAATACTTTAGTATAGTTAAGACTATAGAAAGTATTTTTGCCTTAATTATTGTTTGTGAGTTAGAGATCTCATACTCGCTCAACGAACCACTATGGATATAATGGAAGAATCTGTAGAGTTGAATGAGTGGAGAACATTCTGGACAGAGTTAGCCATTGAGTGTGAACTCTCCGGAGAAGAACTGGATACTTTTGTTTCACAAAAGATGGAAAAATGCAGGATGAGAGAAGCAGAAAGAAAGGAAGAAATGGAGAGCAAAATACACGGAAGAGAATGTGGAACATGAGAGACAAAGACAAGAAAAATCCCTCCAGTGTAAGGAAGAACTGGAAACTAAGTTTCAACCTACAAAAATGGAATCCAGGGATAAACTTGAATCTAGGAATACTCATCAGGCCACTCCTTTGCCAGTTGCATCACCATCTTCAGTGGTAAATATAACTGCACCACACGAAGCCAAGTCTATGTCTCAGAATTCAGGCTCAGACAGAGCAGAGGTATGGATATCCAAACGGAGACATCTAGACTATCCTGAAAACAAGATTAAGCACAAGAGTGCTGATAATCTGAAGAGACCTTCCTCATCCTCAGCAAAAACTCACAACAGGCATATTAACAACAACCGCACCAACAACCTGGTAAATAGGATCGCTCAACCAAATAGGATCACTCAACGGAAAAGGATTACGCAACCCTATGGGAAGGGAAGGGATGTTCTTGAACATCACCTGTCGGCCCAACTTACATCAGTTAGACTGTATGCGCCGAGACCCAAACCCACAGACTTCATACAAAGCTAAGGTCCCTACCATGGATGGGAACTTGACGAAGGCCCGGAGTGGATACAGGGATTCTCAAAATGTGGAGACTGCCACAGTAAATGGAGAAGAAATCACCTGTTTGTATTATCAAGGTCTTGGGTGTGATGCCCTTGTTTCAGCCTCTGTTATCGACCTTGATCAAGTCACCGAAGAGGATGTTGAGGTAACAGCACCCATGATAATCAACAGAAGGATGATTTTGCCTTTAGCTTATGTAGAAGTTAGGTCGAACTTTGTAAACGGCAAAGTAAAGGCCGCAGTATTAGATGAACGAATTTACCCGATACCTCAAGGAGGGAAAATATATCATCTTAGGAGACTCAGCATGATCCAGAGATGGCGTGACTGAACAGGCTATGGAGACTCCAATGCCTAACTCATCTTCCAATATTTTCACTGAAAAAATGGAAGAGTGCAAAGGGGATGACCACCCCAGTGCACTTAATTCTGAATCAGTTTTGATAGTCTCACCCACTATCTGCGTGCAGAAAGTGAAGCCGGGCCAGAGTTTCTTGGTACCTGGTGGGATGAAACATGTTTCAGAAATATCTTCCTTTAACATGGGAGAAGCGGCTGTAGAGGAACAGGACTCTCAGGCACTAAGACTTCACTCAATTCCGATAACCTCACCCACTCTCTGGGATCAGAAAGTGAAGCGGGTCCAAATTTCTTTGGTACCTGGTGGGATGGAACATGTTTCAGGAATATCTTCCTTTAACACGGGAGAAACGGCTAAAGAGGAACATGAGCCTCAAGCACTTAGTCTTCAGTCAATTCCGATAACCTCACCCACTCTCTGGGATCAGAAAGTGAAGAAGGTCCAAATTTCCTTGGTACCTGGTGGGCAGGAACAACTGGCAGACTTATCTTTCTCTGTCACTGGAGAAACAGCGATAGAGGAACATACACGCTCTCATACCCGGGGAGATAGGTATGTGTCCTTAGGCAGGTCAAGTAATATGACTAAAATAAGGTTGTGTATGAGGTTGGCAACCTCATCACGCAAAACTATTTGCTATAGATCCAATTGTAAGCAGAGTGTAGGCTTTAGGGCAAGCTCTTTGCCAGGAGGCAAGCTTCAATGGAGGATCTATAAGGAGGAAAAGAAGAGGGGGATATTTTTGCGAGCAGGCTTGCTCAACCCACCTCAACTACTTATTGAAGAGGAAACGGATAGCCATGTGTGGATTACAGGCATACCGTTCGACAGAGGAAAAAGAGGAAATATTTGGATTGAAGGAATGGAGGACACGATACATGAATGTAGTGTCCGACATAAGAGAAGAGTCGGCTCGAACTTAGTTGGCCGTTGGCCGAACTTTCAAAAGGGGGCTTATGTCGTGGAACGACTTCTCACTGACTCTTTCTTCTGTCTATTATTTTTCTTCTTCTTAAAATCTCTCGCTAGCTATTCCCTTCAGATATCTTTTTCATTTCTTATAATGGAAAAGTCTCTCTAGATTTCACAGTATTTTACTAGCTCAGGATTCTCGGTCCAAGGTAATAAATTATTCACTTCGCCAGCAAAAGTCGAAGGTGGAACACGGTACAACGATTCGAACAGGAAGTCGACCGTCTTTGTTGTTCACGAACTGGACGCATGTAAAACAGCCGGAAACGATGGACGCTAGTGCGAATTGAAATGAAGGTAACTTGATACCCCTGGGACCAGAAGATGTATTTGCAACAATGCCACCCAAATCACAGCCCACCCCTGCCCGGGAACCAGCTGGAATTTTGGGAGGGAATTTTAAGAAGTCATTCTTCTTGTAACCATCGTTGGAAGCAGATGTGATTGTATGGGCCTCTGTCGAGGCTACTTTGCACTTGTTGCAAAATATCCTTAGTGAATTCGTTGAGCGAAGTAAGTAGATCTAATACTGCTGATTTTATAACATGAATAATCATATGTTTATCAACAGCTTGCTATTGCAGTAACTTTTTGTTAAAGTTTAAATGCATTTCATTTTCAGTGACAATAACTGTTATTTGCATCTTTACAGATCACTCAAACTAATGTATGAGTTTGCAAAGTTCCTAAACCTAATTAACTCCTGATCTTTATCTCACAGCCTGGCAGAAATAAGACAGGGTTAAAATAATTGATGTATATTATTGTTGTTACTTTGAGATTTGCATATTGATCCAAGCAAAATAGAAGTGTATTAGTGGTTCTTCTATTTTCTATTTCTTATAAGGCTTCTGTGTTCTCTGTCAAGACTACAAACTTGATAACAGTGTCTCAATCACTTCTTCTCACTTTGTCACATAAGGGACATTAATGTGTTTTTCATTATGGAAGGTTCTTTACATGTGTTTAATGCAATCCTATGCATATACCATGTTGTATGATTGAAGAACTATTTTATGTATGATTGAAGAACTATGCTGTTATCAGTTATATGAATGTTAATTTCTACAGGAACCAGGACTTTAAGAATGCTTGCAATTATTTAGCTATTTAATGAATCTACCACTTGACTGACAAAATGTAAGTCAGCAGTTCTCAGACCTTGGCAGGAATGACACCCCACCAAGTTAAAGCAGCATAGGAAACTATTACCCGGTGGTTCTCAAACCATTGTTGACAGTGACCCCAGAATTAAAATACTGCTCTATGGGCACTAGGTGAACCAGTGGTTCTCAACCATTTGATGACCCCAGCCCCTACCTCACAGTTTGTGAAACTCATTGCCACATGGGGAAAACCACTGCTGTAAATAAGCAGACAGCCAGATAGAGACTGAGAACTCAAGATACACTATAATGTCAGTTAAGAAGTGGTAGTTCATATCTAATAGATAACACAGTTACTAAATAGTAGTTAACCTTGTGGTAAGTTAATTTCTGATGGACGCTTACTGGCCATCAGACTTAGGAGATGACTGCTCTTGAAACCACTAATGGGATTTCAATTGTTTCCAGTCCACCCAGGTTGCGGTTACAAAGTACAAACCAGGTTGCGGTTACAAAGTACAAACCCAGGTTGCGGTTACGAGGTACTAACCCAGGTTGCGGTTACAAAGCAAAAACTCAGGTTGCGGTTACCAGATACCTAAACCAGGTCCAGGGTACAAACCAGGGTACAAGTCCATGGTACCCAAGATTATCCTTACCCACCATACCCTATCAAATAGGTTACCATACCCAACCATATCCTATCACCCAGTAACCATACCACACATCCCATAAGCAGAAGAGATATTCAGCAGAGGTGACTTACCCCATCCTTATCTGTGAGGTGCACTGAGTCCAGGGAAGCAAACTCTGACCCCCTCTGAACCCATAGAACTGTTTATGAGACCAAAGTGCTGGAGCATACCAAACCAAGAGAGTCCGAACCAAAATCATCTCCGCAGCTACTACAGGCCTTCGGAGAGTTGAGTATAATACCTACCAGCAACACTACCATAGAAAAGATCTCTGGTCCAAGTGATGACCAACACTAGTTGTTTTTTTTTAATAAACAGTAGAGCTAAATTTTTTTTCATATTTATATGTGTATATAAAAATGTAAGATTCCATACCCTTTTATCCAACTTTACATAACAGAGTCTGTTGTTATTTTTCTTGTTAACTTTATTTGGGTTGTATTTTGTTTTAAATATAAATCTACACCCTGGGGGCTCAGCCATAATTCAGTTAATTTCTATCGGGTCGGGATATTTTAATTGTGGCTGGACACCAAATCTCTTTCTCAACCTTATGTGCTTTACACAGTCCTTTTGTAGGATTCTTGAGGAAGAATTTATCGTCCAGAAAATATCTTGTTTAGGTACCAGAATTCTCTTTTAAGTAAATTTCTAGTACACTATTTCCCGAGGAGAGGCAGTTCTATTATAAACTCGGAAGCTATCAATAAGACATTATTATCTTTATTCTTCCATTCCATTCAAGCTGTCCTATCTCCGTCAAAATCCTCGCGACACTCTCTCTTTGCACTTTTTAAACCCAGGGGCAGCTGCTTCGCGCTGAGATGCAAGTGATTTTTGAGGCAATGATTTCCAGTATAAGCCAGTCTCATCGGCATTATACACATCATCGAGTGAATAGCCGCGTTCTTCCCAAAAAAGCCAAGAACGTTTCTTTAAAATTTTCAGCGGCAGTTGCATCGCTAGATAAAGATTCCCCTTGAATCTCCAATTCTCGTATGCCATGACGAGATTTAAAGTTTCTTAGCCATCCCTGGCTAGCCTTAAAGTCAGGAGGACCGTCAAGTTGATTGTTGAACTGAAGTGCCTTTTCACACAATAGAGAGCCAGAGATAGGTTCCTTTGCTTCTTCTTTGCACAAACCATATACACAAAGCCTCTCCCAATTTCAAATCTTTCGCATTTCTCATGGTTTTACGTTTCTTCGACCCATTTTCACTATCCAATGTCGATGCAAAACTCTTAATTTTATCCTTGTTACTTTTGATGTCAGAGACGGTAGCTTTCCCAACATTGAAAATCCTCGCAAGTGAATACACAGTTTCACCTTTTCCTAGTCTCTTGATAATTTCTGTTTTCGTTTCAATTGACAAAACATTGCGGTTCCTTTTATATGCTTTAGGCCTACTGGAAGATGCCATATCGCACAGAGAAATACTTGTACACCAAAATTATTCTGCTGTAGTAGTAAACACAATTATTTTAAGTTGAACTGTCTGTTTAGCCAGTGTTCTGCCTAGAACGCACACGTACGCTGGATTGGTAAACCAGATATTAACTGACTTTATGATCTAACTGACTTCCTGTACGTAAGTGACCGTCCATTAGCCCATCCCATCCTCTACAAATTGCTCGCATACATTTGAAGCTTACCGCATCAAAAGATTCAGAAATGTAGTCTAACGTGACTGGTGTCGCCTGATTTTTTTTTTTTTCTGGAAAAAGTGTTCGGATAATTGGATGTTCGGATAATTGGGGTTCGGATAAATGGAGTTCTACTGTACTGCAATTATTTCAAAGATTCTCAACACCAGACATCACCCTTACCAACCATCACCTTTACCATACTCCATCCATTATAACCCTCCATCCCACCTTTGGAAGCAAATTCGTTATCTGTGGATATCGCATCAATTGTGGATACGTTACACCAATCTTGGATTTATAAAATCGTGTTCAGATTCTGTGCCCTTTGTGGACACCTTATTCGAATAGTGAAGTTAATTTCAAAGCATTGGATTACGTTATATTTCTTCCAAGAGAACACCAGGATATAAGTTGTTTCCAACATTCACACCAAAGGAACAAACATTCATTTTCACACAAACAGTATTTCACATATTTGCCAGCAAAAGCCTATCGGGCCTGCCGGGAACTTTACAAACACAGTTCCTTCATAATCCTTTTTTCACTATTTGTGTAATATTTTTTTTCTTCTTTAAAATCATCAATTTGTTGTGAGTTTGTTTTCTCGTGATCATCTTTATTTTTTTTGCTGTAAAATCTTTATTGATTTATTTACATTTTAAAATTGAAATAAATTGAGTTAACCTCGATAGGATTGTTCGTTCAGTTCAGACTACCAAATCCTCAATCTAACTTTACTTCTTTACCCTACTATTTGTGAGTGACACAGTGTGTGCAAAAGAGTAATATTGTCGCCAGAGAAAACAAGAAGAGCTGTGTGTGTGGTTTTCTTAGTGAAGCACTCACTGACCCAGCCTGTGCATTCTGTCTATCTCTCTTGCACATCACTATCACACGTCCGTGTGCACTATTGCCCCTCACGCTATACAGCTGTCAAGCTTTACCTACTATTAATTAAAATTTCATGCGACATCTCCATTGTCTGGATGGGAGTGGTCTTCATCCCTGCAGTGATTAGTCTAAGGTCTGCATTTTTCACTTTTGCTAGACGTTCTGTGTTTGTTTTTGATGCCGTGGCTCAGGCTGACATTCCATATTCAATTACAGGCCTGACTGTGCCTGTATAGACTTTATTAAGGAATGCTGGTATTTCTCCCGCGGGCCGCGCCCCCCCCCCCTCCCCCCCCCCCCCCCCCCCCCCCCCCCGCCCCCCCCCCCCCCCCCAAAAAAAAAAAAAAAAAAACTTGTGCCGGTC
Organism: Oreohelix idahoensis; assembly: GCA_024509875.1. NCBI lineage: Eukaryota > Metazoa > Mollusca > Gastropoda > Stylommatophora > Oreohelicidae > Oreohelix > Oreohelix idahoensis. The sequence goes on from JAMPIV010009242.1 coordinate 370,372, forward strand.
AGTTTCTTCATAAGGCAGAGCTTCCATGTTGCTCTCTGTTCTACTGCTTTTAGGTGTGGCTTCCAGGTGAATCTCTTATTCAGCTTGACTCTCAGGTATGTTAGGTTTTCCTCATACGGAAGCTCACTTTCATTTATTTACAATTTGACCGTTTCTTGGAGATTTGACAGGGAGAAGCAGGTTGCTACTGTCATGGAGAGATTAATCTGTATTCCCCAGTCAGACGCCCATTTGCTGATGGTATTTAGTGGTACCTGCGTCCTGAACTTTGCAGTAGGCAGGTGTGCTGCGGTCCACTGACAGAAAATCATCTGTACGGAGAGCCCTGGAGATAAGCCTGGACAGTTTCTCTACAATATCATCGATATAAATGATGACGAGTGTGGGGAAGATAACTCTTCTTTTGTTAAAGAGCGACGCAATGGCTTAACGTTCCATCAAGTTTTATTCTTGCTGTACGGTATCGGAGGAAGGCCATTATCTAGTTGAATATTCTCCCTTCAATTTTGTTGTTGGCGCCTGAAATCTATCACGAGGGTCTACTAAGATATATATACTGGCGATTGTGATCTATGACAAGGGTCTCCGTAACTTCAATAACAAATGAATCACCACTTCCAGGTCTAATGGAAGGAACGACTTGTCATTTTGAAAAAAAGAAAACAAAAACCACGCAATTTTATCAACTGAATTTCAATAGAAAGTCTGGAATGTGTTGGAAAGTGATTATCAATGCTCCAAGTAAATTTTTTCTTTGTGCGCTGAATCTATATTAGCGCATGGGTGATTGAGTATGTTTTATATGTATATTTATCTTGCATTTATATGCAAGTGTCTGAATATATCGTTTGTTATGTGTAAGGGTGTACATGTATGTTTGCAAGTATGCATGTAAAATATGTGTGTGTGTGTATCTATGTACTATTCGAGTGCAGGAATATCAATTCGTGTGTGAGAATGAGAAATTGCTGAAGTTAAAAAAAAAAAAAACACACAAACAAACAAGTAAACTCACCTGTACCTGAACTTCCTGGCTCTAGGTGGGGCAGTTCGCACCAGTTTTGTAAATAGCACGCGGATGATATTAAGAAAGAATATAAAGTTTATCTGCAATGTAAAGAGGAATTATACTGACACTGAAACATATTTATAAACTCGATATCTTTTTCACAACAACGAACTGACATAAGTATCAAACACACAAAGGAAGCATCACATATCTCCGAGATGTAAATTTTTGTTTCACTAAAGAATCAGATACCTTCATCATTTTCGTTCGCTCTCACATAAACCACATCTATGTCTCATATAAACCACATCTATGTCTCACATAAATTTGGCCATATGTCCTTTGATTTCTATCATCGTTTTGGGAGATATGTTCTACAGTTTGTTTGTCTTATCCACATGGACAGATGCCCATTTTTTTTTTACTTTGTTGAATATATGATATTTGAGTCTGCAGTTGCCGATTCCACATCTATTTCTCCAATAAATTTGGCTAAATGTCCTTTGATTCTATCATCGCCAGACAGTGTTTCCATTAGCAGGGTTTGGTGAAAGTGATGCTGTCAATCTGATTATCTCATGGAGTCGACATTTTTTGGGAGACATGTTCTATTGCTTGCTTGTCTTGCCCACGTGGACACATGTCTGTTGGCTCTATTTTTAAAAAAATGTGTTGAACGTATAATATTTGCGTCTGCAGTTGCTGGTTCCCAGCGTGAAAATAAAGAATCCCTTCATATCTTCTAGGTAAGGAATAGATTGTTTCTGTTACGTCTGACTTGTGTGTGTTTTCTGTGCTGTTTTACTTTAACCATATTTTTGGTTAATGCTTGTATCATCTTCACGTGAATCAAATGGCTGAAACCACAATAAAACTGATTCATCTTTAGAAGAAATGAGGAATGTAAATGATATTCTTATATTATACAACTATTAAAAGTATAAATTACGAAGAAGAAAAAGAAGAAAAGTATAAATAAGGAGCTTATGAAAATAAATAAATAAAGATATCAATAAAATTACATTATTCAGTAGTGTAGTTTATTTGAATGAGATTACTCTCAACTGCTTATTCAACTTTTGCACTAGAATCATGATTGTTTGAAGATTTTAATCATTTTAAATGATATATGAATAAAAATATCAGAATACTTCGTAGACTGTCATATATCCTCATCATTTTTGTGTGTGCACCTTATTGTCTATAATAGAGCCGTCACTGTTCTTGGTCCCACTGCAAGAAGCCTGCTCCAAAGAGTGCACGTGCTCTTGCAGGGATAGTTTGTGCAGTAATCTGTTTTACGTGATGATGTTGCCAGCCCTATGCACAACCTCACATGAGTCGTCTCGTACAACATGGCCGAGGAAACAATGGTTCTAGGTCCTATTCTTTGTGTCTCCTTACAGACCCCCGGGAAATCCACGGTGTAGGCTTGGTTATATTAATGTTGCTGTATTTCTACATTCAAATACTGATCTCTGCTCAGTGTTGATTACACAATTGTTGTACACTGCTTTCGAATATTATTGTCTGTAACTGTTGAGTCACCCGTGTGTTACCGGGGCCCGAAAGGGGAGCAAAGAATAGTAACACTGTTCCCTGCAATGCATGTCGTAGAAAGCGACTAAGGAGGGTTGGGCATGGGGTTGGTTACCCCATCCTGTAAAAAATTTAAACCACAAAAAACTTCAACAAACAGGGACAAGTCAATTAAAGAAAACAAAACACAACCATCCAAGACAGGGGAAGATCCTCTCGCAGGGAGGCGTATGATGCAACACAGAGAAAGCCGAAAGGAGTCTGTGTTACTGACTAACCTTCTTTCTTCTAGGAGAACTTCCCGATTTGGCACCTGGAATGTTCGGACATTAAACTAACAAGGGAAAGTAGCAGCAGAAAAGAGGGAATATAAAATCGAGGTTCTGGGAATGTGTGAAACAAAGTGGAAGGCGGTAGACAAGAAGAAACTCATCACAGGTGAATTGGTGCTGTCCTCAGGACATGAAGATGAAAGTTCACACCACAGTGCTGGGGTAGCTCTTATGTTATTTAAAGAAGCACAGAAAGCACTCATTGAATGGGAAGCTGTTGGACCCAGAATAATAACAGCTACTTTTAAAACAGCTAAAAAGAAAATAAATGTAAATGTCATCCAATGTTATGCACCAACTAATGGCAAAGAAGAGTCTGTGAAAGAAGCATTTTATACTAGACTACAGGAAATTATGGAAAAAGTAAAAAGAAGAGACATCACAATTTTGATGGGGGACATGAATGCAAAGATAGGTACAGTCAATACCGGATTTGAAGAAGTCATGGGAAAACAGGGGCTGGGAATAATGAATGAAAATGGGGAACTATTCTCAAACTTCTGTGCTTCAAATCAACTGGCTATAGGAGGAAGCATGTTTCCACATAAGAGAATACACAAGGCAACATGGATATCACCAGACCATAGAACAGAAAATCAGATTGATCATATATGCATAAACAAGAAGTTTAGATCATCATTGCAGGATGTAAAGGTATATAAAGGAGCAGATGTGGCATCAGATCACCACCTTCTGATAGCCAAAGTAAAAATGAAACTCAAGAGATATGCAACAATGCAAAATTATAGACAACAATTTAATGTAGGACATCTAAGAAATCAAGAAACAAGAGACAAATTTGTGGTCACAATATCCAACAAATTCCAAGTGCTCCAACAGCTGGAAGATGTAAAGAATACAGAAGACTGTTGGCAGCAAATCAAAACTGTGTGGAATGAGACGTGTGAAGAAATACTGGGGAAAAGGGAACGGCAACAAAAAACATGGATAACAAGTAGAAACCATCAATAAGATAAAAGACAGAAAAAACTAGAAAGCAGATTTAAACACAAGCAAAACCAGAAGTTCCAAGCCAAGGCTCAAGAAGTGTACACAGAAGCAAACAAAGAAGTAAAAAAGAAGTATCAAAAGAGACAAGAGGAAGTATATTGAGGAGTTGGCAAGAGAGGCAGAAGATGCTGCAGCCAAAGGCAATATGAGAGAACTGTATAACAGCACAAAGAAGCTAACGGGGAAATACAAGCAAACAAGTTGCTTCATAAAAGACAAGAATGGAAAACTGCTCAGCAATATACAAGAGCAAATGAAGAGGTGGACAGAATATTTTGAGGACCTTCTCAATAGACCAGCTCCACAACACCCCCCCCCCCCCCCCCCCCCCCCCCCCCCCCCCCCCCCCCCCCCCCGGGACATCCAGCCAGCAGAAGAAGAGCTACAAATTAACGGTGAAAGATCAACGAAGGAAGAAATAAAGAAAGCCATAAAGCTTCTAAGAAATGGAAAAGCGTCTGGACCTGATGGCATTCCAGCAAAGGCCATCAAAGCAGATATCGACACGGCTACAGAGATGTTATATAAATTACTTGGTAAAGTCAGGAAAAAGGAAGAGATATCAGCAGAATGGAAGGAAGGATATCTGGTTAAGTTGCCTAAGACGGTAAATTTACCAGAGTGCACAAATTATAGAGGAATAATGCTGCTGTCAGTGCCAGGAAAAGTATTAAACAGGATTATCCTTGAGAGATTAAAAGAGTCCATAGACAAGAAACTGAGAGATGAACAAGCAGGTTTTCGACAAAACAGATCATGTACAGACCAGATAGCCACTTTGAGAATAATAGTTGAACAAAGTCTGGAATGGAATTCACCATTATACATCGGATTTGTGGACTACGAAAAGGCATTTGACAGTGTAGACAGAGAATCACTTTGGAAATTAATGAGGCATTATGGAGTTCTCCTGAAGATCATTAATTTAATAAAGAAAACATATGAAGACATGATATGCAGAGTTCTTCACGAAGGACAGCTTACAGAACCGTTTGGGATAAGAACAGGAGTGCGACAGGGATGCCTCTTGTCTCCATTTCTTTTCTTACTAGCAATAGACTGGGTTATGAGATCATCGACAACACACAACAAAAATGGAATCCAGTAGACTCTAAAGCAGTTGGATGATCTGGATTTTGCTGATGACTTGGCTCTTCTGTCCCATAACCGTAATCAGATGCAGGACAAATTGAAAACACTCGATGAGAGGTCACAGCAATTGGATCTGAAAATACACAGGGAAAAGACAAAAATAATGAGAATAAATGCAGGTAATGATAACAGGGTTGAACTTGAAGAAACACCAATACAAGATGTAGAATCGTACACATATCTTGGCAGTAATATAGACAAAGTTGGAGGGACAGACAGTGATATCAAAATAAGAATACAAAAAGCAAGAGGAGCTTTCATTGCATTGGGAAACATATGGAGATCAAAAGAAATCGGATCCAACACGAAAATAAGAATCTTCAACTCAAATGTGAAGTCAGTCCTATTGTATGGCTCTGAGACATGGAGAACAACAAAGACAACTACCAAAAAGCTACAGACTTTCATAAATGGGTGCTTGCGTAGAATAGAGGGATTAAAATGGTATGACAAGGTTACCAACGTGGAACTGATGACAAGAACTGGACAAGTGCCAGTGGAACAAGAGATGAGAAGAAGACGATGGCGATGGATAGGACACACACTGAGGAAACCTGTTGATAGCATTACAAGGCAGTCCTTGTTCTGGAACCCGCAGGGCAAGAGAGGCAGAGGTAGACCAAGAAGCACATGGAGAAGAGAGCTGGAAACAGAGGTGAAAATGATGAGGAGAACGTGGAAAGAACTTGAGACGATGGCACGTGACAGGAGGACGTGGTATGTGTTTGTTGAAGGCCTATGCTCCTTTGGGAGTGGAGGGTTATGAATGAACTGTTGAGTGTTTTATTCACTGCTTTCAAACGTATACATAATTGTTGACTTGAGATCTTCATACATTGCTTTGTAATATCAGTGTCTTTTGTCATTGAATCTTGAGTCTTGAGACTCAGGCAGGTCGTACAAGGTGACTGATATTTGGATATACTTTGGATTTGCAACCTCAACATGTAAACACATTGTCACAGAGACCACCGCTGCAAGAGGATGCGACTGATTAGTGCAAGGGAACCAGCTGCAATGGTGGCTTCCTGCTCCTTGAAAGAGCACAAAGGAACATGATGATGATGAGCTTTATAAACTGCTCCCAGGTATCGATATGGCTACTGCTAACCCAGGTATCGATATGGCTACTGCTATCCCAGGTATCGATATGGCTTTCTGTTGCATTAAATGGGTGTTTGCTTATGTGAGGTTCCCGGGGGGAGGGGTCATTGACGGTACAAATAAGGAATATGGCTACTGCTACCCCAGGTATATCGTAAGAGGTGACTAATATGAGGTAGTCCATGAGAGCTGGCACCGTATCATGCCGTAAGAGGTGACTAATATGAGGTAGTCCATGAGAGCTGGCACCGTATCATGTCGTAAGAGGTGACTAATATGAGGTAGTCCATGAGAGCTGGCACCGTATCATGTCGTAAGAGGTGACTAATATGAGGTAGTCCATGAGAGCTGGCACCGTATCATGCCGTAAGAGGTGACTAATATGAGGTAGTCCATGAGAGCTGGCACCGTATCATGTCGTAAGAGGTGACTAATATGAGGTAGTCCATGAGAGCTGGCACCGTATCATGCCGTAAGAGGTGACTAATATGAGGTAGTCCATGAGAGCTGGCACCTCATCATGTAAAAAACTTGCTACATAAACCACAACTGCAGGAGCACATGGACACTTTGATGCAGGCTTCCTGCAAGGTGACCAGAAGCAGTAGTGGTTCTATGCTCCATAAGGAGCGAAAAAGGAGAAGAAGAGGAACAAAATGAAGGTATTTAAAACACTGATTTTTCATGTAGCGAAGCATTGCCTTAGGACAAGGATACGACGCCTCAGAGAACGGTCACACACACACGTGTGAAAACCACTGAATAATTGTTTCATTTTCTTAAGTGGATTGTGTATCAAGGAGATGCACTAATAATAAAGTGAGTACTCACAACAGCTATTGCCACTTGAGGACCTTTGAGGATCCAGAAAAACGCCTGAGTCGGGTGTGTATTCCAACAACTGAGGAAAGAAATGAGACATCTACCTTCGTCGTCATCATCTCAGTATTATAGTTTGCATATCAAACTGCACCGCTTAAGACAGTGAAATTCTTTTGTGATGTCAAACTAACCTGTAGGGAAATTATTATAATCTAAGACTATACAAGACACAGTACAACTGTGGTTTCCTCTGCCATCCGTTGGTTTGTGTACGGGAGTCTCTGATAGCTGACGATTGAGTCCATCCCACAAGGCAGTGGGAAGGGGAGAGGCTAAGAAGTCTTCATCTCGCCGGTTGTCATGTCATAAAGCTTCAGAGGTGTCTTATACTGAAAGCTGCCGAAATCTAATACATCAAACACAAAATCATAAATAAGTTACACAAATAAATATATGCGCATTTTCTCTGCACGCATTATTCATCTGGTAGATAAACCATGAGTAAACCTTCCCCAAAGCTGGAAAAACAGAACAGAACCAATTCAAACACACTTCTTCCCAAGTAGCACACAAGTGGATGACACTTGTGATCAAATCCCAAGGGGACGTGGCACTCATAGAGTGTCAAGATATTGAAGGGTGCAAACACTTTGACGGAGAAAACAGCTCTGATGGTCAGATTATCCCAGAGTATGTCGATGTCCTGAAGTGTCCCATCATATGTCTTGACTGGGGAATAGATATATTGATCATAATTTCTCTTTCTCTCTCTCCTCCCTCTCCCACCACTAGTGTATCGCTGTCCTGTAGTGCCCTATCATTGTCTTGACTGGGGAATAGATTTATTGATCATAATTTCTCTCTCTCCTCCCTTCCCCACCACTAGTGTATCGCTGTCCTGTAGTGTCCTATCATTGTCTTGACTGGGGAATAGATTTATTGATCATAATTTCTCTCTCTCCTCCCTTCCCCACCACTAGTGTATCGCTGTCCTGTAGTGTCCTATCATTGTCTTGACTGGGGAATAGATATATTGATCATAATTTCTCGTTCTTTATCTCCCCCCTCCCCCACCACCTAGTGTATCGCTGTCCTGTAGTGTCCTATCATTGTCTTGACTGGGGAATAGATATGACATCATCATCAGTTTTCTTGTCTGCTCCTTGAAGGAACACGACGCCACCACTGCACCTAGCAATAGCACGCTATAGCCAGGAGTAGTTTTTTGTAGCAATTCTTTTCAATGATGAGGTTGCCAGCCCCATGTACAACCTCTTATTAATCCCTTGTACGACATTGTCTGAGGGTGCCGTAGTCTTTCTATGTCTCTTCAGAAACCCACGGAAACTGCACGGCGCGGGGAACAACTATGATAATAATAACACATAAGGAAGGGAAACCCGAGGCCTGAAAACATACCTTTATGTTTGTCTAATATTAATTTACTGTTTACAGGCCTCGGGTTTCCCTTCCTTATGTGTTATTAATGTTCATACAATACCAGAAACCTACCCTCTGTTCTATACTACTGTCCTTAAGTCTTCTATTATTTACTGGACACAGTATCAAGGTCTTTGTCTTGTTTGGACTGACATATACTGCAGAATAGAGGAACAACAGAAGTGATTGCGTCATTAATAGGCTGAGGTGCCCATTGTAAACTTCCGGTGTTGTCTTGTGTTTCGCACTGATGACCGGTCAGTAAAGCATCCTTTTTTGGGGATGCCTAGCTGGCCGTGAGGTTAATGTGATTCGCTTGTATAGCTAGGCGGTGTTGTCGTACGGAAGGTACGGGGTTCGAACCCTGGGTAAGCCACTCACGTCTGTTGTTTTTCTGTTGTCTAAGTGTTCTACTTCTTTATTTCTTACGAGTGCCTGAAAACATACCTTTATGTTTGTCTAATATTAATTTATATGATAATAATAACTCTCTCGCACCGCCCCCCGCCCCTCCCCCCTATCACCAGTGTGTCATTGCTCTACAGTGTTCTATCAATACCTTTGGATGGGTATGAAAAACAAATCGAATAAAGATGATTCGTCTTATGGGGACAAAAGACAAAGAAAATAGCCAACGTTGCGGCCACAAGGCCTTCTTCAGGGGAAGCAAAGAAAGTGAGGGCTAGATAGGACACATAAGAATCTAAATAAATATAAAAATAAAACTAGGGTACTACCCTAAAGGCAGATAAGACCTAGCACGCCGGGCGAAGAGAGAGTGCGTCACCAGAAAAGGAAATGACTGCCACTTCCGGATGTAAACAGTACATACTAAGAAGCTAAAAAACGAAACTGAACAAGAAACGACCCAAACGTAATGATAATGAGGACTGGAGTTAGAAAAGGACAGAACGAGTTGGAGATAAATAAATATTTAATTAAAAATCAAGACATATTTTTTTTTTAAATTAATTAATTTATGGGCGACGGAGAAATAGAAAAATTGAATTAGAGTTGAAATGGTCAAAATAGAATTGGAGTGCAGAGTGTAACCTCAGACAAAGGTATGTAGGGTGTTAAGACCCGCTGGTTTTAGACGATGGATAAGACGTTGCTCAAGCTGGACTCGGCTAGCAGTGTCAGAGGAGCAGGATCTGATCGCAGTGACCTGGATGTTGATAGGAACATGGTGGTCAGGACCATTAAAGTGTAAGGCAACTGGTGTGGATTTTTGCTGTGAGATGTCATTAAGGTGCTGGCTGAATCTGTCCCCAAGTCGTTTGCCTGTTTGGCCAATATAGGTTTTGCTGCAACGCTTACATATGATTGTATAAATGCTATTGCGCGACCCACACGTGAAGCTGATAGTGAGGGTGAACGTGGCCTCAGAAAAAGTCACCTTGTGGGTTTGGATGACATACTTGCACGTCGTGCATCGTGTCCGACCACAGGGTAGTGTGCCAAAGTGAGTGACACTCTCAGTTGGAAGACGGCTGTGAACAAGGAGATCCTTAAGGTTCTTGTCGCGTCTATATGCCACCAAAGGTGCCCCACCGAATACTTTGCGGGTCACAGAATCTGCTTGGAGGATGGGTAAGTGGCGGAAAAGGTTCTTTTTGACTGCAGTGCTGTGAGGGTGATGTCCGGATTAATTTGACTCTATCCGAAGTGGATTTGTAGTGGGGTTTGAGGGCCTCCTGACGGGAGATGGGGAGAACGTTGTAGGATGGAGGTGAGAACATGTTCCGGATAAAGTCTGTTACGGAAGAAATCCAACATCTCATTGGCTCGGAAGTGGAAGTCATTGTCGTCTTGGCACAAACGGCGGAGGCGAAGAAGTTGGGAAAATGGAAGGGAGTCACGACAAGCCCAAGGATGAGAAGAGGTATACACAAGGTAGCTGTGGGCATCTGTCGGTTTTTAGTATACTGAGGTATAAAGGCCGGAGGGCGTGATAGTAATAATAATGTCAAGAAAGTTGACTGATACTGTGGAGATGAGGGAGGTGAACTTGATGGTAGCGTGGAAGTGGTTGACGAAGTTGATGAAGCGGGATAAATCAGCCCTGACATATCTTGAGACCTATGCCATCATCGATATATCTGCGATAAATTCCGGGGAAAGGACCAGAGTATTGCTGCGATATCTGATGCTCCAAATGGCCCATTGTCACATATGTATGTAAATAGTGCAGCAGTGTCCCGTCCACCTTGCTTCCCCATCTTAGGTTTATAATTTTTGCTACGCAAAAACATACAATTCGCTGACGAAATTCACTGACTGTAGACGCACCTTTGAAGCCACGCCTATTTATTCTGTTTACAGGCTGACAAGCGTTTACTTGCGTTTGTACAGGCTAAGATAACAGCCAGCGAAAGCATAATTCGCTTATCATAAATTATCACGCGAGCTGATTTGGTAATTAGCATTGCTGACAGACAGGAGCGCGCGGATAGATAATTGGGTTCTTTGATCAGGGGATATAATAAAATTTACCGACCTCATTCGTTGTCCGTGATCCCAGGGGAGGTAATCTCTGATCTATAGCAGAGAGACGAGATCAAAGACGGACCGTTCGCTGAGCGACGTCTATGTCCCTGGTCGGCATCGGTGAGCAGAAAATCTTTATCTCGGGAGCCGAACGAGTTGATTTTCCTGATATGACCATAGGCGCGATTTCTCGCATCAGTTAGTGAAAATAACAGTTTTTCCGTCCTTCCAAAGTCAGTTTATCTAGTCGCTACAGAATTTTTGGAAACATCTAGCTCGCCATTGTAAAAAGTGGATTATTTAGATTCCGTGGAGATTGTTTCATTTTTTCTGTTTTGCGGTAATATATATTAGCATTTAAGTGATTTAATGTGTTAAGTTCCTCATTATAATTCACCGGGATTTTCTGTGTGTTAATTGACTAGCGTATTAAATAACATATAGCTAATTTTGCCAACTGTAATGTAAATGTACGTAACTAATCACTATCACCCAGAAAGAGATGTTTTATTTGACTGATAAATACACTAGGCGACTGACTATTGACGGAATATAAATTTACCTCTAATTCATTACGTGTAATTGTGTAAGTGACTAGTGTAATATCATGTGGTGAAACAAATAGCTAGTAATGACAAGCGATATTTGTAAAGTAGTCATAACTAAATTATCACTGATATTGTGCGCTGACAGTTTACTGGGGCGGGAAGGGGAAAAGGCGCATACCTTAAAACCCAACCCGTAACAGGTGAGTGAAGCGTGATAAGATAGGCTAAGACCTGTGTGCTTTTAATTTAATTAAATGACGAACGAACGAACGAACTTTATTTTCGAAGGGTTGAGAATTGGGCACGCAGGCCCGTCTAACATTCTGCCCTTTCACTCTCATTAATCTTCCATACTATATCCTTTTATTCCCACGTATTACTTTAAGCATTAATTTAAAGGCATGCAACATTATAAAGTTAACATAACAGCATTCATTTACAGTATACAATCATAATTTTTTTTTAAAAATGAGTAGCCTAGGTTTTTTTTTTTTTTTAAATAAACAAGATAGTGACTGAAGAAAAATAATAATAATAAAAAAATAAAATAATATAAACAAAACAATAAATAAATAAGTTATGTATACCGACACTCACTTATGCGGTCAAAACGTCTAATGTAGTATTTTTGAATGTGTCATCAATCCTCAATACAAAAATTACAAAAACACATTCTCGCTTACATCCATACATTCTTGGCGGAAATTGAAATAATAATAATAACACTTTCTTGCGCACTTCTGTAGCAGAAAAAGTCTTTCAGCAGTTTAAAAAAAAAAAAATAAAAAAAAATAAAAAATAAAAAAAATTATATCTGCATGTACATCACCCATTTAAGCAAACGGAAACATTCACATCTCTAAAGTACAGTGGTATGCGGGTACATTCTCACATACATTACATTATATAATAGTATTACATGGATATAAAACAAATTATTCCCATTAAAAACGAGCGGAAGAGGAAAAGAAATGTTGACCTATGGATGAGATGTTGACAGGCAAATGATGTTTCTATGGGGGTAGATAATCAGTGTTTAGGAAGTGTTTGAAAAGTGCTTTGTTAAATGAATATTGTGTAGGTAGGCTTTTTTAGGTGGTGTGGAAGGCTGTTCCATAAGTAGGCTCCAGAGTAGGCTAGACTCTGTTTGAACAGGTCGATCCTAGGTTTGGGCAGACGTAACTGATGTAATTGTAGTCCCTCTCTTCTACTGGTTTGAAACAATGATCGTAGGTACGGTGGAGCATTGTTTGATAGAATTGCGTGGGTCAGCTTGGCTTTGTTGTAGAGAAGACGTTTTTTCAGGGACAATATTGTGGGTTCTTTTCCTGTCCTTGTGTGTGATATCGTGCGATTATCGGTGATCAGACGTATTGCTCTCTTATGCAGGGAGTGCAGTCTCTTTGAGGTGGAAGCAGGGCAACCATCCCATAGTGTAGAGCAGTAATCTAGATGTGTCTGTATATGTGAGGTGTAGAACAATAGTCTAGTGTCTGCGTCTAAGAAGTGTTTTATTTTGGCTAGCTGGTACGTCTTTTGAGCTAAGTGTTTGGTTAAATTCCGTACATGACGGAGTGGATAAGAGATCTTAACCGTACGCGTGACAGGATAGGATATTGAAATTGTGATTAAATTTTTTGGTTTCTCCTAAATCTAGTACTGACCACAAACCAGCCTGCCAGCGGTCTAAGTCTAAATACAACCAGTAACAATTCTTAGTCTTTATCGAGTCTTCGAGGTTGACCTGTGCGGTCCTCTTGCTTCATTCAGAGAGAGAGTCCAAATGTATAGACAATAAGAATTAATTATAACAGGAGACACCAAATATCCAGATTTCTTCCATTCAATTATATCAGCCCACTGAGGCGAAATATCTAAACATAACGTTGTTCCCGACTACTGACCATTGTGTTGTCAAGTGGATTTATCCACAATGATTTACCTACCAGACATTTCCTTTAACTATTGGAAGTACTAACTACTGTCCACTGTGAACACTCGATCTTGGTAATTATTTTGCTACCTGAACTACCTGACGTGAAATTATCATATCCAATAATCACCACCAAAGTAAGCGTTCCCCATTAGGAGGATTAATTATTCGTGGAGGAACGGGGGCTCACTTCGGCGAAACACCACACTGGATTTGTTACATGTACCTTGATGATATGTTCAAGATGTTGTTAAACAACTAGTAGGTAAGCGAGATTGTATGTGGCCATAGACAGACAGAGTGTGAGTAAAGAGGAGTGAATATTTCTATTTGTATAATCATTGTACCCACTTTTTTTTTGTTTGTTCGCTAATACTATTATTTTTACAGGATAGATTAACTAGGAGCTCTGTTCTTTACGTTATCGTCTATGTCTATACCCTAGCGCTAATCTTTGACCTTTTGGGGTTATTAACTTTCTTGCGGGATTTTTTCTCAACAGAGGGGATTGCACTTATGGGTTTTATTTTCCAAATTCTGTAACCTATGATTTCACTAATATATATATGTTTGATGTTGTGAACAGTTTATATGATAATAAACTAAACAAAACTTAATTACTTGTGTTGGTCAGCTCAGCCCATATTCATACTCCATTTAATATATAGTTTTCACGTTTGTGTGTCTTGTCGTCACTTAACTGTGTGTGTGTGTGTGTGTGTGGTTAAACGTATATGTTTTATGTACGGAGAGGAGGATTGTCGGATAACAAATTACAGTCGTAAAGATAGGCTGGACTAGAGTATCTTCTCAATCCAGGGACAGATTCTACCTTTAAACTATTTACTCGTGAAAATCTATTTCTTATACCTTATTTCTCACTGAGTTACCACCTTTTCAGTTCTTTTCAGACGGGACCAAATCTATGTTAAATACCTATCTAAATTTACGACACCCATGAAAAGGTAGGCATAGCTAGGACCCATCATCATTCCCACAGCAACACCACTAATTTGGTCGAAAAACTGACCATAGATTTCAAAGGAATTTAGTTGAAGGACCAGTTCAGCAAAACGGAGAAGAGAGTAAGTTGGATATAGAAGGACAAGTGCGCTGGGCAAGAAAAAAACCGAAGAGCTCGGAGACCATCAGAGAACGAACGAACGAACGAACGAACGAACGAACGAACGAACGAACTTTATTTTCAAAGGGTTAAGAATTGGGCACGCAGGCCCGTCTGACATTCTGCCCTTCCTCTCTCTCTCATCATATATACTATATCCTTTCATCCTCACATTTACTATAAGCATAATTAAGGCATTTTATCATTATAAAAGTAATATTACATTTGCAATAATCATCATCACCCGTGTGTTACCGGGGCCCGAAAGGGGAGCAAAGAATAGTAACACTGTCCCCTGCCAAGCATGTCGTAGAAAGCGACTAAGGAGGGTTGGGCATGGGGCCGGTTACCCCATCCTGTAAAAAAATTTAAACCACAAAAAACTTCAACAAATATGGACAAGTCAAATAAAGAAAATAAAACACAGCCATCCAAGACAGGGGAAGGTCCTCTCGCGGAGGGTATGATGCAACACAGAGAAAGCCGAAAGGAGTCTGTGTTGCTGACTAACCTTCTTTCTTCTAGGAGAACTTCCAGATTTGGCACCTGGAATGTTCGGACATTAAACGAACAAGGGAAAGTGGCGCAAGTGGCAGCAGAATAGAGGAGCAGATGTGGCATCAGATCACCATCTTCTGATAGCCAAAATAAAAATGAAACTCAAGAGATATGCAACAATGCAAAATTATAGACAACAGTATAATGTAGGACAGCTAAGAAATCAAGAAACAAGAGACAAATTTGCGGTCACAGTATCCTACAAATTCCAAGTGCTCCAACAGCTGGAAGATGTAGAGAATACAGAAGACTATTGGCAGCAGGTCAAAACTGTATGGAAGGAGACATGTGAAGAAATACTGGGGAAAAGGGAAAGACAACAAAAAGCATGGATAACAACAGAAACCATCAATAAGATAAAAGACAGAAAAAACAAGAAAGCAGAGTTAAACACAAGCAAAACCAGAAGTTCCAAAGCCAAGGCTCAAGAAGTGTACACAGAAGCAAACAAAGAAGTAAAAAGAAGTATCAAAAGAGACAAGAGGAAGTATATTGAGGAGTTGGCAAGAGAGGCAGAAGATGCTGCAGCCAAAGGAAATATGAGAGAACTGTATAGCAGCACAAAGAAGCTAACAGGGAAATACAAGCAAACAAGTTGCCTCATAAAAGACAAGAATGGGAAACTGCTCAGCAATATACAAGAGCAAATGAAGAGGTGGACAGAATATTTTGGGGACCTTCTCAATAGACCAGCTTCACAAAACCCGCCGGACATCCAGCCAGCAGAAGAAGAGCTACAAATTAACGGTGAAAGACCAACGAAGGAAGAAATAAAGAAAGCCATAAAGCTTCTAAGAGATGGAAAAGCGTCTGGACCTGATGGCATTCCAGCAGAGGCCATCAAAGCAGATATCGACACGGCTACAGAGATGTTATATAAATTACTTGGTAAAGTCTGGGAAAAGGAAGAGATACCAGCAGAATGGAAGGAAGGATATCTGGTTAAGTTGCCTAAGAAGGGAAATTTACAAGAGTGCACAAATTATAGAGGAATAATGTTACTATCAGTGCCAGGAAAAGTATTAAACAGGATTATCCTTGAGAGATTAAAAGAGTCCATAGACAAGAAACTAAGAGATGAACAAGCAGGTTTTCGACAAAACAGATCATGTACAGACCAGATAGCCACTTTGAGAATAATAGTTGAACAAAGTCTGGAATGGAATTCACCACTATACATCGGATTTGTGGACTACGAAAAGGCATTTGACAGTGTAGACAGAGAATCACTTTGGAAATTGTTGAGGCATTATGGAGTTCCCCTGAAGATCATTAATTTAATAAAGAAAACATATGAAGACATGACATGCAGAGTTCTTCACGAAGGACAGGTTACAGAACCGTTTGGGATAAGAACAGGAGTGCGACAGGGATGCCTCTTGTCTCCATTTCTTTTCTTGCTGGCAATAGATTGGGTTATGAGATCATCGGCAACACACAACAGAAATGGAATCCAGTGGACTCTGACTAAGCAGTTGGATGATCTGGATTTTGCTGATGACTTGGCTCTTCTGTCCCATAGCCGTAATCAGATGCAGGACAAATTGAAAACACTTGATGAGAGGTCACCAGTCCTATTGTATGGCTCAGAGACATGGAGAACAACAAAGACAACAACCAAAAAGCTACAGACTTTCATAAATGGGTGCTTGCGTAGAATAGAGGGATTAAAATGGTATGACAAGGTTACCAACGTGGAACTGATGACAAGAACTAGACAAGTGCCAGTGGAACAAGAAATGAGAAGAAGACGATGGCGATGGATAGGACACACACTGAGAAAACCTGTTGATAGCATTACAAGGCAGTCCTTGTTCTGGAACCCCCAGGGCAAGAGAGGCAGAGGAAGACCAAGAAGTACATGGAGAAGAGAGTTGGAAACAGAGGTGAAAATGATGAGGAGAACATGGAAAGAACTTGAGATGATGGCACGTGACAGGAGGACTTGGCATGTGTTTGTTGAAGGCCTATGCTCCTTTGGGAGTGGAGGGTTATGAATGAATAATCATCATAATTAAAGTACGTTTTTAACATTAAAAAAGAATAATAATAATAATAATGAATGTAAAAATAAAATAAATAAAAAGAAACATTAATAGATAGATAGATAGATAGATAGATAGATAGATAGATAGATAGATAGATAGATAGATAGATAGATAGATAGATAGATAGATAGATTGAACGAACGAACTTTATTTTCAAAGGGTTTAGAATTGGGCACGCAGGCCCGACTAACATTCTGCCCTTCCTTTCTCTCTTCTTCCATAGTTAATCCATTTATTCTCACACGTATCCTAAATGTTACTTAAATAATAAAATAACAAAAAAGTACAATAAAATAAAATCCCAACATTGTAACAGTACAATAACAGTTACACAGATTTACAGATGCGTATCATAATTTATACTAAACAGGACAAAATTAACTTTAAAACCTACCTATGATGTTATGTAATTATTTAAGAACATAACGAAATTAGAGTGGCATATAATCTGCACTCATGATGTATTTGAAAAGTCTGTGATTGAATGAATATGGACTAAGAGTATGTTTTAAGTCGTGTGGAAGAGTATTCCACAGATGAGCAGCAGAAAAAGCTAAACTTTTCTTGAATAAGTCGAGCCTAGGCTTGGGCATGTGTAATTTATTTAAGCGTTGACTGCGTCTTCCGCTGTATTTGAAAATAGGCCACAGATACGTTGGAGCATTCTGTGACAAGATTTTGTGAATAAATTTGGCTTTGTTGAAGAGAAGGCGCTTTCTTAGTGGTAATATGTTAAGATATGTATATGCGTCTACACACTGTGTGAGGTTTTTGTCTGAAATTAGGCGCACTGCACGTTTTTGTAATGAATAGAGTCTTTTAGTGTTGGACATGGTGCAGCCATCCCAAATTGTGGAACAATAGTCTAGATGTGTTTTATCTGGGATGTATAGAACATTTTTCGTGTCTCATCTAGGAAATGTTTGATTTTAGCTAACTGGTAAACTTTTTGTGCCGTTTGTTTGGTCAGTGCTTGTACATGCGAATTCCAACTTAAATGTTGGTCAATTATGAGTCCTAGTGTTTTATATTCATTTACATTTTCAATTAAAGAGGTTCCAATGTAGAGCTGAAGTGTTGTTTTCGGCGAGTTTTGTAAGAGAGGGGAATGGAGGTATACAGAGAACAGACGTCTAACAAGAAAAGGCGGTAGGAGTGTTCTGCTGAGAGTCGGATAGAGGAGAAAGTTATAAGAGCATGATTAGTGTCTTTGACAAAGGAGGGAAGATTCTCAACGATAGGCAGGAAAATGTTATCGAGGAAGTCAGAGATGTGTTCAGTAGGACTGGAACAGGCCGAGACAATGGGTCTGCCAAGGTTGTCGATCTTATGAATTTTGGGGAGCATGTAGAATACAGGCTTCCCCAAAGAACTTTCATGAATCCTAAGATGCGCTGGGGGACAGAGCCTTACTGGTGATGAGCAGAACGACCAGGGTGGCAGCCGTGGGCATTAAGGGGCAAGTTGACGACAGAGCGAAAAATACAAAATAGTGGGTTTTTTTCGTCAAAAAAGATCGACTTCTTACACTAGTCAACAACCAAAATGTACCAGAAATGAAAATAGCTGATCTTAACTAATTTTGGTGTGCTGAAAACGAAAATGACATTAAAAAATGTTGATTGGCTCTAGTTTTCAAGATATATGCTACTAGTTTATTTAATTACGGTCAATTTATATATATGACGCAACTGTTGTGGGCGATTGCATAATTTTTTCTAATGACCAATAAAAATGTAACTAGAAGTTGATGATGCAATCCTACCTATGATTACATCACCTTTGTGTATAAATATCTTATCTCTGATACAATTTTGCCATTAGTTAGTGCATTTGTCCTTATCAAAAGTATCGTAGTTAGAAATGCCTAGGACATGTGTGAACAGTGCTAATAATTTCTGTTATATATGTGGTGGGGTGACATTTCTATCACAAAAACGAAATATAACTCAAGTGATTAAGAAGGCACACAGTTTGTATTTTGGCTGCAGAATAGGAGATCAAGATAAGAGCTGGGCGCCACACATATGCTGCAATACATGTGCAGCACATCTTAAACTGTGGTTGACTGGCAAAAGGCAAGCTATGCCTTTTGCAGTCCCAATGATTTAGAGAGAGCCCACTGATCATCTCAACAACTGTTACTTTTGCATGGTCCCTCCAACTGGGAAAAGCATATCAAAGAAGAAAAAAAATGGACTCTGGAATATCCAAATATCCCCTCTGCAATACGTCCGGTACCACATGGCGATGACCTACCAGTTCCCAAAGTGCCAGAATCATTTTCAGCTGCTTCCACTGATGAAGAAGAGGATATTGGTGGTCCTGAACCATCAACCTCTAGCGACCAAGATTTTGAGCAAACTACATCCACTAAACCACACTTAATAACCCAAGGTGAACTGAATGATCTTGTAATAGATCTGAATTTACCGAAGAACAAGGCGGAGCTTTTGGGTTCCAGATTGCAACAGTGGAATCTCCTGGCAGAAGATGTTACAATTTCTGTGTATAAGAACCGCCAGAAGCCGCTTATTACATTCTTTTTCAAAGAGGGTGACCTTTCTGCGTGCCACAACATTTCTGGTTTAATGGCAGCCCTCAAAATCAATTACATACCGGAAGAATGGAGGCTTTTCATTGATTCATCCAAGACGAGTCTTAAAGCTGTTTTGTTGAATAATGGTAATGTGTTACCGTCAATTCCAGTTGGTCACGCAGTTCATATGAAAGAAACTTATGAAAACATTAAGCAGCTTTCGAAGTGTATAAACTACGATCATCATCATTAGTCACTTTGCGGTGACTTAAAAGTGGTCGCTCTTTTGCTTGGACTACAGGGTGGATACACCAAGTACTGTTGCTTTCTCTGTGAGTGGGATAGCCGTGCACGAAGTGACCATTACATCAGAAGACATTGGCCAATCAGGCCGTCATTGCAGCCTGGCAGTAAGAACGTTGAGAACCCAGCACTTGTCGACACCAGCAAGATTTTGTTGCCACCCTTGCACATTAAGCTGGGTTTAATGAAAAACTGTGTCAAGGCAAGGGAGAAAACAGATGAGGCTTTCAAATACCTCATCAGAACATTTCCAAGACTGAGTGAAGCTAAAATAAGAGAGGGAGTATTTGTTGGTCCGCAAATTTGAAAACTTCTTCATGATGACGAGTTTCTTTGCGTGTTGCATGGCAAGGAAAAAGCAGCATGGCTAGCATTTAAGTCAGTGGTGGACAATTTTCTTGGAAACATTAGATCTGATAATTACAATGAAATTGTAGAAAATCTCCTTCTGAAGTATAAGAGTCTTGGCTGCAACATGTCTTTGAAAATTCATTTTCTGGATTCTCATCTGGATTTCTTTACGTCAAACTGTGGAGAGGTCAGTGATGAGCATGGTGAACGATTTCCCCAGGACATTGCTGCTATGGAGACAAGGTATCAAGGCAATTGGAGCCCTTCAATGCTTGCTGATTACTGTTGGACTGTGACAAGAGACACCTCATCGATTGACTACAAGAAGCAAGCAAAGAGAGCTGTAACAGCGACTGAACAATGACGGAATGGGTTCAAATGTGCCTTTTTAAAACATGATATGTGAACTTTAAATAATGTTTTTATTTTTTCTATCATTTTATGTTGAAATATCAATTAATTGAGTATGTAACCACAACTTTTATAATGCTAAAGTAGAAAGACTAGCTGTTCACCCCAGAGAATTAAACAAGCATACATTATTTGTATTACTGTAATGTAAATTCATCATTTAAAAAAAAACCCAGAGCCAATTGGTGAATTTCATTATGATATTTGAAATCAGCATGTCAAAATCAATAAGAAATGGTATATTTAATTTCTGGTACAAATAACTTTTGAAAATTTGTTGACTAGTGTTATCAGCGTTTACACTAATTGCCCCAGGCCAAAACACGCCATGAAATCTTTTATAAGAACACACTAAAAGTGCGATCTATTTCTAACATTGTTGTGTTATCGTGGAGGTTTTTTTTTTCTCTATCAATACCTTCAGAGAGAAGATAGAAAATGTCTAGCCAAACAAAATATTTGGAAAGTTAAAATCTATAAAATACCAGATTAGACACGTTCTCTCCAGGCAATGGGATCACACAGATTGCATTACGTATTGTGTGGAGTGCTGAGTGTGCAGTAACTATTGGTGATAATTCCTGTTTTATCAGTGGCATTAAATTAGATGTTTATAGCGGACAAAAACGTTAATGGATCTATTGAACAAGTACACGGCCTGCCTGGTTATTCAAATGTTTAATGGCATTACAAACCGCGCTCTTGGATAAACTTAATGACCAAACCAGTGAGAGTAAAGACTTATTAAAGAGATCAGAGTTGAATGCCCAGACGGTCGTGTTTGAACTGATATGCGCGCGAACGTTCCTTTGTTTTAAAAGTGCTGATTTATAGTAAATTCCTACACACAAGACATTTGTTATCACTTTTTTTGCGACATATGCAGCAGTTGCGATGGATAATGTGTGTTATGCGTTTATGTCGTAGGTGTGGGCAATCTGATGCAGTGTGTACGTGTGTGCAAGGACTAAAAAAAATGTGAGGGCATGAAGAGAGAATAGAGCTCCAGTCGACCTCGTTTAATATCCTGAAGTTCACAATAATGGTACAAATCTGTGTGTGTGTATGTGTGAGTTTGTGTATGCAGAGCTGGCCTTAGGGCAGAACGACCATGGTGGCAGCCGCGGGCATTAAGGGGCAAGTGGACGACAGATCGAGGAATACAAAACAGTGTGTTTTTTTTTGTTTTCGTCAAAACAGATCGACTTATCAGCGGATACACTAATTGACCTAGGCCAAAACCCGCCATGAAATCTTTTATAAGAACACACTAAAAGTGCGATCTATTTGTAACATTGTTGTGTTAGCTGTTATCGTGGTTTTTCTTCTCTAAGTAAAAACTATTTAAAATAGATTTGCAATTTTTTTCACGAATCTTACTAAATTTCCCTGTAAAATTTAACTTCTGCGGCTAGAAGTGTGGCGGTAGGGGTCGCATGTCAAACCACTAGCCCCGGTTTCTAGCCCGGCTCTGTGTTAATGGGTCTCTTTAAGTAAAGAATGCAAGTCGAGTGACAAGAAATCAAATAATGTCACAAAAGACGATTTCTTCAAATTACCTGTTCTTTTCATGTGTCATTTTTTCGTGTTTATTTCTCCCATCTTTCGTTCTTTCTCCTCCTCAACCGCTTTATTTTTTTCTCTTCTCATATATAATCGCACTGTCTTCTTTCGCTTTTTTTTTTCTTCCTGTTCTTTTTCTTATGATAGGAAACTTTATACTTGTTACGCACAGAATTTTTCAAAAGACATTGTATAATTTTTCAAATGACATTGTATAATTTTTTCAAAAAAAGACATTGTATAATTTTGTCTAAAGACATAGTATAATTTTGTCTAAAGACATTGTATAATTTTTTCTAACGGCATTGTATTAACTTGTCTGAATTGTACACCTTGATTTTTCGCACAGTCTAAGATAAATAACTCTTGTTTTACTGTGAGTACATTTTGCAAGGATGATTACCTTCGCTTGTGACGGGACTCATCGGTCCATTTTTTTGAACGATGTGTTGGTCACTCTCCTTATTTGGTAGTATCGGTCATCTGTTTCTTTGAATGATTGAAACCAGTGTTGAGGATTCGTTCGCTGTCCATATAAGGCAAGATTTCTTACAAAAATCTTTCTAGAAGGTCTTCAACCATCGTCTCGTTGAATTTCACTCAGGGGTAGGCTTTTCTGCGCATGTCTGACTTTCAGGGGTTAGAATCGTCTTCCGCCCAGCGGGGATTCGAGATGATGTACTGAGCAGAGGACAGACGCATCGGCGTCTTGTGATTTTTCATAGGGAAATATATTGTCTTTGTGAGTTAGTTATCTAACTAGACTTTTTCCCAGTATTATTCAAGCCGCCTGGAGGCATATGTTTTAGTGGTTGATTCCGAAGAAAGGTAATACCTCTTTATTGAACTTTACGATACCATCTAGTAGTTCGACATTTTGTTGCTCTCTGCTCGCCTGTGTGATTCAAAATGGAGAGGTACTTTGATTAGGATTTCGCCACCGGTATCTTTATACCTGAACAATTTATATATATGGGTCGCTTGAGACCAACAGGACTATTGTCTGTATTCCAGGATTCGCTATGCCAGCGATTACGCCTAAGTCAAAGGGTTAGACTTAGGAATGTGATAAAGGTCAGTTCGACCTGTACTCCTCAATGCTATTTCTCGTGCAAACGATAACGGACTTATTTATTACTGTCACAGAGTGCTCGAAGATTTTGTCTAGATTATGTTTAAATTCCTTACTTTTCTATTCCTTCACATATGTTGTCTGTTTTCTCTACGAAATATTTGCACCTGCGATCGTTTCTTCAGCTGTTTTTCAAGTCTTCACTAATAGTCCTGTCATTCTATCCAAATTCTATTTTCTTCTACAAAGGCACTTTAAAGCATTTCTTTAGGGACGTCTATACGATTTATTAGCTTGGTCGAAACGACAGTGGTTCTCAGAGTATCATATTTCCGTGTTCAGTGGTCAACTGGAGACCGTCGATAAATCTTTTACGTGTCTTAGCATGAGACGGGAAATAATTAACTCTTGGCGTGGGAATCAGGAAATGTTTTAACTTCATGCGAACGAATGCTGAGTTTTAAGATCACTTGCTGATTAACCGTTGGGAGACAACGCACGCTTATAAGTTATAGAATAGAAGCATCAACTTACCTCATACCTACAGTATATGTGATTGAGAGTAACGCAACTCAAATTCTAGTTCTTAAGCTGCGGATAAAGTCCTGAGCGGTAAGCAAACTCTCAGTATTCGCTTAATTAGCTAACTCTAATATTAAGGGATTAGTTAATGGATGTAAAGTGTGAAATACTTAATATTGTGGTTTTGAAATAGCATTCCTCCTTTAGGCGTCTGCATATTCTGAGACGAAACGTCCAGAGTGGCTGTAGTTAATATATCTGTAAAACAAACAGAAGATTGATTACCTGCATTATCTTCCACAGTGGCCCCAGTTGATCCTCAAAGCCAGAATCCTAGCCAGTTTTTCTGGATTTTGATTGCTGTCAATTGTTGCGAGTAAACCGCCTAGTTGCTCTATGCTACAGAGAGAACTAGTGCTTACGTCTCAAAACCTAGCGGTGATATCACTAGTCAGCAACCCTGAGCAGTCTACCGATTTAAGCAGTCAACACCTCGTCAGCACCTGAACATCATAACCCAACTGCACAACCAGGTGAACGAACAGCCTAGTCATCTCTTGGACTGTTGCTCAACTGAATCAAATTCTCCAGTGGGTAATCCCTACCTACTGTGACGCCCAGGAGAAGTCCAAGCAGATAAGTCTACGTAAAACCCAGACCAAAATCAGAATTCACTCTTCCACGAAATAGCCATAGGAATAAACTTTCGTCAGTGAGGAAAATAGCCTCTTACTTCTTATCTGAACCAAAGATACTGACAGTTCTACATTTCCTAGTATTTCTTTTTTTCAAAAGTATATGTCAACATTGATTTTATTTTCCACTGTAATTAAAGTAATTATGTACATTCTGTAACTCACCATCATTCGGAGTTTGACTTAGTAGATTATATTTTCTGTTCAGAAAAACATTCTCAACCCTCTTTGTATTACTTGTTACTACTAGTTCATCTTCAAAAAGATTTGAGTAAGAAAGAGTTAGTCGTCGCCAGAAAAATACAAGAGTTGGTAGTCTAAAAGGTGAGAGAATCACTGACACCAACCTGTGCCCTTCTGTTAACTCTTTCCCTCAACACTAGCTCACATCTGTGAAAACTGGTGTCTAAAGGTCTATGTGCTTTCTACACATCTTCCTTACTATACAAAACTCTTTATGCGACAATTGAATTCTCATTCAACGTCAATTGGAGTGCACCATCAAATATATCTGCGACAATTACACCTGATCTGCCAGCATTAGGAGAGGAGTAATGATTATTATGTATCTGTACTGATGAAATGCAGCTGACACTGTTACACTATTGATAGTAATGAATATTAATGCATCCAGCTCTGTGCCATATTATTTAGACAGATTTATGAATAATAACTTTATGACACTGTGAACCTTGAACTGTTGTTTACGCTATGACTGATGAGGATTGGATCCTACATGTCTAACAGTTGGCATCAATATCATTTTTTGAATGCTGAAAACTATTGAACTGTGATGTTTATGATGTATGTGAAGTAACTGTCGTTGTGGCGTGAAATAAATGATGAAAACGTCAAGAGCAGTTACCTCCTTTATGACTTCGCATGACACTTTGCCTGTGCTGTAACTCTGTGGACTAGCTAACTACTTTACACACAGCAACAACATAAACCAGATAAGACACCCTACACTACAACTATAATTTAACTGGTGTCGATAGGGGTGGTAATTGAAGTCAGCCTAAATCCACCCTTATCAATACTTAACGCTAAAATAGTAGGCAATCTGATCATCTGAAGCTTGTCTCCCTAAATAAAGTGTTGGGGCAATCTAATCTGCTTTAAACCATAAAAAAGGAGGAAGGGGGGGCCCAAGTGTCATATAGGAAGTAAAAAAAAAAATTCCGTTAATTGCTAACAGTTTCAAGATGTCCCTACAGGGTTGAGCGATTAAAAAAAAATTGCGTTTAATTGCGATCATGTCGTAATGATTGATGAGAATTATAATCTAATACCCCTTTTAAACTCGAAAATATACACATACCAAAGGGAGTCATAAATCCTGGGAAGGGGCACCATTCTGAGATTGATCGGGAATTTAAAAGGTCTATACCAGCCTCTCTCAACCTTTCAATCCTGGATGAGCTCTTGAAATAAGTTGCAGGTCTCAAACTGCATAAAAATTATTATATCTACAGCTCATGGTACCTTAGAGTGACAAGTAAGTTGTAAATATAAATAATCCAATAAAAAATTGTCAATGCTCTTTTGAGCAGAGAACGATTCTTGATGTGGATTTGTTTATTTTGACCAACTTATTGGTCTACTTCTTTTGAGTTTAAAAAATAAACGACGTTAATGTTTTTTAAATCATTATTTATTTTTTTTTAATTTGTGGGTTTTACCTTCTTGTGGCGAGGCGCGTTCCTTTCAACCTAATTGGTTATATCAGAGCGCAATTTGCCAGTCAAAAATAAGTGAACTCTGTTAACTGAAGCGATATGTTGATAAACTCTGAAAAGGACTACTATCTTCTATCAGCTAGCATGAAGAAGTCCTGAAAAGGACTGCTAGCCCGGTCAGCGTTGACAGATACTAAGTCATGAAAAGGTCTAACATTATCCACCTGCTAGCATAAAGCTCTGAAAAGGACTTTACCTAAAAAGGACTCACCAGCTACGCCAACGCTGGCCAGTACTACCTCAGTGTTTTTTTTTGTTTTTTTATTTTTCAGCGAAACACCGGTTGTATGTGAACTCTTGTGCAATCCAAACAGATTGCTAGCCCGGTCAGCGTCGATAGATACCAAGTCCTGAAAAGGACCAACAAGATCCATCTGCTAGCATGAAGCCCTGAGAAGGATTTGCCCTGAAAAGGACTCACCAGCTACACCAACGCCTATTTTTAAATAACGATCTCTCGCGGAACACCTAGCGACCTCACGCGGAACCCTAGGGTTCCGTGGAACTCTGGCTGATAAACCCTGCCCTACATACTCTCACTACCCTGGAGATCAGGGGGGAGTATGACATCATTAGGAATCACTGGTTCTGAAAAAAATGTCTATCAATTATATTCCCTGTACTGGGAGCGTACCCAGTACTTTTAGAATTAAAGGCGGACGCCATACCTCTGAGCCACTCCGATCCCTCCATTAATGTTACCAGGAGAGACAGAATGAAAAATGATGAACGTCAGAAAAATTGTAGGAACTACATTTTGCATCAAATGTACATATAGAGAGAAAATAAAGTGGTTTGAGAATGGAGCCTGAGCAATTACCACCTCATGTTTCATCTTTAAACTCGACACAGAGCATAGCCCTTCAACTAACTGATACCAGGTGTCGTAATTTTTGATGAGATAGGTCTGAAAAAATGTATGGTCCCGTCCGAGCCAGTGATAACTCTGTGAGAATAAGGGGTAAGAAATAGATTGCTGTTTTTCACGAGGGGATGATAGGGTAAGAGAAAGGACAGTCTCTGAATCGATTTTTTTTGTTGCTCTAATCCAGCCTATCTTAAAACATTAATTTAACTGCAGACGCACTTACTCTATGCTAAACAATTTTTGCAAGTTACCCTATACTCATGTACACACACCAATTTGGTGACACAAATGCACAAACGTGAATACAAACTACTTATAACATATTATGGGACAATGGGGTTGACCAACACGGTAAGTAAAGGTTTATTATGTTTATTATCACTAAACAAAAGGCACAACATCAATCATGTTACATATATAAAGCATAGTTACAGACTAGGTGGGGGAAAAATAGTATCTCAATAGGCCCTCCCCTCTATTGTAAAGGAAGACAACCCAAAGAAAATTACTATCAGAGGTAATTAACCCACAGAGAGATTCAATTTTAACGATGGGATATGCAATAATCAGTAAGGGGTATAGGAACAGGTTCTTAAGTTTTAATCTGTTCCGTGACTAAGCAGATTAGAGAGGGAAAGAAAAAACAAACACAGAAAAAGAAATTAAGTATACTGATGTTAGGAAGAAAAAATAAAATTAAGGTTATCTAATTTCGTTCATTCAATGCACGCATACAGTGGCCCACTTTCATCTGCACTTACCAATCGATGAATCAGGCATTCCATGGAATAAAAAAAGTTTAGCAAGTACTAACACAATCAGAGTCTTTTGCTTTGTCTATTTCAGCCCCAGACTGACGGGGTTTGCTGTCGGCTATTTTTCCGTAGTCGCTGAAATCGAAACGTTACTTTTTTTTGTTCCAGGATATTCTCTTTTCACTGCAGTTAATGTTTGGGGTAAGGGTTCTATGGGGTGGCACTGTCCTCAGAATTAAGAATATAGATATATATAAAGATATATATATATATATATATATATATATATATATATATATATATATATATATATATATATATATAGATATATATATATATATATATATATATATATAATATATATATATATATATAAATATATAATATTATATATATATATATATAATATATTATAAAAGAATATATTTGGTCCAGTGGAGTCTCACCGCTGGTAGATAAGAACACACTCTATGGCGTGATGAAAAAAAGAACTTTAGGAAAATGATACTCCTCGGCTGTTTTCAATGAAGTGATGGCCGAGTATGACCAGTGAGTTTTTTCTTTAGGGGGGTAATCCAGTAGGAAAACGTTTACTGTCATGTGTAAAAAAATTGTGATATAAATTCTGCCACAGTAGATCAGTAATATTTATGGAATGGCTTCTGGCAATTGTTCTTCTCCCGTTATACTTTAAAATGACTTCTTGTTAAAGTTCTTGGTTATGCTACTCTCATGGATGGAGAGGTGGACCACATAGAGGTCACAACACGAAAATTTTTTTTTTAACCACAATAATCGCTGGATGGTGTAAGAACCAAAGTCAGTAAGATCATAAAGAACGCTAGGACGCAAGGTACGACCAGCCTATATGTAGAAAATAGATAAACATGTAATCATAATATAAATCATATCCTGACATGCGTTAATTTTTAGGTAAGACTATTTTAACCACTCCGGTATTTAATTATATATTTAAAAAAAAAACAGCGAGTGTCTAGTTAATCTTAACAATTTTACACGAGATATGAACTCTAGTAGTTTAGAAAATTACACACGAATGAACAGAATTAAATTGCGTTCTCTAAATTATCCACCGCCTAGCGTCTATTAATTAATTTAAAGTATCTCTTACTTGGGAAATCGCGAGTGATTAAATTTTACATTTATAGCTGATAAAATTAGCTATATGTTTTTTTAATACGTTTAAATTAACATAAAAATCCCAGTGAAAAATACCGAAACATTAAAACACTTAGTGGCTAAAATACCATTATTACCGCAAATCAGAATACTGAAATAAATCTCCACGTATTTCTATAGGAAGTCCAGATAAATAAGACTCCAAAATGCGCGCTAGACCATTCAAGAAATCCACTAAGCAAACTGACAAACTGAATTCGGAGAGATGGGCATATATACTAAAACGCTGGACTCTTGTTCCTTAATGCGAAAAATAACACCTCTCGTACAATTTGGGGAATTTTGCTGTTCGTTTTGAGAATCAAAGGCTATTTTCACGCTTTTTCGCCGACATGATGGCCGCTTCGCTGGCGGTGGGCGCCTTTAAGGTCCGTTCACTCGGTGAATAAATGTCGTCCCTTGGACGCGATCAAAGGGATGCAGTCGGTAAAAAATGGTTAACGCCCCTCTATTTGCAATTAACGATCCGTTCTCTCTTAAGGAGCTACAAATCCCGTTGCCTCACCCTCCCGTGTTCCAGGGACACGGCGCTGACGTGATGACGTAATGTGACAGCTGGCAGACCCCTTTTTGAATCACTAGAGATAAGAATATTTGTATTAATAGTGCTTGAAAACAAAGACAGGAGGCGTGGCTAAACTAAGAATCGGACAGTTGGCAATAGAGGGACCTGGCTTCCACATGTTTAACTGTGCATGCTTAATTAGCTAGCGAGGGAAGTCCACGGTTGATCGTTACTTGAACCCAAATAGTGAGGGCCCACGATGAGAATAAAGTGATCGATCAGGGCTGCTTCAATTTTCATCTGTCACACCAGGTCTTCCTGTCCCGTACTATCAGCTTAAGGTTTTCCCATATCTTGTTCATCCTCTTCATGTCTGTCTCCAGTTCTCTTTTCCATGTCTTCTTTTGTCTTTCTCTACCTCTCTTACCCTGTGGATTCCATAATAAGAACTGTCTGGTAGTGCAACAAACAGGTTTTCTAAATCTGTGTCCTATCCATCTCCAATGTAGTCTTCTCGCCTCTTATTCCATTGCGGGCCTACAACTGTTGAAGGTTTGGTTTTAGGGCACGAGGAAGGCCAAGAGGCAGATGGATAGACAATATTACAAACAAACAAAAAAAGTCGAGTTATTATAACATTCTAGTAACCACAACAGTAAGATGAAATAACTGAGACAAGATGTGTTAACTATAACAAAAGGGGTAACTGTAACAAGACTAGCGACATTAACAGAAAAGAGGACAACAATAAGATGTGCGACTGATAGTGACTCATGTCGTTGTCGATATCCCATAGCTGCTGAGCATGTCTACTCTTGGCAGCAAGTGACTCATAGAAATTTGTGTCACTATTACAATATGGGTAGCCAAACAACAAGATGAGCCGTTATAGCTACTAAGTGAATAACCATAACAGCAAGATGAGTAATTATAGTACAAACAGCTATAGCAACAGAGTGAGTAATTTAATAACAGTTTAGGTAATTTAATAACAGTATGATTAATTCAATAACAGTACAAACAGCTATGAAACAGAGTGAATAATTTAATAACAGTATTAGTAATTTAATAGCAGTACCACGACAAATATGGGAAACGAACAGCCAGGGATCAGACCTCCAGGACGATCCAGATCTCACTGGGAGGACAACATTTGATAACCTATGAAGGACCGAGGACTAGATTGGAAACAGGCCAGGAGGAAGACAGCCGTTAGGATAGTATGGTGCTCTCTCTGGCAAACCTCTACACCCCAAGGTAGAAGAGAAACGACTAAGTAAGTAAGCAAGTATCATTAATTTAATAACAGTACAAACAGTTACAACAACAGTGTGAGTAATTTAATAACAGTGTGAGTAATTTAATAACAACTTGAGTAATTTCATAACAGTGTTAGTAATTTAATAACAATATGAGTAATTTAATTACAGTGTTAGTAATTTAATAACAATGTGAGTAATTTAATAACGGTATGAGCAGTTTAATAACAGTATTAGTAATTTAATAACAGTGATTTAATAACGGTATGAGTAATTTAATAACAGTGTTAGTAATTTAATAACAATATGAGTAATTTATTAACAGTATGAGCAATTTAATAACAGTGTTAGTAATTTAATAACAGTGTGAGTAATTTAATAATGGTAAGAGCAATTTAATAACAGAGTTAGTAATTTAATAACAGTGTGAGTAATTTAATAACATTATGAGCAATTTAATAACAGAGTGAGTGATTTAACAACAATGTGAGTAATTTAACAACAGTGTGAGTAATTTAATAACAGTTTGAGTAATTTAATAATGGTGTGTGTAATTTAATAACAATTTGAGTAATTTAATAACAGAGTGAGTAATTTAATAACTGTGAGTAATTTAATAACAGTGTGAGCAATATAATAATAGAGTGAGTAATTTAATAACTGAGTAAGTAATTTAATAACAGTGTGAGTAATTTAATAACAGTGTGAGTAATTTAATAACAGTGTGAGCAATTTAATAACAGTGTGAGCAATTTAATAATAGTGTGAACAATTTAATAACTGTGTGAGTAATTTAATAACAGTATGAGTAATGTAACAACAGAGTGAGCAATTTAATAACAGTGTGAGCAATTTAATAACAGAGTGAGTAATTTAATAACAGTGTGAGCAATTTAATAACAGTGTGAGCAATTTAATAACAGTGTGAGCAATTTAATAACAGTGTGAGCAATTTAATAAGTATAAGCATTTTAATAACAGTACAAATAGCTGTAACAACAAAGTGAACAGATTTAACAAGGAAATAAATAATTATGAAAGCAAGATTACTCATCATCATTTATCTTTTCATTCCATTTGGAGCACGGAGCCACCACTGACCTGCTGTCCTTGTTGGAAGCCTATACAAAAGCATTCATGTGCTCTACCAGCAGTGTTGTCTGTAGTAATGTTTAAAGATGCTAAATTTGCACAACCTCAGATTTATCACACTTACGACATGCCTGAGAGATCAGTAGTCTCAATCTTCTCTTGTCACATGGCCAGTGAATAGCGAGTCAAGATTATACTTGACTAACGACACAACTTAAAAAAAAAAGGAACTACTGAGAAAGGCTAAATACACAACAAGTATGTAAACTGTGGCTCATATAATAAGAAATAAGACATCGCTAGTTTCAGAGGTTATAACCTTTAGCTCTTAACCTTTCACCTAACATCCATAGACCTGCAGGCAGAAGACAAGAACGGATCTGTCTATTTTCCACCAATACTAGTGTGTGCATTCATTTCCATGTTCGCTAGTTATGGAGCTTGGACAACCACCGCAGCTGTTCTCCTTTGCAGGAAACCGGCAACTAACCATTCATGTTCTCTTGCAGCTGTGGCTATTGGTTTTTCATGATGAAGTGGCCACGCACAATCTCATATTAGTCACCTTCAACGACATGCCCTAGAAAACAGCAGGCCTGTTCTTTCTACCTCTCATCGGAGACCCCCGGGTAACTAGACTGAACAGTGTTTATTGAGTAAAACCCAAACTCGGCGAGCCTAATGCGGGTTAGACTAACCAGATAACCACATCAATCAAACGAGAATATGAAATACATAATACTCACAGAACGTTCTCGATGGTGGAGCGTATGACAATCCAAGGCACGAGGAAAAATAATGGGCCCCCTGTCAAGAAACAAATGAGGCAGATAAAAGACATAGAAAAGATAAAAGATAAATGATAAAAGACAGATCAAAGGTAATACACAGATAAAAGACATAGAAAAGATAAAAGATAAATGATAAAAGACAGATCAAAGATAATACACAGATAAAAGACACATTTTTTTCAGAAACATTGGTCCTAATAATGTCATACTCCCCCCCCCCCCCCCCCCCCCCCCCCCCCGGGTCTCCTGGGTAGTGAGATCAGATGCCTAGCCTTCTCGGATAAGGGCGAAAAAATAGAGGTCCCGTGCGCAAGTTGCGCACGTTAAAAATCCCACAGCTGTCGGAAATCGTAAAGAGTAGGCCCATTGTGGTAAAGTGGGATGATATAAATATTTATAGGGGACTTAGTGTACTGACTGAGATCAGCTGTGAAGGTATCTGTATCTAATAAGTGTGGTGTGTGTTGCGTGCATATTTTGACGCACTTACTTACTTAGTCGTTCCCCTTCTACCGTGAGGTGTAGAGGTTTGGAAGAGAGAGCGCCAGACCATTCTATCAGCTGTCTTCTTCCTGGCCTGGTTCCATTCTAGTCCTCGGTCCTTCAAAGATTGTCTAATGTTGTCCCCCCAGCGAACTCTGGGTCGTCCTGGAGGTCTGGATCCCTGGCTCTTTGTTTCCCATGCTTGTCGTGGTAGCCGATCTTCTCCCATTCTGCAGACATGGCCAAACGATCTTAGTTGGGACTGTTCTATTTGGGTCTGCAGCGGATGGGATTTCAGGCCTTGACGTATCGTCTGGTTGCGGAATTTTGACGCACATATTACAAAAATCGATATGGCTATTTAATATGGAAAAAATATAGACATTCATTCATTTGTGTATGAAAATGCTGTCTATGGTAAAGCTAGATAATTCATGATTGATTTACACTTTTGATCATAGGAGTAATCGTTCTTGATATTGATTCGGCGCATGGATATTGCACTCATGTCCGTACTTATTTGTTAGGGCCAGAAAATAGATTAATTTGCTTATTATGTTTATGGCCTGAATTCATATGTATTACATATTATTAGTACAAGTAGAATCAGTCCTATATTGTATATTTTGGATGGGTAGGCAGGACTATATTCTTGTTATGCCGCTCTAGCGGAAGTATGAGTTGTCTTGACAAGTCGTGATGAGTTCCGATGTACCGTTTACAATGGCGGGTTACGCATTTTCAAGGGCTGGTACATTCTTAAGTAAAAATGATTTATCAAGTGGTTTTTCTTCTGTAGGAGATTGTGTCTCTACTAGAGTTTGTGTTAGAGACTCTCCTAATGTACGGTATCATGTATGATTCGGACTCCAGGTAATGCCAGACCCTATTTTTGATGATCTCATGTCGGTTAGACCTAGATGAAATATTATGCTTCGCAACGCTAGGGTCGTGTTTGTATCGACGAAGATGACGGGCTTCCATACAGCAGTTATGTCTACGTGAAGTAACTGGATTACTGTAGAACTGTATGGAGAAACTTTAGGAAATCATTCATATGCATTTCAAATTAACTTTGGCTTATATATATACCCTCCTGTGAGTGAGTGAGCGACAACTCAGGAAGGCGGCCATGTTACATTCCTGTCATCATATTTTTGGATCACTGTCCAGAGAATGGGTCATGTATCTTACTATTCGGACAGTGGCAAGGAGATCTCAATTTTGATAAAAACCCCTTATCGTGGTTTCATAATATGATATAAACTGTGAACATAAAGCAACTTTAGTTACTTACCGATCCGCCTTCACTGACGCGTTTAGTCAGATAGGGGATGCGGCCATAATGTATGATAACATTGGAAGCTATTGATGTACTACCCATGATATATGAATGTGTCATGACATGGGATCTACTATGTATGCCTGCAAATTGATGTGTCAACATATACCCATGATTTACTCGTTATGTCCCAGTGTGTGCGTCTAAATAAACTGTGTAAAAAAGATTCCAGCAGTCTGCATTGGTGCCTTGTAGACACAAGTGAATGAGTGCTTAGTTTGGTCAGAACACGAACAGTCCACCATTCGCGTTAATCACACTCTACACTTCCACTCCATATATACACCATCCTGCGTCGGTTGAATTGACCAAGTTTAGGGCCTGCTTCCCCTGGAGCCTTAGAGGGAAACTACTGCTTACAGCTGCCTTTGCCTTCCCTAACTCAGGACTAGGGTGAGTTACCCATTTACAGCTGGGTAGACTGGAGCATGCCTGATCTCAACAACTCTGTACACTACAATGGACATATACAGTAGTGGCACCACAAACAACATGCTACAGTGATTGATAGTGGAGCTTTACCGAAGAAAGAGAACACACCATACACCACACACTTTACAAGGGTTTACAGTGTGTTACAGATGACCTTACTGTGCTACCACATTTAGACCTCAGTCAGACTTATTCTGGAATATTGTGATGACTACGTTGAATGTCTAGGGTTATGATAGTGATGAAGGGTATGTTTACAACAACCAACAGACAGATAAACAATTTAATTTAATCCACAATACTTTACAACACTGTGACACTCACATACATAGAACACTCTATAAGACTATCTTAATAAGTCAAGTGTAACTTTAAAAATATGTATTAATTCCTTTCAATAATAGATATCCTGATTCAACTACAAAGTGAACCAGGAATCACAATCAAATGAAATCACAAGTTGTATGTACACAATTTATAGATAGGATCTTTGTATTGCCATATATTATTATTACAATATGTGTGTAAGTAGTGATGTAGTACTATGAGATAATACTGGCTTTTCAAGCTAGGTTGTTGTTTGTCATCATGACTTCAAGTGTTTGTTTCTGGTGGAAATAATATTTGAAAGGTTCACAGTTTCTTTGTATTTGAAACAAATAAATGTCCCTCTTGATTTAATGTAAAGTCACTTTTAGAGGAAGGGGGGGGGGGGGGTATACACAAGATTGAGCTGCTCTGACCACGAAATCTTAACTTCTGTGTGGGCGGCAGGAAACAGTCTTCACTGCTCGCTTGCTTCACCGTTTTCTTGAGAAACAACACTGGTCGATATCTTGACCAAGGAGTATGCTACCAGCCTCTGGATTCAGCAAAACTCAGACCAGGTGCTGCTTTAATACGTTAGTACCACGGTCCCTGAAACAAGAAGGTTGTACCTCCTACTTCAGAACTAATTTATAATCTATTTCCACACTGAAGCACAATACATAACAAACACCGAGTTCAGCGCGGTAGGCCAACTGCTAGCTTCTCATGTAACAGTATACACCAGTATTCCTCTCCCTAATGGTTACAACGCCTCTGCAATTCCAGCATTATTTCCTTCTATTCAATAAGATAGGTGTCATAGTACTATTTGGTAATCCCATGCAGTTATACTCATCTCCGACAAGTTTTGTCCATGATGGAGCAATATCTAGGATTTGCCTCAAGTTTGTTACTGAACCACACACATACAGACATAAATTATCAATTCACATTCAATTTTCATCAAAAAGATATCAAATATGTCTAGCTTACCACAGTTCAAGGAAATATTAAACAAGTACGTTGACTGGCGATGAGTTATGGCACAATTCCGATCTGCCTCTGTAATTTTTTTTTATTAGAAAAATATGAGCTGGTTCTCAACGCACTTGCTTCTACACAGTTTAATTTCAAAAAGTGGCACTGAACAGACGCTCCTAATTGACTATATTAAATGGTCTAGCTAATGAGACCATGTTTACAAAAGCTTTTGAAAAAAAGTACCCTTCCTATCGTTTCCATTAACAACCAAAAATAGTATCTGCAATCGACTAATCATGTTTAGCCTTACATATTATTCTAGCCAATCAAATCGGATTTAACGTGGTGGCCTCATTTCCTCTAAAGCAGTGCCCAAACACGCCATTATGAGCAAATATGATCCTGTGTTGTCAGACAACACCACTATAGTATTTTGGCTATAATTTGTTAATTATTAGACTATTGCTTAACACCTAACATATTCTTTGTCAGCAAGTCCTAAGGCACCCAAATATATAAGTAGTAATGGAGCCAAGTGGCTGCGTCAAAATATCGCGGTATTTTTCTTCTACCACCCGCTCACTTCTATACGATGGGGTGTCTTCTGTAATGTCAGGCTAATGTCAGGATTTCAGACGTAAAACAGTATTGTGTCATGTTTCCTAATAAGCATTAACCATGTTTTATAAAACCTTACCTCGTATTGGTAGTGTTTTTTGTCACTGTTTATTTGAAAAAAAATCAAGCCTGCATGCCTTTCGCGTGGGGTGGCATTAATTTTAAATCGCGAAGCGACGTGGTATAACATTGCATGCGTTCCTCCGTGCATCTCTCTCAAAACCTCTCTCGCTCTAACTCTCTCTCTCTCTTTCTCTCTCTCTCTCTTCTAAGCCCGTCTGTCTTTTCTTTTACGTAGTGCATAAAATAACATTAATGGAATATTAAATCTAGGTCATTACGCAGTGTGTCTATTACAAGGTTTTCTAAGAAACACAGTACCAGTTTTATTTTTAGAAACGCGTGTATTTGATGCAGTAGGCTTTACTAGTAAACGTGAAAGCGCTACACTTATGCAGACGAAGTAGAAAAAGGGGTTTTTCTTGTTTAACTAGCATGACGTTCTATAATACAGGCGTACGCTATTGTGATCGCACTGTTCTTTTACCATTCTTCTTCCTTTTTATTGAATTAATTCGTTAGGCTTTACATTTACTTTTTAATTTAGATTTGTGGATTTAGAATGTCTCACGACACCCATCAGGCCGCTGCCCTGGCAACATTTAAAGAAATTAGAAACCTACCCAACATAAAAATATGTATAGAATGTGTGATTCATATATACACAGATTGGGATTCTTGCCGGTGCTACGGAGTTCCTGCGCTGTGCTGAGATCCTCCTTGTGTGATCTAAGGGAGAAGATCGGAGCACTGATGGAGTTGTCCGTGTGCAATGAAGATAGTCCTTAAAACCAAAACCAAACCAAAAGACAAAAGATAGATAAAAGATAGATAAAAGATAAAGGGTATAGATAAAAGATAAAGGGTATAGATCAAAAGTAAGTTAATTTTAGGCATTGTTATCATCACCACAGCCAATGTAACAACAACTTCGGCACCTCCATACCGGACTTATCATCATATTCTTTACTATTGTCATCGCCAACATCATCGTTCTCAATTAAGCATGAGCTTCCTAGTCATCCTTGCATTGCAGCAATAAACATCGTTTAAGTCATCATCATTTGCCTGTTCCATCCTGATGAAGCGTGGAGCCAACATTGCTGTTGGTACCTTGTAAGAAGTCTGCATGACAGCATTCGTGTGCTCTTGTAGTGGTGGTATCAGCAGCAATTTACTTGACATGATGAGGTTTCCAGCCTCAACCACAGCGCTGCCATATTGGTCGCCTTTTACGACATGCCTGAAGATGCAGTGGTCTTATTCTTTCTGAATCTCCCCAGAGACCACAGGAAGTAGACGGGGATTTAAAATGTAATAATAATAATAATAATAAAACAATCATCATCATCATCAGCAGTCTTATCATTAGTGGCTGTTTTAGGCACGGGCAACCTAGACTTTTGCCTAAGATCTCGCGCTTTTCGGGGCATCGCGCAGCAATATATATTTGTCAGTACAACGGGAATTCATTTACTACTCACAGGACTTAGGTTTCCTTTATTACTTATTCAAGAGCTCACCCATCCGTGAATTTAACCTATTCTGTGTTATTCATCTTCCGCTACACATTACTGGACACAAATATTTCGGCCTTTGGTCTATATTTGCTGATAAGAAAGTCATATTAATGACTGTGTCTTTAAATTGTCTGGGTCGTTCGCGAGTCATACATACCATAGTTGTGTGGATGTCGCGAGAGTGACCTCAGCCAATGATGCACTTTTTTTTGAGGGTGCAAAATCTGCTGTGCGTCCTTTCACGATTTACTTTTACAGCAAGGTGATGGCGCCGTTTGGATGATCCTCCGTTCCACTCACGGTAAGCCCATCACTTATATTTCTTTTTTGTTGTCTGGTGTCTTCTTTTATGTCCAACGAATGCCTGATAATTACGTGTATTTATTTACTCATTTATTTAAAAGGGGACTCGCAAGTTCACGCTTGTCTATGTTGCACAATATATTACCGCCACTGCTTATCGTGGTAACTTTATTCGGGTCATCGTCAAGATCACTGCTGCTTTAAGAGAATAACTAAGACAGTTAAATAAAGGATATATTACGGCAGTCATCTTCAACTTTCAGCTTTACAAGGTGCATATCTTCTTCCTCTTCTTTGATCATTAGCCCTTGACTGAAAAAGCAGTCAGTGGCCATCACGTCTAGTGGCGTCTTGTTGTGCTGCAACAAACTGTCCCCATTTTGCTCGGGCGGTGACAATCCTTCCTGCTGTGCACCATTTCTGGTTCATGCTTTACATCTCAGCTTCCACTGCCAGTCATACAAGCTTCAGACTTCGGATGTCCGTCCCGCAGCAAAATTTGTTCATTTGTTGCCGTTTCCGTAACTTGATTTCCTTTTCACATAGACATAGGTGTCGGCCCTGTGCTAAAACCCCCAACTTGGAGGACCAGGATGTCTGCTTTAGTCTGGACTCCTAACTCCGCAGACCTGTCCAGCTTGGTAGAGCCTGCCAGAAGTAAAACTCCCCCTGGCGTAGAAGCAGCACATACCTTCAACAAACTTATGCTGAGTCATTCTGTCCTGTGCCATCAGCTCAAGATCTTTACCATACTTTCTCCATCTTTTTTCTTGTCTGTCTCCATTTCTCTTCTCTCTTGTGTTCTTTGGTCTTTATCTGTCTCTCTTACCTGGAGATTCCAGAACCATTACGGAAGTCGAGGGAGTAAATTCTGCTCAAATATCAACCAAACTCGCATTTATACTACAACAATAAACATTATCCACATAACTGTCATTATCATCACCACCAACACCACCACCACCATCATCATCATCCCCACCAACACCACCATCACCATCATCATCACTACCATTACCACCACCACCATCATCACTATCTTCATCCTCACCATCACCACCATCATTATCATCTCCAATCATCATAATGTCACTGTCATTATAATAATTATCTACGATTTCCCCCTATACAATCCTGTTCCATCACAATATGAAAAAAATACGCCAATATGTATAATATAGCAATTGTTTGACATAACACCAATAAAACCATTGTTATGGGTAAAATTACTAACCCCATCCCAGAATGGTACACCAGCGAATATACCGCCGCTCTGAGAATATGGTCACTGTAACCAGAATGTACAAATAAAGCCCCTCCATGAAGACCCACGCCGAACTGGCCAACTGCACGTAATGGAATGTTGTAAACAGGAGCTTGCACTGCCAGTGCTGGGAAATATAACAGAGCATAGTTAGAGTGATGGATGGAAATCATCCTATCCTGGAGGCACCCTTCCCACGTACAAGTAATAATAATCATCATAATAGTGATAATACCAATAATAATCATAACAACAACAATGCCAATAAATTATTTAAGAAACAACTAGGAGAAATTAAAAAAAAAAAAACTTCTTAAACACGATGTAATATTTAATAAACAAAATTAAAGATATATATTGAAACATTCACCCCCTCCTCCCCATCCCCCCCTCCCCCCCTCCCCCCCACCAATAAACCCCCCCCAAATCTCTTAAAAAAAAAAAACACACACACACAAAATAAGCAAAGACAATTATAAAAGTAATCATTAATAAGGAAAATAAAAAGCGAAAAAAACTATTTAAAATACAAATCAACACGTGAAACTCACGATAGGTAAGAAAATGATTATGTCTGAAAAAATTCAAGAAACAAGCAACAACAAATCCCGCTTTAAGCAGCTATAATCAAGTACAATTCTTTGTAAATAACAATATGATGTAAATAAAACACAAAATGGAAATTAAATTTACACTGAACACTATTTACGAGGGCAGAGTCTCTGGTAGATAAGCGGATGAAGCCCATGTGATGCTAGTGAGCGGATGAAGCCCATGTGATGCTAGTGAGCGGATGAAGCCCATGTGATGCTAGTGAGCGGATGAAGCCCATGTGATGCTAGTGAGCGGATGAAGCCCATGTGATGCTAGTGAGCGGATGAAGCCCATGTGATGCTAGTGAGCGGATGAAGCCCATGTGATGCTATTTCGCTCTCCCATTTCAGTAAATAAAGAAATGGATAGAAGGAGATTTGATTGCTACCGCTGTGTGGGTGGGTATCGTCATGTGTGTGCTTTTCTTTCTGTCCTGTCGTATAGGTCGGGTTCATATGACTGTTCTTCTTCTTTAAGTGTCATGCCTACTGGCATAGGCAATGATTTTTACCACAACTTCCCGTCCCTAGTGCTATGTGTAATAGCCCCTTCAGACATACTTGACTATGGGAATGCGCCCCTGGGATGACAGCCCTCAGCTACTTATTTTCCTGGAGTTCCTTTCGACCGTTTTATCCTCTCTTCTGCTTGCTATGAGAACTTCTTTTCGCCCAATCTGATGTGGCGCCTTAGAGAGCATCGCCACATGGTGCGATCAACAGTTTCATCTTCCCAGGTTGCTGGATTCATATGCAGTGCCCTCATGTCTCTCTTGCACACATCTGTGAACCTCAGCTACCGCAGCTTGGGTGACCGCCACCCAACTGTTTTCTTCTGAGACCGTCCCGCGATAGCTCAGTTTGGTAGAGCGGGAGGACTATAGAGGAATTCAAAGTTATCCTTAGGTCGCTGGTTCGAATCTGGCTCGCGGGAAGCGCTATGTTTGCCTTCTGACGGTTTGTAATTTGCTGCGTTTTTTATCTAGCTTGTGGCTAAGAAAGTCCTCATCACAAAGGCACTTTGACTGTAAGGTGAATATATCGATGTTTTTTATATTGAACATTTCGTTAGAGTTAAAGAAAATGTTATAACAATAATGGTACTGACACAGATGATATTGGTATAGATGACTTCTACGATGAGGTTGTAGATGACTTCTATGATGATGGGTAATGGATGACTTTTCTCTGACAATGGTATGAATGATCTCTCTAACTATGGTATGGATGATTTTTTCTGAAGGTGACATAGGTGATTTATTTGATGATGGGTTTAAGGTGGACTTCTCTGAAAATGGTATGAATGATCTCTCTGACTAAGGCATTGATGATTCCTCTGATGATGATATGGATGATTTCTCTGATTATGATACGGGATGATTTCTCTGATGACAGCTTTACCATTCCCTCTGGATCAAATATAAATTGCCCAGGTGAGACCTCTAGGACGTCCCCAGGTAAAACCTAGGTGTGTGATCAACAAACTGTCCTTGAGGAACGAGAGCAGAGCTCTCAGGACAAAAGCTGTAAACAAATTTAGATGGATGATGTTTTCTGGACAGTGAAGACGTCTGGAAAAGGAAAAAAATAAAAATAAAATCACGATGGATGGAAGATGGGGCACAATAAAATTAGTATATGTATTAAAACGAAGAGCGGTTTTTTTTTTATTATCATCATCATAGTTTTCATTATCGTTCCCTATAAAGCATATGGCTACATCTACAGCTTGTTAAATTGCAGAAAGTCTGCATCAGTGCATTCAAAGAAGAATTTTTTAAAAGTTAAAAAAGAAACGGTTAAATTATTAAATTATGAACTGTGGGAATTGATCACGTTGAACATGAAAATGTACAGTGGCAAGATGCATATAAAAAATTTTGGACAGAGACAAAACAGAGATGAAGACAGCAGACATATAATGTGTTTATGGTCAACAGTCTGTCACTTGGAAACGATGAAAGACAACAGAGAACGTGTTTGTGGTCAACAGTCTGTCACTCACTCGGAACTATCAAGGCAACAAGAATGTGTTTGTGGTCGACAGTCTGTCACTCGGAACTATCAAGGCAACAGAGAATGTGTTTTGTAGTCGACAGTCTGTCACTCGGAACTATCAAGGCAACAGAGAATGTGTTTTGTGGTCGACAGTCCTGTCCCTCGAAACTATCAAGACAACAGAGAAAAAGAAGAAATAATAATCATCATCATCTCCTTTTCACTCTTTCAGGAGCACAGTGCCACCTGTAGAGACAACCTCATTGCGGCCTACACACTCTTGCAGCGGTGGCTTGTGTAGCGATTTGGTGTACATCATGAGGTTGCCAACCCCATGCCCAACCTCAAATTAGTCGCCTTTACAGACATGCCTGGTAGCGCAATTTTTTTTCTACTAAAAGACCACAGGGAACATTACAGGCAAAGTGTTATTTAAATCTATTTTTCTCCTTCCCCCTCTCTCCCCCCCCCCCCCCCCCCCCCCCCTCCCCCCCCCCCCCCCCCCACCCACCCAACCCCCCCCACCCCCAACCCCCCCAACCCTCACTGTTTGTTTTGTTTTATTTGTTTAACTAATATCATATGGGTCACGTGGTAAACGCTTTCAGAATTCTGATATTTCACAGTCGAGACAAAGGAGCTTGTGTATTACAGACAATGACAGGACTGATGGATGGAGCATGCACCTTGATGGATGATGGGGAAAAAGTGGCAGAGAGAGAGAGAGAGAGAGAGAGAGAGAGAGAGAGAGAGAGAGAGAGAGAGAGAGAGAGAGAGAGAGAGAGAGAGAGAGAGAGAGAGAGAGAGAGAGAGAGAGAGAGGAATAGACAATAGAGAGAGCGATAGTGAGAACGAACGAACGAACGAACGAACGAACTTTATTTTCGAAGGGTTGAGAATTG
Organism: Oreohelix idahoensis; assembly: GCA_024509875.1. Lineage (NCBI taxonomy): Eukaryota > Metazoa > Mollusca > Gastropoda > Stylommatophora > Oreohelicidae > Oreohelix > Oreohelix idahoensis. The sequence goes on from JAMPIV010009242.1 coordinate 413,951, forward strand.
GGCGCGCAGGCCCGTCTAACATTCCGCCCTTTCACTCTCATTAATCTTGCATACTGTATCCTTTCATTCCCACATGTTACTTTAAGCATTAATTTAAAGGCATGCAACATTATAAAGTTAACATAACAGCATTCATTTACAGTATACAATCATAATAAAAAATGAGAAGCCTAGGTTTTTTTTTTTTTTAAATAAACAAGATAGTGACTGAAGAAAAATAATAATAATAAAAAATAAAATAATATAAACAAAACAATAAATAAATAAGTTATGTATACCGACACTCACTTATGCGGTCAAAACGTCTAATCTATAGTATTTTTGAATGTGTCATCAATCCTCAAATACAACAATTACAAAAAACACATTCCCGCTTACATCCATACATTCTTGGCGGAAATTGAAATAATAATAATAACACTTTCTTGCGCACTTCTGTAGCAGAAAAAGTCTTTCAGCAGTTTAAAAAAAAAAAAAAAAAAAATTATATCTGCATGTACATCACCCATTTAAGCAAACGGAAACATTCACATCTCTAAAGTACAGTGGTATGCGGGTACATTCTCACATACATTACATTATATAATAGTATTACATGGATATAAAACAAATTATTCCCATTAAAAACGAGCGGAAGAGGAAAAGAAATGTTGACCTATGGATGAGAGTTTGACAGGCAAATGATGTTTCTATGGGGGTAGATAATCAGTGTTTAGGAAGTGTTTGAAAAGTGCTTTGTTAAATGAATATTGTGTAGGTAGGCTTTTTAGGTGGTGTGGAAGGCTGTTCCATAAGTAGGTTCCAGAGTAGGCTAGACTCTGTTTGAACAAGTCGATCCTAGGTTTGGGCAGACGTAACTGATGTAATTGTAGTCCCTCTCTTCTACTGGTTTGAGAGAGACAAACAGGTGTGTAGACAGACAGACAAACGAATAGATAGATAGATAGATAGATAGATAGATAGATAGATAGATAGATAGATAGATAGATAGATAGATAGATAGATAGATAGATAGATAGATAGATAGATAGACAGACAGGCAGGCAGGCATTTTGTTGACTAGCTAGGTAGATAGATAAGTGGATCGATAGGTAGGTAGGTTGGTAAAGAGATAGGTAGGTAGATAAGTAGGTAGATAGAGTGAGAGAGATAGAGAGAAAAAATGAGATTAACAGTGCGAACTTCATTTTCAATGAAAAAAAAAAAAAAATAGAATTTTCTAGTTAGAAATAAAAATATTTTATTTGAAAAAAAAAAAATAATAAAAAAACTTCCCGCGAGCCGGATTCGAACCAGCGACCTAAGGATAGCTTTGAACACCTCTACAGTCCTCCGCTCTACCAACTGAGCTATCGCGGGTCCTTACAATGAACTGTACTTCCGTGTTTTGTGAAGTATTACTCTAGCCCAAATATATGCTGTACCCTGGGGCACTTCACTGATTACGTTTTTATATTAAAAATAAACAGGTAAAAGTTGCCACATCGTAAACAGAGAAAACCCCATCTCGATTGGCTGTACGGGAATAACGTTTTAGGGACTTCATTTATACAAGATCTTAGGTGTAAAAGGTGGGGGGTGGGGGGGGGGTGTGACCATTTCCCTGCCTCGCAGGACTGATACATAGAGCTTTCTTCAATACGTCATAATTGTTGTTGTCTTCCGGGGCCATTGTGAGTAAGACATCGTAAGCAGGTCCTCTCAGACTGAGATAACTTCATGGTATATCTCTCCTTATCCTAATTATAACCCATCAAGGATTGAACATGATACTTTGTCTTTAATTTTTTTTTTAAATCGTATAATGATCTCAAGCACTTCTAGGACGGGAAAAAGAGATGCTAAGTCGCAACCAGACAGGTACCGTATATGATAGACAGACAAATAACCAGACAGACAGATGGATCCATAGATAAGATACGGTACATAGATAGACAAATAGATAGGTAGATAGAACGAACTTTATTTTCAAAGGGTTGAGAATTGGGCACGCAGGCCCGTCTATAGATAGATAGACAGACAGACAGACAGACAGACAGATAGATAGATAGATAGATAGATAGATAGATAGATAGATAGATAGATAGATAGATAGATAGATAGATAGATAGATAGATGAGAGCGTGACTAAACAAGTCATTTACTCAGTCCATTAACTTTTAGCGTGTTTTTGTTACGATTTACAGTTTAAAAAAAATCTTAGACGTAGCTAATGTAAAGATAAGAAACGAAGTTTTTAAGTGGAAATACGGGTTTCATCTCATAAAACAGAACAATGCTGATACAAGTGGTTTCAGTATGAATGTTATTACTGGCCATAAATGTACTCGCATTCGCTAGCACAACACGAAATCATTATAACATAATTTCCCGGGCATTGCATCAATACCTAATACGGCCTGTCCTAATCCTGGACTTATAATAGCTTAATAGCTTCATACATCTCCACACTGCAGTTAATATATAATATGGCCTGTCCTAATCCTGGACTGATAATAGCTTAATAGCTTCACAAATCTTCATACTGCAGTTAAACATAATATGGCCTGTCCTAATCCTGGACTAATAATAGCTTAATAGCTTCATACATCTCCACACTGCAGTTAATATATAATATGGCCTGTCCTAATCCTGGACTTATAATAGCTTAACAGCTTCATACATCTCCACACTGCAGTTAATATATAATATGGCCTACGAAAGTACTTCAATACATAGCAAAGCCTGCATCACACGGCAGCTTCAATAATCTTCAAAATATGGCCTACAAAAGTACTTCAATACATAGCAAAGCCTGCATCACACGGCAGCTTCAATAATCTTCAAAATATGGCCTACAAAAGTACCTTAATACACAGCGAAGCCTGCATCACCCGGCAGCTATAATAAGGTTCATATGGCCTAAACAAATCTTCACTGCAGTGTATCACATAGGCTGTACACACAGCGAAATATCTAAGTCGACATTTTCTCAAATCCTACGTAGGCATACATTATCCAAAAAAAACACTGGGACTCGACCTACACGGTCCACGCCCAAAACACAACTCCCTCAATCACACACTAGTCCCGCCAAAAAAACCCGTCACGAGATTCGGTTGTCTTGAACACCGTTCTCGATAACACATGCAGACTAGCGAGCTATTCACATGACTCAAAACAGTACAGAATAAATACATTAAACAGCGTTCACACGCTTATCTGTACTCTGTCACCCGAAAATAGGAAAAGATAATTCTATCCTAAAGTCAAACAAGTATCCGCTTAATCAAGCGTTGCAACTCGAAATTTAATTTGTTCAAAACATTCTAAAGATTACTTCCCCTTCCATAAGTTCCACTTGCAACAGTTACCACCTGCTCCGGGAAAAAAAATGATTCTATCATTTTTTTTGAAAAAATTAACTCCCGAAAACGAAAAATTTAGAAGACAATTAAGCTGTAACGTATGCCTACAAAAATATCTTATTTTAAATCAAAATTAGATATTTACAAGAAATATCAGCATTAAAGTGAAAAGTGGCAATTAAAGCATACAGCATAATCAGCTAAGTATAAAAAGAAATTAGCTAAATATACAAATATGATCAGTTCCAAAATTAAGTTACGTATATTTAGTACAAACCAAACTGAAAACAACCAATCGAAAGAGAAAACACAAAATCAATCAAAAGAAGAATGATCTGTAAAAAAAAAAAAAAAAGGAAAGTAAGAACTCAACAATACCATATACTTATAAATAAATTTGACAAATACATGTAAAATAAATACAACTATCATAAGTAGATATGTTATATCAAATCATATAACCACTCCAACAATACAAAGAATAGAGGTATAAGTGTTGAAAGAAGACAAAGTATACAAATAGAATTAAGTAAAACGAAGATGAGGTACGAAAGTATAAACAAGATATGAAATCCATACCGAAAAGACAACAGAAAAGAAGGAATGAAATGAAGAATAGTTACCAAAGACAGATAGAAAGCAAAGGCACGAACGCAAAGAAAGTCAATAACAGTATATACTAATAACTGTTTTGATCAGATAACCTATTCAAAAATAAATATATAAACATGATCGAAAGGCACAACACAAAATATCAAAGTATATCTATACTAATACCACCAAAAAATAATTTATAACTAAACAAAACCTAATAAGTAATTTAACTAAGTTATAAGAGTTATACAAAACTAACATAAATAAATTATAGGCATCGAACAAACAAGTAATAGCATTACTATAACTAATACGACCAACGCACAATCAAGCGCTAAAAATAAAAAATACATCATAATAAAAAACAACTTTTTACAAGAACTAATCAAACTACATATCAATGATATCACGAAGTCAAATGCTGGGCACACCCAACAAAAAATTACAATGCCAAAAAAAAAAAAATCATTTTTTTTTCAACAGTACCGTACAAACATTTTTTTTTTAACGATAAATTACATAAAAACATTATTTAATCTTTAAGTAATTCAGTAATACTTTAAGTAAAGCCTAATAATGAAATCAATATTTTAACAAAATGAGTGAAATATAAAACAAAAATCCTATCTCGAAGAAACCTTTAAATCAACACATGTAAATTTAATTTATCCTTTAAGTTCTTTCTGCTGACAATTACGTTCAGCTCCGTAAAATGCTATTTAGCTATAACTCTATCTCTTACTCAAATCGATAAGATATACATTATAAATAAATCTACACTTTGTTGTTACTATGAAATATAAAAAAGGTTCTATAAAAATATCTACAAAAAATAAGTTTTTTTTTTTTAAAAATAATCTGCTAGGAAAATAATCTGCATGCCTGACTGGCAAGAAAATCAAGTTCTGGAAAAATCGAAGTTTCACAAAAAGTTAACAAATCCAAATACAAGATCATGTATGATACATGCAAGCTATTTTCAAAATTACATTTCACAACATACCAGATAATTCACATCTTCTCTGTATGTTTTATATATTAATTAACCATGACATCAAACTACCGACATAAAAATAACAACAATTAAAAAAAAAAAAATTATGGCAAACAAATGATGCATAGAAATAATCATTACAACAAAATTATATGTTATTTCAAAACAACAACATGTCATGTACTAATATAGAATACAAAAATATTTAATATCTTCACATAAAAAAAAATAAATCAGACGCGAAGTCTCCCACTCTCTTGTAAACATGCTTGACCTTCAGAAAGCAACCATCAGATTTTAGTTTGACGCTGACAGGTTTCGGTTGACTACTCGAGAGGAAAGTTGACTCACATTTCTGACCGTCAATATGTCACAGAAGCCTTGACCCTTATCGCAACGTAGCTTCTGTCAACAAATACAAATGAAAATTTCCATTTTACTCAATAGTGAAATTTAATTAAAAAAAACGTAGAAATCACGTTTACAATTACCCAGTACCGGCTTGTGTAAAAACCCGGTCTCTTCACGATGTCACTAGCTCTCTCTATCACATGTAGATATCATAGAATTCTTGGGGACAACATGACCGACCTTGAATGTCGCCGCTGCCTTACGCTGAAACAAAGTCTCACATTCACAACAACAAGTAGAGCAAGCAATAGTATTCAAGCATCCACTGTTATTTTTATTCTGTTTACCTCGATTATAAATGACTCTGGGCTCATGTTGAACAAAATTAGCACAATTGCGCTTATTATTTGTTCTATGATCAAAATAGTTATTATTACCGTTGCCTTGTTTACAAATAATCACTTTAGTCTTTTGTTGAGGAACATTATTCTGGTGATGTAAAGCAACATTTGAAAAGCTATTATCTCTATCATACTTTCCAACATTCTTACAATCAAAACTTTGAGATTTGTTAAATTGTCTACAGTATCTAGGAGAGGGAAAATTATTATTTACTGATCTCCCTTGGTACTGTTTAATCTTGGGGTTATCTCTCTTACTAGAACTGTTTTTCTTTTCCCTTATGGGAATATCTTTACCAATAGTTTCAAAATGACTATGCTGAGTTTGACAACTGCCAGAAACAATAGTATCTCTATTGTTCCGCATATGGGTTTCATCTTTGGAACAAGTAGTAATAGTCTCAACACCCGCTATTAATTTCTGAGTATTTCCAGTAGTAGAGAAATATTTGTTCTTATGAATCTTGACCTGAAATTTATCACCTATCTTTTCCTGACCAACAGAACTGGCTGTTACACAAGAATCTTTGTTGGTCTGACGCCAAGAATTATTACTGGAACTACCAGTAATATTAGAACTTTTAAAGTTGTATTTACCACGATAAGATCTATCTTTACCATGAATAAAATCTCTCTGAGCAAAAAGTGTATGGGGTTGACTTTTCGCAACTTTCTGTCTATCATTGTGAACATTGACAGAAGAGCACCTTTTGTTTTTCAAAACCATATCTAGTAAGCCAAATATTCTTTCCCTTGCTTCCGCAATTTCATTATCTTTAAGTGAAATCGTTTCACTTAACCTTTTATTTAACTCCTTAACAGCCAAAACTTTGTCGCTTTCTTCTGCTAGTAAATTTTCAATTTTTAGCGACCTTCTCTTTCTCAGCCGTCAACTCCACTAATGTCTCTTTCTCTAACTGTTCTTTATTTGCTCTCAACTGAGTCAACTCTAGTTGTAGTGACTGAATCTTAATATAATCATTCCTATTATTAAGCTCATCAATCTTTTCTGGAATCATCTCATTCTTTTCTTCCTGCTGGAGACCAAGATTCGCAATATCATCCATTAAATCAAGAAGTGACTCTGTATAATCTCTATCACGTTTATCGGTCTCAACTTTCAAATTCTCATAAATCTGTTTATTTTGTTGGACCTCCTGTGTAATATTTTCTACCTCAATTTGCTTATCTTTCATCTGGACTTCCAATTGCTTTATCTTCAACAATGCTAAATCCAAACTTGCCTGCACACTAGCAAGTTCTGAGTTTGACTTTTGCAATTCACCCGTAAGTCTAGACACTGTTTCATGTACTTTACTCACTTCAGCGGTACTCTCTAAGAAGTTTTCCCTTTGTTGTTTTTTTCTTCTTAATTCCTCATCTTCTAACCTCTTTTTCTGATCAACAGAAATGTCGTTGCGCATTATCTTACGTATACTCTTCAATATCTGATCGCGCTCAACACCCATATAGTGGTACGAAAACAATCGAAGATCCATAAGCAGTAACTGCGCTAAATCTTTAGCCATCCTTAGATGAGGATGAGAGTGAAAATTCTCCTCAGCAAAATATCTTAGCGCTCTTGACGCATTGACCAAAAATCTGTCTATCACATGTTCCTCAAGCTGTGGGCCTTTTAATTGTTGATAATCTCTACCTTCTTCCCACAAATAAGCCAATACAGGCCTCATATCCTCAGGATCTATCTCATCATCATCCATAGTGATTCACTTACTTAAATCAATATATCTAGTAATCACATATAGTTATGACAAATTACTGTCCCAAAAGGTTGGACAATTAACTTTCCAGCTCACAAAGCCAACTATTTGTCAAGAAATGAGCTTATTCCTCAATTCTGTATCACCAATTCCTTTTTATAGCACCTTTATCAAGTCACATCATTATCAGGAAAATCGACATATGTCAACAGCCATTAACACCTATGCATCAAATCTTAATCATATGTCAAATTAGACATAAACAACAATATTAACAAAATGAGCAATTAGGGAGGCCTAGCGACATATATGAAGTGACACAATTTACACAAGACACAATTACTTATCTGTCAATGATCCCGCTTCTTTTCCGCCACGACACTTGATATCACATAGACTGCTAAAACCTCCACTGCGGGAAAGCACTGCAACTTGATTCGTTTCTCTTCAGGTAATTTCGTCAATATGATATGTGCTTAACAATGCACAAGTTGACAGGAACCATAATACAGCTCACACTGCAACTCTTGACTCTTCTGTAGTCTGAAATGTACACGGCAACTCCGTGTATCATAACATCTTGAGCTTGTGATGGTGACAACTGGCACAGGTAACCCGAATATCGCAGAAATCTGTCACAACCCGTACAAATGCTGGTACAAATACTGTTCAAGTCTAATTGAACTTCCTTGACCACTGCAGACGTTGTTGTCGTCTATAGGCATGAAATAGGACGTCAATTGCTACTGGTGTAAAGTTGCCTTCTACCACGAATAAAGCGTGCGTTGTTTCTCAAATGCGCCACCCAGGCAGATAATAACTAGGTCACAGTTCTGAAGTACAGGAGATTCAAGCCACGCCTACATAAGGTCAATTATAACAAAGTCAAGTGTTCTACACTCTTGTCACGCGCAAGTCATACGTATTATTTTCAACTTGTAGTGACTGATCCTCTAGATATGTTATGGTCTGGTGGACAAAATTTGATTCACATTATCCTCTTGCTTCAAGTACATATCACTGTAGAGGTAACAATTTCTTAATTGTATACGCCACTCAGGCACATCTTAAATCATATCCAATGATACGAAAACTACGCCACTTAGGCTATCGACGCGAATAGTCGTAGATGTCAGATCCTGTTAACTGAAAACCACCACTGATACAAGTGGTTTCAGTATGAATGTTATTACTGGCCATAAATGTACTCGCATTCGCTAGCACAACACGAAATCATTATAACATAATTTCCCGGGCATTGCATCAATACCTAATACGGCCTGTCCTAATCCTGGATTTATAATAGCTTAATAGCTTCATACATCTCCACACTGCAGTTAATATATAATATGGCCTGTCCTAATCCTGGACTGATAATAGCTTAATAGCTTCACAAATCTTCATACTGCAGTTAAACATAATATGGCCTGTCCTAATCCTGGACTAATAATAGCTTAATAGCTTCATACATCTCCACACTGCAGTTAATATATAATATGGCCTGTCCTAATCCTGGACTTATAATAGCTTAACAGCTTCATACATCTCCACACTGCAGTTAATATATAATATGGCCTACGAAAGTACTTCAATACATAGCAAAGCCTGCATCACACGGCAGCTTCAATAATCTTCAAAATATGGCCTACAAAAGTACTTCAATACATAGCAAAGCCTGCATCACACGGCAGCTTCAATAATCTTCAAAAATATGGCCTACAAAAGTACCTTAATACACAGCGAAGCCTGCATCACCCGGCAGCTATAATAAGGTTCATATGGCCTAAACAAATCTTCACTGCAGTGTATCACATAGGCTGTACACACAGCGAAATATCTAAGTCGACATTTTCTCAAATCCTACGTAGGCATACATTATCCAAAAAACACTGGGACTCGACCTACACGGTCCACGCCCAAAACACAACTCCCTCAATCACACACTAGTCCCGCCAAAAAACCCGTCACGAGATTCGGTTGTCTTGAACACCGTTCTCGATAACACATGCAGACTAGCGAGCTATTCACATGACTCAAAACAGTACAGAATAAATACATTAAACAGCGTTCACACGCTTATCTGTACTCTGTCACCCGAAAATAGGGAAAGATAATTCTATCCTAAAGTCAAACAAGTATCCGCTTAATCAAGCGTTGCAACTCGAAATTTAATTTGTTCAAAACATTCTAAAGATTACTTCCCCTTCCATAAGTTCCACTTGCAACAAATGCCTTGTGACTTTCATACACTAGATACTTGGTGCCGATCTTGTCTAGACAAGTACAAAACAACCGGAAATGTGAACGTATACTTACCGAAAATATATCATGATAAAAATAGCAACCGCCAGAGCGAAGAGCGAGACTCCGTAGCCAATGCTGTACATCATTTTGATTCGTTCTATATGATCCTGCAGAAGGTAAACCAACGAGATATGATTTACAATTACAGAAACAATTGTTAGTGATTGAAACAAAAACAGTTGACATTTTTTTGAGATTACTGAGGTTTAATTGATATTTTCGAAAAATAAAACGTGGAAGCAGGCGAACAAGCGAACGAACTTTATTTTCAAAAGGTTGAGAACTAGACAGGCAGTTTCGTCTAACATTCTGCCCTTCATTTTTTCTCATCTTTTATACTGAATTCATTTATTCTCACAAGCATTTTAAATATTAATTTCAAGTAATGCAACATTGGAAAAGTAGAATAACAGCATACTCATATTTACAGTTTCTAATTAAAATCAAGAACTAAAATATGTTGAACAGGGCAAAAATAATAATTAAAACTTACATACGATATTGTAAAATTATTTGGAAACATAAATCAGATTAGGGGTCATGTGATCAGCACTCATGAAGTATTCAAAAATAGTCTGCGATTGTATGAGTACTGACAGAGCGTGCTTTTTAGGTCACGTTAAAGATGGTTCCAAAGATTAGCAGTAGAGTAAACTAAACTGTTCTAGGCTGCACGTGTAATTTGTTTTAAGCGTTGACTTCGTCTTGCGCAAGATAATTATAGTGAACAATTCTTTATTAAAAGAAGAAGAAAAATATATTGCCGTGTTTCCCAAACTTTTTTTCAGATCACCGCCCCCTTAGCTCTCGGAGAACATCCTCAGCGCCCCCTTCATTTCCTATTTTTCGTATCTCGTTCACGCCTCACTGATGTTGTCCTCAAATCCATAACGTTTCCCTCCCCACTAACACTGCTGCGCAATATTTGAGCAATTAATTACCAAATATTCCCAGTACCCCTTGAACAGCTTCTGGTAGCTGGGTGTGTGAGAAAATGGGACTGACGACGTTAGGAAGTAGCTGTGGTTAGGGTTTGTTCATGCTACATTCTCTTTTAAGTGCGCACGTCACGGCCTTGTATAATCAAACCACTTTTCTATGTCAACATTATATTAAGTAATATTATTGAATTTAGATTGGCCAGTCTTTAACCACTCGCTTACTTCTGAACGCCCCCTTTCCGCCCAATTTCCCCGTCTCGCCCCCTTGGATCATCTTAACGCCCCCAGGGGGGGCGGCACCGCCCACATTAGGAACCACTGCCATATTGAAAGACGAAAGCGATAACGGCTTAGATTTGTGTGACAAAACGTGGCTGCCCCTATCGCTCTTTGTTTCTCTCGGGCAGTATCGGTACATTTGTGGTACTGATTTTTATTATGTGCTGTCAATTATCTCACTTTTCTTTCTTTCTTTCTTCGTTATTTTTCTGCTAAGTAGCAGATATTTGATATTATCAAATCATTCGACACTCCCTGTAGGTGATAATAATCACATATTCTTAGCGCTGCCCAGATTTGTTGGCTATAGGCGCGGCAGATTAAGACGTACATCGGCAAGCGATATCGGCTTAATCACCGATAAGACATGGATGACACGATTACTTTAGATAAAAGTAAGATTGCTACATCTCGAACACGCTGTTGTATGAGTTTACCGATCTGTCTGTAAGTTTGTACACAAGGGCGTCGGACATCTTATTACCATATATGAGAGAGTTGACCTCTGCCCTACGTTCAAAATTATCCGATGTCGGAATATTTTGAAATTACCCTATAACCCGACCTGTTTGAATATGATTGGAGCGTTTATTTAACTTCATGACAAACGAAGGCATGTGAAGGCAGGGAATATAATTTGATCCTTTTCTCAAACTATTTCACTTGAGAAATCGATCGCCAAGACACCACACTGCTACAGTGAAGAATTAGAATTCAGATTTCCTACTTAATATACCGGACACCTTTTATTGGAGTATTTATCAGGACTTACAATATAGCCCATTAAATCTCTGAACATTTTAAATAAGGAAACCGGGACTGAGGAAACTGAAGGACCACACACGAAGTCAGAGAGGGAACATTAAATTAACGCCACCCCAGATTCGTGTAAGAGGCCGATTTAAGTCTCTTTTATTCATCTGAGCAAAAAGTCTGTGAGACAGGAATGGCGTAAGTTGTGATTTACAGTTCATATTTTATTATTACCATGTGAACTAACACACACAAACACACACACACACACGCACGCACGCACGCACGCACGCACGGACGGACGGACGGACGCACGCACACACACACACACATACACACACATATATATATGATAGGGTGGGCGAGATGATGATGATGATGATGCTGTGATATGTGATCACTCTCTTTTCACACTCCCAACCGACCCGATTCAACAATAAAACTCTGATTCTGAGGCAGGGGCTGTATTTATTTCTACAACCCTGTCAGTGACTACAAGCACACAAAGCAAACATTAAACAAATAAGCCAACAAACCAAACACAAACAAACACCCAGCCTGTGCTCGATTGCTAATGTGTTCAAGGCATCTATACTGTAGATCGACTCTTGTTTTCTGGTTTCTTTGGGGCGACACGCAAAACGAGAGAGGCTCGCTCGCCGGCTAAGCCCTTCTTATATAGACCCTAGGAAGAATCACTTAACTTAGTGCGGTGCGCGCATTAATTTTGCCCCTTAAATAACACTCGCCTTTATTGCTCTATTAGGCACGAAAACACAGATATGGCCCACAACTATCAAATATAAGTTATACACGACTATCAAATATAACACACCACAACTAATTTTTAGGCATTATTATGGCCTAGTAATAAATCTTCATGAAGACTTTTCACATCCCAGCAATGCTTGCTCGCGCCGTCACGTGGGGTGCGAAAATATATGGGCGATGAATATGCCATGAGCATGAAGGGGGAAGCTGGGGTGTCTTTACGGCCCCATCACATATCTCCCTCCTGATTTTGTTGTCGTCCCGAGAACATCACTACCTCTGGCGCTTCAATTGTAACCTCTCAGATCGTCTCGGGGCAGAACACTCTATCAGCTGCAGGGCGTACCAGCCTGGTTCGGGCGTTAGACCATGCACGACCTCTCCCGGGTCTCTCTCATCTGGCGAAGCTGGTGCCTCAGGTAGACCTAGTGTAGCATCTACAAGATCCGGAGAATCATCTTTTTCTTCACTTCGTCTCAGTTCATGCGCCGCAACCCTCATCTTCAGATCTTCGTTGCCTGCTGGCCTTATCACACAAGGACCACCGCTAGCTTCTGGAATTGATGATAAAATGAATTCGTCGTTGGACCACACGTCTTGTATTTTGGCCCTGTCAGTGAAGTGCACTCTTTTTCGCACTCTTTCACCCACTCGCAATGGTGTGGGGCCTGGAAGCTGATTACTTCTCTCCCTCCTGTCAGCGGCTATTTTCTGCATTCTCTCTGCAGCTTTTTGGTGTGCTATGTGCAACCTATCTAGGTGACCGTGCAGCCACTCATCAGTTGTCTCCGGCTCTTCATCTGGGCGCGTGCCTATCATGAAGTCTAGAGGAAGCCTTGGTTCTCTGCCGAAGAGGAGTTAGTATGGTGAGTACCCTGTCGAAGAGTGGGGGGTGGAGTTGTAGACCATAACCACCTCAGCTAGATGCTCAGACCACCTTCGCTTCTGGTCGGCTGTCATGGGTCTCAGCAAATCATGCAACGTCTTATTGAAGCGCTCGCACTGCCCGTTGCCTTTAGGATTGTAAACTGTAGTGCGGCTCTTGTGGACTCCATATACCTTGCACAGCTCTGCGACTATCGCTGACTCGAAGTTCCGGCCTTGATCAGAGTGTATCCTCTGAGGAGCTCCGAAATACTGGAACCACTTTTCCACTAGGGCCTTGGTGACCGTTGTTGCTTTTTGGTCTCTTGTTGGTATAGCAATGGTGTACTTGCTGAACACATCTGTCAGCACTAATATATTCTCAAACCCTTTAGAATCCCGCTCTAGCAGGGTTAAATCCATTGCTACTATTCGAGTGGCCTGTAGGCAATCAGGTTTCCAGATGGCCCATGAAACTTCAGTTGAGGTGCCTTGGCCATGTTACATCGGTTGCATCTGCGACAAAAGACTTCAACATCAGCTGTGATGCCTACCCAGAAGCACCTACTTCTCAGCAACTGCAGCATGCGCTCTCTTCCCTGATGGCCCACCCTGTGAGCAGAGTCCAGTATCCGTGGTTTCATGGACTCAGGTATTACCAGTTGTTTTATGCTGGATCCATCTGATCCCTTCACTATCCGGTATAACAACCCCTCTGTCACTTCGAGCCGGTTACTCTGATTAAGTAGTTTCCTTGCAGCCAAGGGGATTTTTCGAGCATCTCTTCCTGCAGGTCTGGTGCCATCATTTACCATCTTCCGAACCATCGCTACCACATCATCAGCTCCCTGGAGATTTATCAATTCCTCACGCGAATAGGTGGGAAATGCTTGAGTGGTTGCTGGTGCTGTGGATGATTCGGCAGGTACCCTTTCATTGATATCTTTCTGGCTTGTTGCTGCCATCAACCCTATCTCATGTGGTATCTGGGTAAACTCTTTGATAACTCAGCTGTTATGCCACTTATTGCAACATCTGCATCATCCTCCAGTTTTTCGCCTGTGGTCTCAATAGGAAAGCGGGACAAATAATCTGCATTTCCATTAGCTCTCGCTGGCCGATGTCGGACAGTGTAGTTAAACATAGCCATCTGGGCCATCCATCTCTGCTCTATAGCTCCCACTTTAGCTTTCTCCCAGAAGGCCAGACCCCTGTTGTCTGTAAATACCTCTACTTGTGATCCTAGCAGGTAACCTCTGAACTTTTCAGTCATGGCCCACTTAAGACCTAGCAGTTCCAGCCTCATACTGCTTTTTGAGTTTCTTTCAGAGGGTCGAAATGTGCGACTTGCATATGCCAAGACTTTCTTCGTTCCATCTTGCACTTGTGAAATAATTGCTCCTAATCCTTCAAATGATGCATCTACCTCCAGGATAAATGGTAGCGAGAAGTTAGGGAACCCTAGTAGCGGTGTGGAGGTTAGTGCCTTTTTCAGTGTCTCAAAGGCTTCACCACACTCTTCGGTCCACAACTCTCCTATAGGTGACTTACTTCGTCTTTTAGTCTGCATGCCTTGATTGAGCGCAGCTACTAAATCATGTAGTGGTTTGGCTATCTTTGCAAAGCCCGGTACAAATCTGCGGTAGTAACTGGCCAATCCCAGGAACGACCGTAACTCAGTCTGGGAGCGTGGTACAGGGGCCTCTTGAACAGCCTTCACCTTGTCTTCCATAGCTCCTATTCCATCTGCTGATATAGTATGCCCCAAGATTTCAATCGTTGTCCTAAACAGCTTACACTTTCCTCCATTCAACTTCAGCCCTAGCTGGCGTAGCTTAGAGAATACTTTCTCCAGTCGGCTCAAATGGTTAGGGAAGTCAGCAGAGTACACTAAAATGTCATCAAGGTATACTTGTATCATCTGGAACACTAAATCATGCATACTGCTCTGCATTAATCGTTGGAAGGTGCTGGCAGAGTTGGCTAAGCCCATAGGCATCCTGGTGTATTCATAAAGTCCAAAAGGGGTAGTGAAAGCAGTTTTCCCTTAGTCTTTCTCATCCATTGCTACTTGATAATAACCACTTGCCAGTTCAAGTGATGAGAATATCTTTGCTCCTCCTAGCGCATCCAGGTACTCATCTACTCGGGGTAGAGGGTACGCATCCCTCTTCGTCTTGCTATTGAGTGCCATGAAGTCTACGCAGAGTCTAAGGCGACCATCCTTCTTCCGGACCAAAACTATTGGGGAGGCCCAAGGACTGCAACTCTCCTTGATTATTTGTTTGTCAAGCAATCCTTGTATGTGATCCTGTACCTCTCTATAGAAAGCAGGAGGTATTCTCCTGTAAGGCTGCTTAACTGGGGTGTCATCTGTTAATGGGATGGTGTGCGTTACCCTGTCCGTGTACCCTACATCTGTCTCATCTGTGGCAAAAAGATCGGCATAGCGTCTCAACAACGCTCTTACTTCCTGCTCTTCAGCCTCACTGCCCTCAAACCCGGTCAGGTCAATTGGGCACATCTCTTGCTCTGGATTCGTGTATGGTGGACTTGCTGACATTTCTACCTCTTGAGCCCCTACAACTCTGAAATATGTGCTATAGTCCACCCCAGCTTCTGTCAGTACTCCTACTTGTGTCCCGGGAGCTAAAAACAAGTCCTCATCACCCAAATTTATGGCCTGAATATCACAGGACCCACTTCTAAGAACAGGCAATGTATGACTCATAATCAGCCCTCTGTGTTCTAAGTCTCGGTTAGGCTCAAAGAGAAAAGTTCTTTCTGACTGGCCTCCTCTCCTGTATTTGACTGTTATGGCCCTGATCGATCGAGCAGGTATGTGGGTTTGCTTTCTCCCAGATACCCATACTTTCATAGAGTCTGATTTCTGCGTCATCCCCTGATCTCTTGGAGGGTCCCGTCTTAGTATGTTCTGTATGTTTGGGATTTCCAAAATACATTAGTACCTATGATCCCTGGTGTTTTTTTCTGGTTTCTAGATTCTTGTACTTCCCTGACAACATAAACTCCATAGTTTTTCACTAATGTGCACCCAACTTGTATGTCCACGACTAAGTGACCAATATATGGGATGGTGGCACCATTTGCTGCTGTCAGGCGCACCCATCTACTCTCATCCAAGGGGAGCCCTCCAAACATCTCCCTGAAATATTGCTCTGTGATGGTAGACACCTGTGAACCTGTGTCAAACACACAATTTATCTCTTTCCCTTCCATCAGCACTACTCCTTCAGGCCGACCTCCTACCATCTTGATCCGGTTTTCTTGGTGCTCTCCCTTCACGTTTCTTTCTTCAAGCTCCTGGGGATTTCGTCCGCTGCTGGTCGACATTTCCTGTGATGGTTGAATCTCTAACCTTCCTTCTGAGGGGCGGTCCTTCTTCCTGCGCTCCACTTTGTGTGATGCCCTAGCCGCAGAGTTACTAAACGGACAGCTCGCTACTAAATGTTGTGCTGACTTGCCGGCCTTCTCTGCCTGACTTGCATTTTAGCCATCTGGAGCTTCATCTGTGCCACCTCTGCTCTGAGTTGCTCCACTTTGGTGTTTCCTTCTTGTGACCCGGGTGCCACTTCATCGGATGCTGTGACTGTGGCTATTCCAGCTCGTGCTGTTTGACCACTCCCGGTCCATCTCAGAGCATCATCTCTTATGGACACAAATGATACTGCAGGCTCGCGTCGGACCCTGTCCTCCATCATTCTCCGCGTCAAGTTGTTTCTTAGACTGGCAACAAACTGGTCACTTAGCACCGTTTCGTCAATATTGACACCATTGGCTTTCTCCTGTGCCCCTGCTGCCTGCTCAAATATCTCATGCAGCCTATGGGCAAACTCGCGCACCGATTCCCTTGGCCCTTGGTGCGCTGAATAAAATAGCGCCATTAGTTCTTGGGTGCTCCTCGATTCCCCATACACCCTGAGAATGGCCTGAAGCATTGCCTCCGGGTCATTGTCTCTTACTTGTATCCACAGCTCCCTGCGGACAACTGGGGTCACACTGTCGAGGATCACATCGGCTTGGTCCTCCTTACGCATGTAGCCGGACCTCCACACAGCTCTAACCTCCCTTGCATAGTCCTCCGCGTTTGGCCCCGAACGTTCCCCAAAAGTCCTCACTTTCTTGTGGGTTTGCATTAATATGTACCGTATGTGTTCTGGCTGGGGCCGTGGACCTGCTACTGATCCCTCACTATGCACCACTGATGCACCGACCACGTGTGTTGGATCTGCATCCTCGTGCTCCCCTTTGCTCGTAGCACGTGTGCTCCTTGTGGGCATCTTGCTGCAAGACCGCACTGCTGGATGTTTACAATATTTGTTCGTTTGCATTTTGCTCGGTGTCACTGTCTGCCTATCTTGCCGACGACACCAATTGTGATAGGGTAGGTGAGATGATGATGATGATGCTGTGATATGTGATCACTCTCTTTTCACACTCCCAACCGACCCGATTCAACAATAAAACTCTGATTCTGAGGCAGGGGCTGTATTTATTTCTACAACCCTGTCAGTGACTACAAGCACACAAAGCAAACATTAAACAAATAAGCCAACAAACCAAACACCAAACAAACACCCAGCCTGTGCTCGATTGCTAATGTGTTCAAGGCATTTATACTGTAGATCGACTCTTGTTTTCTGGTTTCTTTGGGGCGACACGCAAAACGAGAGAGGCTCGCTCGCCGGCTAGGCCTTTCTTATATAGACCCTAGGACGAATCACTTAACTTAGTGCGGTGCGCGCATTAATTTTGCCCCTTAAATAACACTCGCCTTTATTGCTCTATTAGGCACGAAAACACAGATATGGCCCACAACTATCAAATATAAGTTATACACGACTATCAAATATAACACACCACAACTAATGTTTAGGCATTATTATGGCCTAGTAATAAATCTTCATGAAGACTTTTCACATCCCAGCAATGCTTGTTCGCGCCGTCACGTGGGCTGCGAAAATATATGGGCGATGAATATGCCATGAGCATGAAGGGGGAAGCTGGGGTGTCTTTACGGCCCCATCACATATATATTACCATGTGAATTTTAATGTGTGAAAATTGCTATAGGACGCCCAAGTCATTTAAGGCTGGCAACCTCAGTATCTAGAATGATTAGTTCATGACCCACCACTGCACGGGCTGGTGACTGCTTTATTGATAGTTTCGTAAAGAGAACTAAAAGCATAAAGTAGTTACAGGTTCCCTAAGGAGCAGGGAGGGAAAGATGAAAGAAATGTTGTACATTCTAAGTATAATAATTACATTTTTAAAGCAGTGTAAATGTCCCTATAAACATAGTCACTTTAAAATTAATGTACGTTTTCAAGCTTTAAACCAGTGTAAATGTCTATGTGAAAATATTCATTTTAAAGTAATGGAAGTTTCAAACTTTTCAATCAGTGTAAAACATAAATGAAAACATTTTCAATTTATATTGTGAACACTTTTCAATCAGTGGAGATGTATATGTAAACAGACTCTATCTGTATTATAAACCTTTTCATTTAAATATAAAGTAACTATGAAAGCTATTCTATTTAAATGTAAAGAAAGTTTTATCCCGAAGGATTAAATTTAATTCTCATCGAGGGTAAAGTCTGAGTAATTGGGATGGTGGTTTGGGAAGATAGGAACCCATAACTATGGGGTGGAAAACGCCATACTCAGAAGAGCGTTTCGTTCTATTCTTTTACCATAGTTATTGGTGGTAGCAGCAGAAAGTACTATCTCTGGAACAAGAAGGGAACCGTGGCCTAAGCTTTAAGACGAAGGACCCACGTGGTAGACACTCCTTGGCATTTCTGGGAAACGAGCTACCCCTGACAACCTTGATCAGAGACGAGCTGAACTTAAGAAGTGCTTAAATCCTTCACAAAAGCGTCAGCAGAATTACAGAGTTAACTTACTCAGTGTGGGTTTAGATGTTACAGATGTTAAATATTAAGTGTCTACAGAGTGAGGTCAAGCTAATAG
The DNA here is from genome assembly GCA_024509875.1 of Oreohelix idahoensis. Lineage (NCBI taxonomy): Eukaryota > Metazoa > Mollusca > Gastropoda > Stylommatophora > Oreohelicidae > Oreohelix > Oreohelix idahoensis. The sequence goes on from JAMPIV010009242.1 coordinate 433,271, forward strand.
TTGAAAATGTTGATGAGTTCTCAGGGTACCTAACTGCTACATATATATGTATACAACTTTTAAAAACATATGAGGGACATCTTGTCCTTTAAATTATTAACTAAAATGTTCCTATACTGGTCTTCCCTGCTGACGAAATAGTGTCTTACACAATGTCACTAATGGGAGAGACGGGTCTTCTCATCATTTCACACGAACAGTTAATTGTCCTAATGGTGGAGACTATATTTAATGAAATCCCAGGTGCCCGCAACTATAGGGCTTAACTTTGTTTCCAGTTGAAAGTAGTTGACTGGTGTAAAACTTCACACTCGTTCACAACAGGGTAGTCTGGAGGCAGCAACCACAGCTTTGGTTTGTGAAATGTAAACACCAGGCAGGTTGCGTCGTGTACTGCAGCTCCAGGTATTTGACTCAGTTTGAAATAGGTGATTCAACCCTGTAAAAATATGAATAAGCCTCGCTAAATACACCATATATTTTCTTCACAACCAACAACTCACATCATTATTAGCCATTCATGGTGATCAGCAACATAAGCTAATCAATAGCTACCGTCTCTAAGTTATGTGACTGCTTCCTGCTCAGTGGGTACCTTCTCATTCCCACATGCTTCAACGCCTCTGTCACCTAAATCTTTGGTTATTTTTCTATTTCATCAGCTGGGGTACACTCTGTTCTGTTTCTTTTTTAATAATGTGTTACTTCTGGCAGTATGACATCTTATTTATTTATTTTTCCAATGTTTATTAGAACATTTTGGCCTGTAGAAAACTGCCAGTGGCTTTCTGGTCTTATAGTCAAAATATTTTGTTATGCATGGCAATATTAAAAAACAATTTACCTTTTTTTTTGTTTTCTGCTTCAAAAGTCTGCTTAGGCATGCATATGCTCCCTTAGGATGTCATAAGCTTCCACAATATCAATGTCGCACAACACAAAATTTGTGGGCGCCCTATCTGGGTTATCCTCTCAACGCTTCCAGCATTTGTCTCTTTTTTTAAAACACTAAACATTTTTCGTGTTTATTAATGCTTTGGCCAGTTTGATTTTAATATTACTGTGTAAGTTAATGTTTCGCGTTAGCGGGCAAATCTTCTGTGACATCTCCCCTTTCCTAACTAGCCTTACCCAATCAAATCAAGTCAAACGGATTTGACTTTTTTTGGCGATGATTTTCAAAACTGAGCAAGGTTATCAGTGAGTCTGTCGGTCTGTCTCAATTTTTTTTTTCTACCTTTATCTCTGTTTATTACATGGGCCGATTTTAAAATATTTAAAGTGATTATTGATCAGACTACTGTCATCTATCCCTCTAGATAGATGTGTTACTTTCTTCTTTATCTTCGTTTTGCATCTTGTACTTTTTCCTTTTATTATGGGGACTCTTTTCACTAAGATACCATATTAAGGAAATACTTGCTCTAAATCCAGATAAGTTACTATATGATGTTATTTTAAAACAATATTGCTCTACTGTCAAAGCATCTCTTTTATTTTACTCTCTTTTCGTTTTATGAAGAAATAAATATTCTAAGTTTTCTTTTCCTACCCCTTCTCTCCCTGCACAAATTTGGTCTTTTAGTTTCAGTATCGCTAGGCAAGATTTTTTCCTTTCAAATCCCCCCTGTCCCGTTCTCAAGGCGAAGTAAAATTTTTGGGTTCGTCGCCAACTGTCCCCTAACGTTAGTTTTAAATATTAGGACGGGTAACAAAAAGCGTGTGGTTTTTTAGGGGTGGGTATCATTCGCATGGCGTCTTTATACTTTCAAATCTAGCGCGAATCGCTGGCGATAAGTTGATGGTTTTGGCAAATTTCAAATATTTGTGTCCAATTCTTTGCTGCAGTTTGCCCCTGTTCTGAAAAATGTCCAAGTATTATAATAGTAGTAGTATTTAATAGGCGGTTTATTAGATTCAGGATTTGAGCGGGGGGTTCAAACTGAGTGACTTTATCACACTCAGCCAAAGCAGTATTATTCTCGCTTATTCTGAATATCTTGTGAAGACTCCTTTGTAATAGAAGTGTCATCCGCCCCCTTCTATCTACATCTCTGCCAAGAGTAAATCTTGTGCGAAGGTAGACACCTTTGAAGCCCATATTAGATATTCTTGAGTTTTGGCCACTGATTGGACCACTACTGCAAAGCAGGGGAGGCAATACCGTCACAATTTGAATAATGTGCTACCAATAGCGCACACAATTTCTATAAAAAAGCGAATTTTGCGATGTTTTAGCGTGAAAATGGTTGGCCTCTATTTCCATGCTTTTTTTTTCAGGACAAACCCTCATTAGAACCTCTTCAAATGCTCGCTGATTGAGAAACTAGTAGTTCTTTTTAGGAGGTAGTAATTATCAACGCCATGCTGTATCAACATTTTCTTACTAATTTGAATGACAAATTACGTCGGGGATTTCGCCGAAGAAATTCGGTCATTGATTGAAAGCGGCGTGCTCCCCCAAAGGCAAAAGCTTTCAACGAATTTAAAAAAAAAATCATTGCTGTTTACACATCGGCACCGTGGGTGATTGCTAAAGGCACCATCCCTCATGTCTTGATTTTGCAGAGGAAAATTTTAAGACGACAAGAATCTCGCATTCTGTGCACGCTTAGCTCCGTCGTCATCGTCTTCAATTATCGCCTACTGCCAGCACCATCATCATCATTATCTTCCCGAGAAGCAGATGCCTTCAACAATAACATGCTAAGCCTCTACCTGTTGTGTTCCAATCGCTCGAGGGTCTTTCCAGGTCTCCATTATCCTTTTTTTTTTTCAAATTGTATTTCTGTCTTCAGGTCCTTTCTCCGTGTGTTTTGTCCTAATCCTTTCACCTTTCTTACCCGGGAGTTTGAGAACAAAGACAGTCTTGTAATGAGGTCAACAAGTTTCCCTCAATGTGCATTCCCATCAAATGCCAGTATCTTCCTGCTTGCCCCTTGCTCCATCAGCACGTGTCTGGTTCATGCCATCAAGATCAACAGATGGTATGAGCTGGTCACGCCATTTCAATCCCTGTCGATTATTTGCAAACACCCACTTATGAAAGTATATATAACTTTCTGGTTTTTATTGTTTATTATTATTAAATATTGATTATTATTCTTGTTTTCCGTACTTCTTAAGCCACAATTAAAGCTGAGATTCTTTATTTCTGTGTTTGACTTGATTTCTTTTGATTTGCAATTATTTTCGAAGATTATGAAAGCTCGTTCCTCGTTGGACTATTGCATTTCCTCATTTTGGATATTCACTGTCAGTTTCTCGCCTCTTGGTCTGATACTGCTGGCTTGATGAACGAACTAAGTCACATCTTGTCTAGTTCCTTAGTTGTTTGAATATATTTCGGTGCATTCGGGGATTAAACGGGATCTCCATATATATTTCTTCTAGAATTTATTATCTACCTTCTCTGCATATGCCTCCCTTTTTTCACACTGCTCTCGTAATGTCCTCCTTATGGGCTCATAGATCTTTCATAGGTCCTCTTTTGATTCACAGACAGTGAAATCAAACAGACAGACATGTACATAGACAGGCAGATGAGCAAAGATAAGGATTAATGATGATTTACCCGTTGGCACCATAACACGGAGGCACTTCCGGGTTGAAGGCATCCCACTCTTCGGGCAACTTGTGTAGTTGGTCCACGTGTATTATTCATTTCCGAGTGAACGTAACCATGTTCCAGTCGTCCGATTAATATAACATTTTCTCGTTGCATCGCCTAAACACAAAGAAAAAAAAAACATGAGATATGTGAGACGCATAGAAAAAACACTAGAGCAATAGGAAAACAGAAAGATCATCTTATAAGAGCAAGGGGCAAAGGTTAATTGTGAGAACTTGAAAAAAGATAAATCACGAATAATAGATTTATTTGCCCTTAGCAGAACGCTGGAGAACTGCACAAGAAAGTTTTTGGAGAAAGTAAGATAGAAAGAATTAACTGCAGCAAGTTCAAGTGCTGCCCCCCCCGTGTATTTTCCGGGGCTTATGGTGGGGGGGAGGGACAAATAAAGAACATTCCTTCTTCTTCATAAAATTTCAGACAGACATCCGACTGGAATAAGTTTCAAAAAAGAAAGCAGTGGTCAGTTTTAGGTTTTTGGTATCTCCATAGAGTTTGTCCACGAGTGGTAACTTGTGACGACAATATGTGCTTTCTATGTTTTTCCATTCTATGTTCTTCATATTTGTTGATCCCCCCCCTCTTGCAGCAGTTGATTCAGCTATCATTTAATTGTTGCAACAGCTACAATCATCGGTAGGATTCCTATCTTTAGCGTGCTGAATAGATTGTATCTCAATCTGTTGTGGCTTGCTTCCTTCTGCCTTTCGTCAGCCACGATTAATACGAGGTCTGTACAAGTAAAAACAAAATAGCTATAGAAACTATGACTGTAGCAATAGCACGCACGTGCAGAAGGCTTCCTGCAATGGGACCCGTTAACCACCCCCCTTGGTTGCTTGCATACTCTCAAAAGGATAGACAAAGGAAATGAGGTGAATGGATAAATAAAGTATCAAGAGGAAACATCATCTCTCGCACAATCTATTTTCAGAGACCTATTGGATACTTAGAATGTTGTTGTGTACGATTATCTATTAGGTCATTCATAGCCAGAAAATGCTCGTTACAGAATGTTGAAAAAAAAAAAAAAAAAAAAAAAAAAAAAAAAAAAAAAAAAAAAAAATCACGGGAGTAGTAATCTAGTAACGTTCGACCGTATGTAAGCATTCGTATTGTACTTTTGACGAAAACATATTCATTATACGCGTACGGTAAAAACGTCCTTAACGTTGAAATATATTGCATCACTGCGTCAAATGACCATTTTTTTTGTTTTTCTGTAAATCTGAACGTTTTATAAAACACAATGTTCGTCTAGCCATTCAAGCTGTAGTTTACATAAAACATATATGTATGATATTTACCCTTTAAAGTGTCAGCAAAAACTTCTTGTTTTTCATAAAAACAAATAACAACTTGTTTTCTTCTTTACACATTATGCCGCCAATGACGTAATTTCACGCTAAACCTATGGAAAAGCGCCTTCATGTCAAACTTACGCATATAATTTAAGTATATTAACGTGTTATACGCGTATTTTATTTTTTGCATAAAAATACTTATTAAAACGCAATTTTTTATTCGCAGACGTAACATACGGGTCGAACACTGGTAATCGGTATCGTTAACCATACGTGGAAGAGGGGGTAAAGTGTGTTTTCCCAAACTTCAGAAGAACAAACTGAGGAGAAATCAAGTGAGAGGCGTACTGATGATAAACAGAACGGTGAAATTAGGGGGAGGGGGGGAAATTTGAAGGCTGTCAGATGTCATGAATATTTTCTCATTCTTTAATTTCAGTATAAAGCTTTGATTTTTTCGCCCATGGTTTATTTCTCGTGTTACGTATCTCAAGCGTGATGTATTTTTTTTTTACCGTAGGCGTCTCCAGCATGTCTTCAGTCTGCTACTTTGTATTAATGGGGGCTGCAGGATATTTCGTGTTCAGCTCTTTCGTTGTTGTCAGGCAACGACTTTCTCAGGCACTGTTCTCGGTGACTTTTAATTTTTAATTGTGTTAATTATCTGGTCTTTCTTTACTGTCTGCTTATGTAGCGATCAAGTCCATGACGTGAGTATATGTCACTAGCACGTTTTCTGCTTCAGATTTTGTGGGGGATATTGGACAGTCGACTGTTCTGCGGATTAGTCCACCTTGTTCGGTGTATCAGAAATGTGTTATTTTATATTATATAAGAATTATAATTAAAGTTGAATGGAAAGCCTATTAATGTCTGGGATAAAATCGCTTGGAACTAGGAAGACATGTCTATAGTAAGATAGTTCAGGTCCTTCCAGTATCAAGAAAGATTCAAAGACCATGAGGTGGATGTGATAACATACCGCCCAGTAATAAGAAAAACATTTGTCTATCAGACTCTGATCAGCTTGTGAAAAGGCTCTATATTTCTCAGAATAGAAGAGTAACGCCTTATATGTGACCGATGTACTTGCAAGCCACATATGTATACCTAAGTCAGAACATTCCTCTGTTAAAGTGTGATGACTACGTTATATGTTAGGTATGCGTATGACCAAATGTACGTCAAATAACCAATATTGGATTATTATGCCGGGCATCCAGCTTAATATAAATTAGAGGAGTGTCCATGTAGCATGTTGAACGACACTAGGATGACACTGCACATACCAGTAAAAACCAATAATTAACACGAACATCATTATAGGAGTCACTAATAAAAACTTGTCTAGGAAATGTGAAGGCAATATGTATGCATTGTCTCTTACACACAATGAAAGATGAGAGACTTTTTACAAACAAGATGAAAAGACAAATACAAAACACTGGTAAAGACTCAGTATTATATAACTAGAACCACCAGCCTATACACCCCTCCACTTTTTAATAATTATTCATTGTTACATAGTTTTCTTCTGATTTTGTTTTGTTCTATTGTTTTATTTTAATTTATTCTATTTAACGTATAGGACTAAGCAACAGATTGTGATCACGTGTATCCCTATTTACAAAATGTGGATGCCACTTTCTCATTCGGCAATGTCCCTGGTCATAATTATTTGAATTGAAAACCATTATATAAACCTAAATTACGTAACCCATCAGAGGTTGAACGGGATTTCTTTTTATTTTCATTAATTTTAAAAAAAACAAACGAAATATATATATATATATTATATATATATATATATATATATTAATATATTTATATATATATATATAATAATATATATATATAAATATAATAATATACTATATATATAAGTGGGAGATTCCTTTTCGTTTGATTTAAGTAGGACCCTATTAGCTTTTAATCATTTAATATCAATAATTTTGGTGACTAGATTTAAGTATCGTTTGGAATATAAAAAATAAAAATAGAAAAGTTAAATCACAGATCCAATCGACAGATGGCATTTGCTTGTGTACTGAGATCTAGCAGCCACACTTGGATACAACATAATTGACCAGCCATGGTGAACCTCCTTTGATGTTACTACTAATGCCTCTGAAACTGCCAGTATTAGTTCTTGCTACTTAATCATCTAAAGTGTATAGCTGTACCTGTTTTAACTATCACGATAAATATTTGTAATAATCCTAGGACACCTGATAGTGAATAACATGACTGAGCATTTATAGGCATACAATCCAATGATGTTCGCCTAGGCCTGAACAAAAAAGAAATACAAGCCCAACCATCAACATTCACATTCAATTTAAGTCAAAAACAAAATAGTTAATGTTTCAACCTACACAAAATCCAGGGAACTAATTTACTCGGTTCAACAAGTTGCACTAGCGAGAATTCTAGCACAGGGTTTTAAAGTTTGCTTATTGTTTCCAAAATTAATATAAAAATAGCACAAAAAAAAGATGGCTTCAGGGCACTGTTCCTTAATCAAGCATAAGATTGAACTACTGTCAAGACACTTAAGAGCACCTAACGTGTTATATCACAGTTCATAACAAACCAAGCACATAACAAGAGAGTAGTTAGCAAAATATATACTTACCGGACAATGCCACCAATAAGCCTAACCAAAGACAGTATTTACAGTCCGGAGGAATCGAGTTATATCCTTAATTTGTTGCGCTTCCAAAAGTCAATTTGGAGTTGAAAATGTACTATTTCCGTACGCAAGGTTTTTTCTGACACGTATAAAAAAAATTTACCTGACAAAACGTTTTCCTGCGAAGTCAGAGCATCCCCACTAAATTATTTTGGCTATAACTTGTTAATTCCTAGACTATTTGCGTAACGTTTTACATATTCTTTGTCAGCAAGCCCTAAGGAACCCAAATATACAAATTTAAAAGAGCTAAGTGGCTGCGGTCAAAATATGCAATTTCTTCTACCTCCTGTTTCGAAGATGTGCTGTCTGGGTACTGTAATGTTTTCAAACGTAAACCCATCTAATGTCATCTTTTCTTATCAAGCGTTTTTCACTGGATTTTAAAACCTAAACTCTGGGTAAGATTGGTAGTGAATTTATCCTCTGTACCGTCTGAAAATAAGTTAGTGCATGTGGCCTTACACGCGTGATAGTAGTAATTGTGTTTCGCGCGACGCGTGTTGCATGCGTTCCTGATTTTCAGCCCTCCCTCTCTCTTTCTATTTGAGTCCATCTGTTCGTTCGTTTTGGTAACGCAGTATAATTAATGTTAGGATTAATTTAGGTCATTACGCAGTCTGCCTCTCAATGTTTTTCTTAGAAATGCAATACCCGTTTTAATGTGTTGTGGGAACGCTTGTATTTATGCAGTGGCTTATATTTAACGTGGAAACGTTACAATTTGCAGACGAAGCATAAAACAAAGGGGATTTCGAGTACTGTCATTGTGACAGCACTGTTCTTTACCATTCTTCTTCCTTTCTTTATTATATGTATTTATTAGGCTTTATATTTACTTGATAATTTATATATGTGGATTAGAATATTCCACGACAATGACCACGGCCAATGAGGCACTTTTTATGAGATGCTTAGTTAGGGGTGCGTGTCCTTTCTCGAGTCACTCTTGCAAATGGTGATAGCGCCGTTCGGATGGTCACTGGTTCGATTCCCCGTTTAGCCAATCAACTTCTGTTGGTTTTCTGTTATCTAACTTCTTCCTTCTTTCTGTGTTACGAATGCCTGGACTATTCATTTATATTCGTTTCGTTATCTAAGTCTACCGTCTATTGTCGTTCTCAACCGAGTGGAAGAGCATGAAGCAAGAGGTAAATAAGACCGAAACGCTTGTCTGAAGGATGAACCTTCTCTGATGATCAGAGTGCTTCTGGTGGTTTTGCTCTTCAAAGACTGTCTTATTATTAATTTCATTGTGCTCAAGCGTTGACTGCAACAAAGATTTGTCGCCAGTTCTCCAGATAAATTGCGTGCACTCGGTGTTAGTCTGAAAGTTCGTAAAAAGGCATTTTTTTGAACAACGGTGTTATGTAATGTATATATACTTACCGTGAAGATAAAACTGGTTGACATACCAAGCGCACTGTAACTCTGCTGTCTCTCCTGCTCGAGTAGCTGGCCAACACATCAGCCCATCCCATGCTGCTTTGCAATAGTTTGCCCTACTATGTGAAAGGAAAATTATAAAACAGTCAAAACAAAAAGACTAATTTTAGCACAATATTAATACAAGTGTTTATTCAACTTGTCCTAATCGAATGCATTAATTTATATTAATATAATATCAGTAAACTGTGAGTACCGCAGGCCCTACAAGATGGGAGACCAGCTGTCGTAACTGTATACTGGTGCAGCTACAACATAGTTGTCGCTGGGGATGGCCTATGGAAACAGTAAAGAAACCAGAAGTTAGAACAGACAGACACATTTACTTACCTAGGAGGCATAATAACAACCTACGGCGGAACAAGCAAGGTACATTAACAACAGAATGAATAAAGCGAGAACATTGCCTTTGCTAGTCTCACACAACATTTGGAAGTCTTCCCAGTACAGCCCAAACACCAAATTAAAACTGTATGAGAGCTGTGTACTTTCTGTGCTTCTCTATGGTGCGGAATGTTGGAGAGTAACAGAGAAGGAAATGTCGAAACTGTCCTCCTTCCACACAATCTGCCTAAGGAAAATTCCTCCGAATCTTTTGGCCAAACACCATCAGCAACCAAGAACTACTTATTCGGCGTAACCAGGAGGACATGCACACCATTATAGCTGGCAGACGCTGGAGTTGGGTTGGCCATGTCCTCAGAAGAGACCCCGATGCCATCACAAGAACAGCTATGCTATGGACCCCCGAGGAAAAGCGAAGAGAGTGCCGATCATTAAAAAACAACTTGGCGGAGAACTGTGGAGGCCGAGATGCAAAGAATGAACCAGAGTTGGGGCACTGCACTAAAGATGGCCGCCGACCGAGGAAAGTGGAAGCTGTTTGTTGCTGCCCTACAAGACTCCACCAGGCGTGATGGCCACTGACTGATTTGACAGTTGGCGGCTAAGGATCAAAGAAGAAGATGGCCTATGGAATGTTATCAAGAAGGTCTTCAGAAATTAGCTCGTTAAGACACAAAGAGACTTTTTAGACATAAGGACAAGAAGAAGAGAATCCGAATGCTCTCCACTAGATAGTGTTTTTTAGTAAAATATGGAAAGTGTTCTATTTCCCCATGACCTTAGCCTAGGGTTCCCATTCGTCCATTTTTTTCCCGGGACAGTCCCGTTTTTTGATAAAATGTCCCGGTGTCCCGAATTTATTCCAAATGTCCCGCTTTTTAAGGGTCCTTCCTGAAAAAAAAAAATCTTTGGGTAACGGATTTTATTCCGTGTTTTAGTAGTGTTACTTTATCAATTTCCGGTTACAATGGACCCTCGGTTTGAATCTCGAACAAAAAATTCAAAGAATCTGAAATATAAACATTGACTATTGTGTAATTTTTAAAGGTGCGATTTTTCTAAATTAAGTATGTTTGTAATTTAGAATTCTTTTTTTAAAGTGGAAGTTGTGTTAGTTAATGTGTGTATATTTTTGTACCAGTATCTTATTTTAAGTGCAACATATAATATATAATAGATTTATTTGTGCTTTACCTTAATTTTTAACATGTCCCTTTTTTTTTTACAAAATGTCCCGGGTTTTTTAGGTAAAAAATTTGGAAATGTCCCGGTTTTTAAACAAAACATTATGGGAACCCTACCTTAGCCTCTTCTCTCAGATCTCGAAAAAGAAAGAGCCCCCAACCTCATCTAAATGTAGGATTTTAACTATAGATATATACTTAACACAGACAGCACGAGTGATACATTAACGAACTAGGTAATGGTCAACGCAGCTGTATAGTTTATTAGTTAAATATACAATCTGAATCAATGAACTAGAAATCCATTTGCTTCCAGGTCAACATATATAGTTTAATGGAAAGGTGTGTATAACATTACAGTAGAACTCCATTTATCCGAACCCCAATTATCCGAACATCCAATTATCCGAACACTTTTTCCAGAAAGAAAAAAAAAATCAGATGCCACAGTCACGTTAGACTAAAATTCTGAATCTTTTGATGCGGCAAACTTCAAATGTGTGCGAACAATTTGTAGAGAATGGGATGGCTAATGGTCGGTCGCTTACGTACAGGAAGTCAGTTAGATCATAAAGTCAGTTAATATCTGGTTTACCAATCTAGTGTACGTGGGCATTCTAGGTAGAACACTGGCTAAACAGACAGTTCAACTTAAAATAATTGTGTCTGCTACTACAGCAGAATAATTTTGGTGTACAAGTATTTCTCTGTGCGATATGGCATCTTCCAGTAGGCCTAAAGCATATATAAGGAACCGCAATGTTTTGTCAATTGAAACGAAAACAGAAATTATCAAGAGACTAGGACAAGGTGAAACTGTGTCTTCACTTGCGAGGATTTTCAATGTTGGGAAAGCTACCGTCTCTGACATCAAAAGTAACAAGGATAAAATTATGAGTTTTGCATCGAAATTTGATAGTGAAAATGGGTCGAAGAAACGTAAAACCATGAGAAATGCGAAAGATGTGAAATTGGAAGAGGCTTTGTATATATGGTTTGTGCAAAGAAGAAGCAAAGGGGAACCTATCTCTGGTTCTCTGTTGTGTGAAAAGGCACTTCAGTTCAACAATCAACTTGACGGTCCTCCTGACTTTAAGGCTAGCCAGGGATGGTTAAGAAACTTTAAATCTCGTCATGGCATACGAGAATTGGAGATTCAAGGGGAATCTTTATCTAGCGATGCAACTGCCGCTAAAAATTTTAAAGAAACTTTCTTGGCTTTTTTGGAAGAAGAAGGTTATTCACTCGATGATGTGTATAATGCCGATGAGTCTGGCTTATACTGGAAATCATTGCCTCAAAAATCACTTGCATCTCAGCGCGAAGCAGCTGCCCCTGGGTTTAAAAAGTGCAAAGAGAGAGTAACAATTTTGGTAGCCGCGAATGCCAGTGGAAGTCATCGTTTACCGGTGCTAATGATCGGCAAAGCCAAAAAACCACGTTGTTTAAAGAATGTGACATGTCTCCCATTGTGTTACAAAGCACAGAGAGTGCTTGGATGAATAGTGAAATATTTCTTGATTGGTATACAAATCAGTTCATCCCAAATGTGAAGAGGTTGAGAGAACAAGAAAAGAAAACTGGAAAAGTAATTCTTCTACTGGACAATGCACCATCTCATCCAGAGACGGATACATTGAATGCAGTTGATGCAAATTTTAAAGTAATTTTTCTGCCTCCAATGTAACAACACTGATTCAACCAATGGATCAGGGTGTTATAGCAAAGCTTAAAAAGATGTACAAGAAGGAAGTCCTGCGTCGTTTATTGTTGGCTGAAGATGAAGAAAGTGTGGTGGCGTTTTCCAAAAAGATTAATCTCAAAGACTGCTGCTATATGTTAGCTGATGCTTGGACCACCCTGTCACAAGATAATCTCAACAAGGCTTGGAGTAGATTGCTTGGGAAAAAAGGAGGAAATGAAACTACTGCAGTGGACACAAATGATGATTGTATAAATGAAGTTGTGGAACTGTTTCAAGCAATGCCCGGATTTTCGGACTGTGACAAAGATGATGCACACATGTGGCTAGAAGATGATAATGATTCTGGTTTTCAGTTTTTGAATGACGAAGAAATTTTGTCTTTTGTGCAAGAAGAAAACCAAATACATGTAGTGACCGATGATGAAGACTCCTCAGTAGTACATGATGTACTTGTAGATTATGAAGAAAACCAAAACGTCGACCAAGTCCTGAAGAGGCCTTTATAGCACTAGAAACAGCGATGGCTTGGTACGAGCAAGAAGATGACAGCTGTCCTACACAGCTTCTGTTGTTGAAGAGAATGCGGGACTTAGCAGCCAAAAGGAGACTATCCAGTTTGGTGCAAAAGAGGATTCCTCATTATTTTAAATAGTGGGCTACATCTGTGCAAGTACATATATACGTAAGTTGCGCCTGGTTTTGAATCGTTTTGTACTGTCATTTTGAAAACATTTCTCTTTCTTAACAAAAATAATTAATACAAGTAGTACATGCACTGCAGTGTAATAAAAGATTTTGGTGATACAGTGATCTAATACAGTGTGGGTATTATTATTACAGTACAAGTATGTAAATATGTTTTATAGTGTATTTTCCTTGTGATTGTTAATTATTTTTAGAAATATGTGTACATGTACTCGATACATTATGTAATCCAATTATCCGAACATTTGATTATCCGAACGATGCTCGGTCCCATGGGGTTCGGATAAATGGAGTTTCTACTGTATATTGAAAGAAAAAAGAAATGTATAATTAAAAAACAATTTAAACCAGTTAAAGTTTATAATGATTATCCAATGTTTCAGTTGAGATTATAATTTTAATTTAAGTCGTCCACGAAGGAGTGGTGAGTGGGGATGGAAGAAGACACAATAAAAAGAAGAGAACAAAGACAAGCCTACCTGTTGGATTTGCTACATCGACAATACTGTCAGATATACTTTTGTAGCACTGATTTTTTTTCTCCTCGTCTCTAGACCCTGTTCTGTTCTTCCACGGATATGTGGACCAGTGTCTGCAAATACAGTAAAAAAAACTCGTTTTTTTGGGTATACGATATATGGTATTAAATAAGGCACTATGAAGGTCTTCTTCTCATCTCTTGTTCCACTGGCACTTGTCTGGTTGTTATCCTCAGTTCCACATTAGTGATCTTGCCATACCATTTCAATCCTTCTATTCTATGCAAGCATCCATTTGAACATCTGCTTCAAAGATGCCTAATATATGCGGAACAGAGAACGCGCATATGGCTGACACCAGTTGCCACTAGTGGAAAAGCTCTACGGAAGCGACTGAGCGTTGGGAATTTCAGGTACCCCCGAGGGCCCGCGGCGATTGAGGGGTTCAAGCTCTCCTAACCTCTTCATGTGGAATAGATCAGGAGCCAACGACCCATTTTGCCCCAGAGCCAAGACCACTGTCAGTCCGCCCCTAGCATAAAGCAAATATGCTAGAAGCCTGCAGTGACGTATGTGAGAACGAAGCATCAAGAGATTAGTGGGATTCATTCGGATTTTGGAGCACTATCAAGGCAGGGCATTGAAAGTTTTGGAGACACAATATAATCAACTTTTAATGAAAAGAAAGCGTTTGAACTCATCTGATCTAACAGTAAAAAACAGCTTTCTGAAGTGACGAAGAACAATTGACAGATGCGTGACACAAGCCATTGAAATTTAGTTTCAATCCCATTGCAGGGGAGATATCTCCCTGGCTATTTTATCACTTAGCCCACTTAAAAACACGAGACTCACATTCGCATCTCATCAAGCATTTTGTTACTCATCAAATAAAAACATCGAAGATTTTATCTTATATGAAAAAATCATTCGTTCAAACATGACAACAGCCAGGGAAATAGAAAGTGGAGTTTTGTCCCCTCCCACAGAGAAGCACAACATATTTCTTTATCCCTTTTAAGTGAGAGCGTTTATCTCCCCTCCTGTCAACCTAATCGAATTAATCCATTCAAAGTCCCCGCGTCGTGGGCAGCTGTATGGACTCTTTTTCCAGAATGAAATCTAGATCATGTTTGTGAAAATTGAATGAACTCAAATTAACAGAAAAAAGTCGATCATTTTCTTTATAGTAAATTAGTTAGTTCACATGATTTGATGCATTGTTAAGTTTTATTAATGTGATAAGTACGTATTAATTAAATACAACTGTTCCGTTTCTGTCTCGATTTTAGAAAGATCCGTTATGGATGTCTGTCTGTGAGAAAATAAGTGCCAACATGATCGTCATGGATGGAACAATCTGCACCAAACATTCACATACCCATGATGCAATGGTTTCACTGACTGTCAGCCTCAAACACAACCTTATATTAGTTGCCTTGCACGACATGCCTGAAAGAGGGGGCAGTAGTTCTACACTTTCATTGTCTCTTCATAGACCCCCGGGAACTTCATGGGGCATCACGGATGGATGGATGAATGATAAGCATTATGGTGATGACTATGGATTTCTAGCTTTGGAAAATAAAATAAATAAATTCCAGCACTAAGGATTTGATTTAATATTCAATTTCCAGTGTTACCACTACTTTATTTCTCGTGCCGTTGCATCCAAGTCATG
The DNA here is from genome assembly GCA_024509875.1 of Oreohelix idahoensis. Taxonomy (NCBI): domain Eukaryota; kingdom Metazoa; phylum Mollusca; class Gastropoda; order Stylommatophora; family Oreohelicidae; genus Oreohelix; species Oreohelix idahoensis. The sequence goes on from JAMPIV010009242.1 coordinate 448,443, forward strand.
ATCCGGACAAGCTGCTGAACTTTCTAATGACATATCAACCCCCCCCCCCCCCCCCCTTTTTTTTTTTTCTTTTGCAGTGCACTTTCGGCGAAGATTACACATGGTCACACTACTCTGTGCTCTGTCTGGTTCCCACGAATCTCCGAGAAGGCGAAGAACGAATACGACTACTAATCCCTCAGGTACGTTGTGACAGACAAACTAATGTCAGGTTGTGACAGACAAACTAATGTCAGGTTGTGACAGACAAACTAATGTCAGGTTGTGAATGACAAACTAATGTCAGGTTGTGACAGACAAACTAATGTCAGGTTGTGACAGACAAACTAATGTCAGGTTGTGACAGACAAACTAATGTCAGGTTGTGAATGACAAACTAATGTCAGGTTGTGACAGACAAACTAATGTCAGGTTGTGAATGAGGCTAGCAGTCTCATCATTAAAACAAATCGATATAGAGAGAGAGCACAGTTGCTAGTGTATGTGCTTTGACTTTGGCTTCATCCATTGGGAACCAGCTGCAGTGGTGACCCCATGCTCTACAGGGTGCCAACAAAAAAGATATTCTGCTATTGATACTACTCTGTGCTCTTTCTTACACTATTTTGATAATACTAATTATGTGAAGACAATAACGTAATCTCATAATCTGACGTGTTTATAGAAGGGAAGTGTGGATGCAACGATGGTATTAAAACTCGAGACTGGAATCAACATTTTAGGAATAAAAAAATGTAAAAACAAGTATTCTGCAGAAACAAAACTACTAGACAACAGAAAAGAAACAATGGGAGGGGGCGGGGGAGCCTAGCCGCTATGGAGATTCGAAACAGGCCATTCAAATAACGGAATCGCTTCGCGGTGGAAAAAAAAAGGAAGCATGCTAGACAGCCGAGAGAACTGATCACACAGAAACAAAGTAGCAGAACCTGGTGACAAGACGGAACTGTCTGAAACAGGTAATACCATCTGTCTGAAGGGGCGTAATTGAAAATCTGGTATAGAATAACAAAGCCCGACATCCAATATTCTTGATTGGAGTAGCGTTTTTACCTAACAACATCAGCAGACACGAGGACGATAATTTGACAGTGCTGTAGTACTCACGGCCCCGTGTAGTCCCCGGGGGACCTCTGATGGGACGCAGAAAGAATAAATCTACTGCTCGCTCAAGCTTGTCATTCAAGGCGACTAATATGAGGTTGTGTATGAGGTTGTGTATGAGGTTGGCAACCTCATCATGTTAAACAAATTGACACAGAAACCACCAATACAAAAGCAGGTAAAACCTTAGTGCAAACTTCCGGCCATAACTCAAGAGCTGAGTGAGATACCGATTTACAGCTGGGTAGACTAGACCGTGACGTTCTTCTCCTTCTTCTTCTTCAAGTACCATGTCTGGTGGCGTTAGAGATCATGTCTCTCCATAACTTCCTGTCTCCAGTACTATTGATCAATTATGTTATTGACCTCTGTTTCTTTTTGTGGTGAAAAATTCTAATCCACATATATAAATTAGAAAATAAATGTAAAGCCTAACGAAATAAAGCAATAGAAAGAAGAATGGTGAAAGACCAGTGCTTTCCCAATAGCGTACACCTGCGTTGTAGAGCGCCATAATGGCTGAACCAGAGATCCCCTTTTTCTACCTCGTCTGCATAACTGTAACGCTTCCACGTACGATAGTAAAAGCCTAGATCATCATACACGCGTTTCTAAAAATAAAACTGGTACTGTATTTCTTAGACGACCTTGATAGGCACACTGCTTAATGACCTAGATACAAATACTAGCATTAATGTCATTATACACACTACGTTAACCTAAAAGACAGACGGGCTTAGAAGAGAGAGAGAGAGATGCACGGAGGAACGCATGCAATGGTACTACGTCGTCTCGCGATTAAAAAGTGAACGCCAATCACACGCGAAAGGCATGAAGACCTGATTTTTTCAAATAAACAGTGATAAAAAACACTAACGATACGAGGTTAGGTTGTGAAAACAGGTTTAAGCTCTTATTGGGAAACCTGACATTCTACTGATTTATGTCTAAGCTCCTGACATTAGTCTGACAGTACAGAAGACATCCCTTGGTATAGAAGTGAACGGGTGGTAAAAACAAATACATGACTATCCTAGAATAATACATATTTTGAACGAAGCCACTTAGCCCCATTAACTTTATATATTCTTGTGCCTTAGGACTTGCTGACAAAGAATATGTTATGTGTTACGCAAATAGTCTAGTAATTAACAAATTATAGCCAAAATACTATAGTGGGGTTGTCTGACAGCACAAGATCATATTTGCTCATAATGGCATGTTTGAAAAACACTGCTTTAGGGGAAATGAGGCCAACAAGTTAGATACGATTTGATTGGCTGTAGTAATATGTAAGGCGAAACCTTATTAGTCGAACTGCAAATACTATTATTGTTGTTAATGGCTACGTGTAGGATGGGTAAAATTTTTTTCAAAGGCTCTTGTAAACATGGTCTCATTGGTTAGAACGTTCGATATAGTCAAATAGAAGCGTCAGTTCAGGGCCAGTTTTGAAAATAAATTTTGTGAGAAGCAAGTGCGTTGAGATCAAGCTAATATTTTTCTAATAAAAGCCTGGGATAAGGCAGATCAAAATTGTGCCAGAATTCATCGCCAGTCAACGTTACTTGTGTATATTTCCTTGAATTGTGGTAAGCTAGACATATTTCCTATATATATATATATATATATATATATATATATATATATATATATATATATATATATATATATATATATATATATATATATATATATATATATATATATATATAATAATATGAAAATTGAATATGAAATGATAAATTGTGTCTGTATGTGTGTGGTTCAGTAGCAAACAGAAGGCAAAGCCTAGATATTGCTCCACCATGTAAAAGCTTGTCAGAGAGGAGTATAACTGCATAGGCATATATGGGATTGCCAAATAGTAACATGACACCTATCCTATTGTATAGAAGGAATTAACGCTGGAATTGCAGAGGCGTTGTAACCATTAGGGAGAGGAATACTGGTGTATATTGTCACATGAGAAGCTAGCAGTTGGCCTACAGCGCTGAACTCTGTGTTTGTAATGTCCTGTACTTCAGTGTGGAAATATATTATATATTAGTTCTGAAGAAGGAGGTACAACCTTCTTATTTCAGGGACCGTGGTACTGAAGTATTAGAGCCGCACCTGGTCTGAGTTTTGCTGGATCCAGAGGGCTGGCAGCAGACTCCTTGTCCAAGATATCGACCAGTGGTGTATTTCAAGATAACTGAGAAGCAAGCGAGCAGAGGAGACAGTTTTCCTGCCGCCGACATATGAGTTAAGAATTCGTCAGCCAGAGCAGCTCACCCTTGTATAACCCACCTTAAAATTGACTGTAATACTAAATCAAGAGGGACAGTTATTGTTTTACAAATAAAAAGAAACTGTGATCCCTTCAATATTATTTCCACCAGTAACAAACACATGAAGTCGTGATGACAAACAACAACCTAGCTTCAAAAGCCAGTATTACCTCATAATACTACATCACAACCCTACACACATATTGTAATAATATTATATGTCAGGACAAAGATCCTTTGTATAAATTTTGTACATAAACATTGTGTATACATTTGATTGTGATTCCTGATTCACTCTGTAGTTGGATCAGGATATCTATTATTGAAAGAAACTAATACATAATTTAAAAGTTAACACTTGACTTACTTAAGCTAGTGTTCTAGAGTGTTATATGTATGTGCTTGTCATAGTGTTGTAAAGTGTTGTGGATCTTAATTAAAGTGTTTATCTGTCTGTTGGTTGTTGTGAACTTACACTTCATCACTATCATAACCCTAGACATTCAACGTAGTCATCACAATATTCCAGAATAAGTCTGATTGAGGTCTAAATGTGGTAGCAAAGTAAGGTCATCTGTAACACACCACACTCATTAGATACAGATACCTTCACAGCTGATCTCAGTCAGTACACTAAGTCCCCTATAACTATTTATATAATCCCAACTTACCACACCTTTTAACCCGACGAATTAGCTTCCTTTGCACATTTTCATCTTTCAAGACATCCTCATTACTCATGTTAGCTGTCCATGATATTTTTAACATTCTACTGTAAAACCACATCTCTGTGGCCTTTAGTGTTTTCCCCAGCGTGACGTTACCAGGTTTTGAACCCGGAACCCGGTAACTTGCCGCGCAAAGCAAGTCTTCCGTTAACTGATAGCTTTCAAGGCAGCCTTAGTTCTGGAATTCTCCCAGCCTTTAGGAGAGAAAGGGTAATAATGATTTCAGCGCTGAAGTATATCTTTTCTAAGTTAAAATTATACCTACACCATTGCAATGCTGAAAGGAATCTTGATGGCGATGACGCTGCTGCTGGGTTTGTATTCCTATTATAAGTTCATTAATTCAGTCATTAATGTTCAGCTCCCCAAGAAACATAGGCCTTGAACAAACGTTTTCTGACTCTTGTGATCAGCTCTACATTGGTGACCTTAGTTTTACCATTTTACTCCAGCCAAGCACCCATTTATGAGTCTGTATCTTATTGGTTCTTGTTTTAATTGTTCTGTAAGTCTTAGAGCCATACTAACAGACTTGTTTTTTGAACTGAAGATTTTTTTTATTTCATGCTGAACTCGATTTATTTTATTTTCCACATATTTATCTAAAGTAAGCTACTGATATTGTCTCTTTTCCTGCACTTTTATGTGCATTTTTATTCACGCCATCAGGGGAAAACCGCAATGCCCAATTTCCAAGGTTCATGAAGTCATTTTCAATGAGAAATAGATCACACGAAACCCTCAACTCTAATCCGACTGGGAACAGATACCACTTCCCAATCAGGAAGCTTCTCTTCCGAGGTAAGTGTCACATTTTTGTCATTACCTTTTAAAACTGCAACCTCCTTTCACAAATGTAATACTGATTTATAGAAAATTGCTTTTTCGTTCAAATGGAAAATAATCACGTGATGTCATTCTAGAGTTTCATCCCTCAAGAATAAAGCAAGTAAGCTAATATTCTCTAACATATGTGGGCTAATAAATGCAGTAATCGCAAGTGGGTGTTTTCTGTGTTAATGCCCGACCCCTGGGACGTCATCGCTAACGTCTGTCGCGATCGTAATGGCATCATTTACATGTACAAGGTAGGCATGAATATTTCACGTCTTGTCTAGTCCGGCGGGTGTCTCATAATACAAAGGAAGAACAGGGTCACTTGCTCCCTCGGGCAAATCGAGAGAGGCTACTAATATCAGGCTGTACATGGAGCTGCTAACCTCATCATGTACAACTGCTAACCTCATCATGTACAACTGCTAACCTCATCATGTACAACAAACAGCTACCGATACCCACCGCTACAAGAACAGTTGAACGCCAAGTCCAGGCTTCCTACACACGGGAACAGCTTCAATGATGAGTCAACGCTCCACATTGAAAATAATAATCATGATGTTGATACTGATTTTGTATATCTCGCACAAATGAATTTCCATGTGGAACTGGAATCCAGAACCCCGAACACATTCTTCATAACTGGCCAACCCATGATGACCCACGACGTCTGACTTGGCCAAGGGGTGCTAAGCTCAAGTTATGGGGCTGCCGTGCTGTCCTGGAAAAGACTGGACTTCGTCCTGGCAACAGGCCTGCATTTATAGCATGACTACAAGCTGAACGCAGATGAATATAATGATGATGATGATGACAATATTAGTACGTTACTACAATACGCAAACAATTCGGCATAAAGAGTTCACTTTTCACTGCCAACGTAGAACAATTAAATTTTCTTCTTTGAAAATACGACAGAAACAACGCACATTTTTCGGACATGTTTAGGGAAAAGGCTTTTGGGATACGTGGTGACAACGGGTAAATCTGACGACAAAAGTGGTAGAGAACGACAAAAGGTGAATATACTGGCTAATTTAACATCCTGACCTGGAAAAATATTAACAAAAGAATTGATAAACAATATTTGGTATTTGAAACTGTTTGTAGACGTGATGGTCTCAGTTTGCACTGGAAAAAAATAGTTGCAGCCTCCGGTAATAAAAGAGATTAGATCAAGTTTTTCTCATCTGACACTGCGTAAAAACAAAAGTGTAATTTTCATGTGGAAAATTAGTTTTTTACGTTCAATTAGATGGCATACTTTCTTCAAAAATTTTTTTTATCTTTATTATTTTCACTCCTATGGAGCACGCAGCGACACCTGCAGGCTGACTTCCGGTCAGGAATCCTGCTCACAGTATTCACATGCTCTGTAGCAGTAGTTTCTGCAGCTATTGATGTTACATGATGTAGTTGTCAGCATGATGTAGTTGTCAGCATGATGTAGTTGTCAGCATGATGTAGTTGTCAGCATGATGTAGTTGCCAACATGATGTAGTTGTCAGCATGATGTAGTTGCCAGTCTCGATCATAACCTCATATTTGTCGTATGTTACATGATGTAGTTGCCAGTCTCGATCATAACCTCATATTAGCCGTATGTTACATGATGTAGTTGTCAGTCTCGATCATAACCTCATATTAGCCGTATGTTACATGATGTAGTTGTCAGTCTCGATCATAACCTCATATTAGCCGTATGTTACATGATGTAGTTGTCAGTCTCGATCATAACCTGGATATTAGCCCGTATGTTACATGATATAGTTGTCAGTCTCGATCATAACCTGATATTAGCCGTATGTTTACATTGATGTAGTTGTCAGTCTCGATCATAACCTGATATTAGCGTATGTTACATGATGTAGTTGCCAGTCTCGATCATAACCTATATTAGCCGTATGTTATATGATGTAGTTGTCAGTCTCGATCATAACCTCATATTAGCCGTAGGTTACTTATGATGTAGTTGCCAGTCTCGATCATAAAACCTCATATTAGCCCGTATGTGACAGGATGTAGTTGCCAGTCTCGATCATAACCTCATGTTAGCCGTATGTTACATGATGTAGTTGTCAGTCTCGATCATAACCTCATATTAGCCGTATGTTACATGATATAGTTGTCAGTCTCGATCATTAACCTGATATTACCCGTATATGTTACATGATGTAGTTGCCAGTCTCGATTCATAACCTCATATTATACCGTGATGTTTAATGATGTAGTTGCCAGCCTCGATTCATAACCTCATATTAGCCGTATGTTACACATGATGTTAGTTGCCATCTCGATCATAACCACTACATATTAGCCGTATGTTACATGATATGTACAGTTGCCAGCCTCGATCAAGCATAACCTCATATTACAGCCGTAATGTTACACATGATGTAGTTGCCAGTCTCGATCATAACCTCATATTAGCCGTATGTTACATGATGTAGTTGCCAGCCTACTCGGATCATAACCTCATATTAGCCGTATGTTACATGATGTAGTTGCCAGTCTCGACCATAACCTCATATTAGCCGTATGTTACATGATGTATATTGCCAGTCTCGACCATAACCACCGTATTAGCCGTATATTACATGATGTAGTATGCCAGTCTCGATCATAATCTCATATTAGCCGTATGTTACATGATGTAGTTGCCAGTCTCGATCATAACCTCATATTAGCCGTATGTTTTTACATGATTGTAGTTGTCAGTCTCGAGCATAAACTTATATTAGCGTATGTTACATGATGTAGTTGTCAGTCTCGATAGTATATATATCATATTAGCCGTATGTTACATGATGTAGTTGCCAGTCTCGATCATAACCTCATATTGTGCCGTATGTTTACATGATGTAGTTGTGTCAGTCTCGATCATAACCTCATGTGTTAGCGTATGTGTACATGATGTAGTTGTCAGTCTCGATCATAACCTCATGTTAGCCGTATGTTACATGATGTAGTTGTCAGTCTCGATCATAACCTCATATTAGCCGTATGTTACATGATGTAGTTGCCAGTCTCGATATCATAATCTCCATATTAGCCGTATGTTACATGATGTAGTTGCCAGTCTCGATCATAACCTCATTATTAGCCGTATGTTACATGATGTATGTATGTCAGTCTCGATCATAACCTCATGTTAGAATGTATGTACTTATGTTACATGATGTAGTTGTCAGTCTCGATCATTAACTTCATATTAGCCGTATATTACATGATGTAGTTGTCAGTCTCGATCATAACCTCATATTAGCCGTATGTTACATGATGTAAATTGTCAGTCTCGAGCATAAACTTATATTAGCCGTATGTTACATGATGTAGTTGTATAGTCTCGATCATAACCTCATGTTAGCCGTATGTTACATGATGTAGTTGTCATCTCCGATCATAACCTCATATTAGCCGTATGTTATATAATGATGTAGTTGTCAGTCCTCGATAGGGGGTGTTGGGAAGCCAGGTAATGGTGAGTACCTCTGGTGAAGGAGCTGTCATGCCCTTTTCAGGGCAGCTCAGCCACCTTTGGGTCCAAACCTGGCATCCAGCTCTCACCTGTGGCTCCTCGTAGCTGTCAGCATGCGACAGCGGCCACCCCCCGGACAAACGGCTTTGACAGGCCGGCCAAACTAGGTGAGGGTAGCCGAATGGTTATAAACCTTCGGTGAGTTAGGGTCTGCCTACCCATGCATGCGAAGACTGGATTCGATAGACTGCGCGGAAGAAACCACCTGTTGGTTCAACGGGCATGACGGCGATTACCAGCAACGCGCTGTGGAGCGTAAGGAGCACGGCGAGGCACGTAGAAAGCCCTGGTCATCCACTGCACCTGACTTCATCTCCAGTCGTCTTGACTTGTCTTGCCACTGGATTGAGATGGACCCAGGCGAGAGAGTGAGGTCGACGAATTGCGCAACTCTTCCTCACTTTAATCCAAATCACCGCGCAAGTCACTCTTTCATCCATTCTGGTTTGATGAGAACTCAGATGATATAAAGCAGATGTTGGCTGAGAAACACCATCTCCATAAAGCATATTTAAATGATCCAAAATCTACATCCAAGAAAGACGCTTTCAACAACATGCGTAGAATCGTCCAACATAAACTACGCCAGATGCGGGATTCATGGCTGAGTAATAAAGCAGATGAGCTCCAAGGCTTTGCTGACAGCCATGACTTGAAAAACTTTTACCTTGCACTCAAAGCGTTCCCTATGGCCCCCCCCCAACATCATCAGGATCATTTCCCCTCCTTAATGCAGATGGAAAAACACTAATTAACAGACAAGGAAAAAATGCTCCAACGCTGGGGCTGAACATTTTTTAATATTATCTTGAACCAGCCATCGTCTATTAACGACGAAAAGCCATCATCACGCTGCCCCAAATTCCTATAAATGAAGCATTAGATGATGTACCAACTCTGGAGGAAACTAAAAAAGCGATTCGTCAACTGTCTAGTGGAAAGGCCCCTGGCTCCGATTCAATTCCTGTTGAGGTTTATAAAGATGGCGGTGCAGTTCTGATAGAGAAACTTCAAATGATCTTCCAGCAAATGTGGCAGAGTGAAACCATCCCACACGATCTCAAAGATGCCTCAATTATACATCTATATAAACGTAAAGGTAATCGCCAAGACTGCAACAATCATCGAGGCATCTCTCTTTTATCAATCGCTGGGAAGATATTCGCCAGAATCCTTTCGAATCGTTTTACGGCTCATCTTGACAAAGGTCTTTTACCTGAAAGTCAGTGTGGATTCCGGAAAGAACGTGGAACCACAGATATGGTGTTCGCTGCAAGACAGCTACAAGAAAAATGCCAAGAACAGCACTGTGACCTGTACACAGCTTTCATCGACTTGACAAAGGCGTTCGACGCGGTCAGTAGAGAGGGTCTATGGAAGATCATGGCAAAATACGGCTGCCCAAAGAAATTTATCACAATAGTGCAGCAACTGCATGATGGAATGCAGGCTAGAGTTCAGGAAAACGGTGAGCTATCAGAGCCTTATTTTCCCGTCTCAAATGGAGTTAAACAAGGGGTGCGTTACTTGCACCGACTCTGTTCAGTATCATGTTTTCTGCTATGCTGACTGATGCTTTTAGAGACGGGGACACAGGAATCGACATTAGTTATCGTATTGATGGAAAATTGTTTAACCTTAGGAGGCTTCAAGCAAAAACCAAGGTCAAATCACACACCATCAGAGATCTTCTGTTTGCTGATGATTGTGCCCTCAATGCTGGCTCAGAGGCTGATCTGCAGCATAGTGTGGATAGATTCTCCGAAGCCTGCGCCAACTTTGGGCTTACCATCAACACGAAGAAAACAGAAATTATGTACCAACCAGCTCCTGGCACAGTTTATACTGAACCAGTCATCAAGGTTAATGGTGAGAAACTGAATGTTGTGAAACAGATTCACATACCTTGGTAGCACACTATCCCAGAACATTGTCATTGATGATGAGGTGAACACCAGGATCTCCAAAGCCAGCAGCACATTTGGCAGACTATACACCAACGTTTGGCATCGAAGTGGCATTAGTCTACAGACAAAGCTGAAGGTGTACAGAGCTGCGGTGCTTCCAGTGCTGCTATATGCATGTGAAACATGGACTGTATACAGGCCCACGTAAAGAAGCTAAACCACTTCCATACAGTCTGTCTCAGGAAGATAATGAACATCAAATGGCAAGACAAGATCCCGGATACCGCCGTTCTTGACAGAGCTGGTATCCCTAGTATTGATTACTATTCTGATGCAGTCACAAATTCGCTGGGCAGGTTTCATGTAGTCCGCATGCCAGACCATCGACTGCCAAAGATACTCTTTTATGGTGAGATGCAGAAGAGTATACGCTCCCATGGTGGCCAAAACAACCGCTTCAAAGACACGCTAAAGACGTCATTGAAAACCTTTGACATAAACCCAGACACATGGGAAGCTGCTGCGCAAGACCGAACTGCTTGGCGCACATCTCTTCGTAAAGGTGCAGCGGCATGCGAATCATCCAGAGAGCAGCAGCGGAACAGCGGAGACAAGCTAGAAAGGACCGTGAAATAAAACCTTCACATGAAGCAAACATTCCCTGCCCACACTGTCCAAGATCTTTCCAGGCCCGCATCGGGCTCTTCAGTCACCTTCGTACCCATAGACTAACCTAACATATTCTTAAATAATTGGATGAACAGAGTGGTCTTCATCACCCGTGATGGGACGAAACAACCAAACCAGTCTCGATCATAACCTCATATTAGCCGTATGTTACATGATGTATCTTTGTCAGTCCCCCTCGATCATAACCTCATATTAGCCGTATGTTACATGATGTAGTTGTCAGTCTCGATCATAACCCTCATGTTAGCCGTATGTTACATGATGTAGTTGTCAGTCTCGATCATAACCTCATATTAGCCGTATGTTACATGATGTAGTTGTCAGTCCTCGATCATAACCTCATATTAGCCGTATGTTACATGAATGTAGTTGCCAGTCTCGATCATAACCTATATTAGCCCGTATGTTACATGATGTAGTTGTCAGTCTCGATCATAACCTCATATTAGCCGTATGTTACATGATGTAGTTGCCAGTCTCGATCATAACCTCATATTAGCCGTATGTTACATGATGTAGTTGTCAGTCTCGATCATAACCTCATATTAGCCGTATGTTACATTGATGTAGTTGCCAGTCTCCGATCATAACTCTCATATTAGCCGTATGTTACCATGATGTAGTTGTCAGTCTCGATCATAACCTCATGTTAGCCGTATGTTACATGATGTAGTTGTCAGTCTCGATCATTACCTCATGTTAGCCGTAGTGATTACATGATGTAGTTGTCAGTCTCGATCATAGAACCTCATGTTAGCCGTATGTTACATGATGTAGTTTGTCAGTCTCGATCATAACCTCATGTTAGCCGTATGTTTACATGATGTAGTTGTCAGTCTCGATCATAACCTCATGTTAGCCGTATGTTTAATGATGTAGTTGTCAGTCTCGATCATAAACCTCATGTTAGATGTTACGTTGTTTGTAGTTGCCAGTCTCGATCATAACCTCATACCGTTTAGCCGTATGTTACATGATGTAGTTGTCAGTCTCGATCATAACCCTCATATTAGCCGTATAGTTACATGATGTAGTTTCCAGTCTCGATCATAACCTCAATATTAGCCGTTATGTTACATGATGTAGTTGTCAGTCCTCGATCATAACCTCCATATTAGCCGAAGTTACATGATGTAGTTGTCAGTCTCGATCATAACCTCATAATTTGCCGTATGTTACATGATGTAGTTGCCAGTCTCGATCATAACCTTCATATTAGGCCGTATGTTACATGATGTAGTTGTCAGTCTCGATTCATAACCTCATATAAGCCGTATGTTAATGATGTAAGTTGTCAGCATGATGTAGTTGCCATGTTGTTGTTGTTGTTGTTGATTTCGTCTACTATAATGCTGTAATACCCTGTTCAACCTGAAAGTTGGTTATAATTTGGGTATATTGTGTGTTTTTTTTTTTTTTCTTCGGTGCTAGCCTGTTGATAGTCCTGAAAAGGACTGGTCCTAAAAAGGACCACTAGCTGCCTGTCCGGATACCTCTTTGCTCTTGTCCATTCGGGGTGTCGTGGCGTGTTCATGGTGTACATTTGTTGTTTTCCTATCTGGCTTGTTAGGTTTTGTGAGTTTTTGCCCTCCTCGTTTCTGTTTCTTGTGTCTTCCTTTTCTCCTGTATCAGGGAAAGCGCTTTTTCTATGACTGTTGGGAGTAGCTCTTCTAGCGTTTTCTCGATGACTTCTTCGTTTGATTGGTCGTTCGTTTTAGTGTCTTTTCTGTTTGATGTAATTTCTTCAATGGTCATTCTTTCTGCCTCTATTCTTTTCAGTAGTTGTTCGTTTTCATCTTTCAGTTCTATCAGTTTTCTGACATCTTCTTCTACCTGTTGCTGAATTCTTTTCATGTCTTGGTGTATTATTTTCATGTCGTTTATGAATTGTTGTTGTTTCGCGCTTTCCGAGCTGTCATGTATTTCTTCACATCTGTCAGTTGAGGTTCTGTTTTTGTGTGGCTGGCGGTTTTCTCTCTCCTTTCGCAGTTGTTGTTTCAAATCTCTCACTTCAGTCGTGAGCCGTCTGACTTGTTCCGTTAGGCTGTCTTGGTGCCTATCACCTAGAGTACTTGCCTTCAGTGTGTTTTTTGCCTCTTGGTACGATACTCCCTTTCCAATGGCAACTGTAATTATTTGCCTTGTTTGTTGGTATTCGGGACATCCTCGGTATCGTGCTCCGTGCTTGCCGAGGCAGTTGGTACATTTTCTATTGTTATTTGGTGCTTTGTAGTCTTGGTCTTTTTTGGCCTTTGGGCAGTCTTTGTATTCGTGGCTGCCCGCACAGTATCTACAGACCGTCTCTTTTCTGCACGTGTTCCTTGTGTGAGAAAATCCCTGGCACTTTGAACACTGTATCACTGGCGGGATGAAGGCATGTGTGTTCTTCGAGGTCTATTCTGGATAGTGATGTTTTCTGGGACTGTTTTCCCCTGTAGAGTCACTATTATCAGTCGGGTGTCTTCTTTGTTCCAGGATTTAAGCCTTTCTGCGTGTGTGAATCTGTACCGAGGGTTTTCGGCCTGGATGTAGCTGAGGGCCTCTGTATCTGACAAGCTGGTGTCTATCCCTTTGATGACTACTCTCTTGGTTTCAGTGTGGATTTCTGCTTGGATTTTGATCCGGTGTGGTAGTTGAAATTCTTTAGGCCCGGATGCCAGAGCAGTCATCAGCGATTTAGTTTTTTTCTGTATCATTCAGGGCAAGTGTCACTCCCTGTTGGTGCCTTCTGATACTTATTATGCCTCTTTTGCCTACTACTTTCTCCAGGACATTGATTCCTTTGTCGTCCGGGAGATTGCTCTGAGTGTGGCTCTCTCCTTCGGACAACTGCGTAATTTTTATTTTGCGCTCTTGATCCTGTTCTTTGTTAATGCTTTCGCCTGGGCGGCCTCTCCCATCTGCTACCACTGGTTGAGGTATTTGTCTTCGGGCTCGGTGCCCTGTCCTCTTCTGTCCTGATCGAGATTTTGCTTCTCTTGTTTACCCTCGGAGGACTTGGCTGTTCTTTGTAGATTCCGGTGTATCTCGATGTTTGACACTGGAGCCGCCTCAAATAGTGCTTCTTTCATCTCGGCATCGGTTTGGTGGTGTTTTAACGGTGTTTTGTGCAGCTTATCTGTGGTAGACAGGGCTTTCAGTTAGGCGATTTGGGTACCTGTGGTGGTGGTCCCTGGGGTCTTTAGTCTCCTGTCTTCCTTTTCTCCCCCCCCCCCCTTCTTTCCAACATCCTGATTTTTAATCGTTCTAACGCTTTCATCTGGTCTTCTTCGTCTGACATCTGTCCTATCACTGCTCTAATGTGCTCACCATGTAGTCACTATTCTGGGTCTCATCGTCAAGTTCAGAACTGCTTGCATCTGCTTTCAGCTCGTCCTCCGCAAGGAGTCTGGTCATTCGGGCTCTCAACCGGGTCGATTAGCACGTCGCATAGATAGCTCCGTCATCGTATCAGGAGTTGGAAAATTTCGGGGTTCTCCCCGCACGAGTACTTGGGGCAATTTGTGCTCCTCTGGCTGTCTTTCTTTGTTGATGGTGTTATTCCCCTGGCTGTTCTGCGCTGGTGGCCTGGTATAAATCTTTCCTCTTTTTACAGCGTGAGGTTTCTTTCGGCCCATTTGACTATTGCATCGCTGTGTACGTCCTGAAAAAAGGACGCTGGTTATAGTACGGTTTTTTATGGATGACGTTCTATCGTTTATGGACGTTGTATCTGTCTCGATCATAAACCTCAAATTACCGTATGTTTACAATGAGTGTAGTTGTCAGTCCTCGATCATAACCTCATGTTAGCCGTATGTTACATGATGTAGTTGCCAGTCTCGATCATAACCTCATATTAGCCGTATGTTACAACATACATGAGGGAACAATAGTCATATTCTTTCTTTGTTTCTTCAGAGACAACCCCCCCCCCCCCCCCCCCCCCCCCCCCCGTAACCAGACATGGCTTATCTAATTTACTACATTTTTCTAATGATCATACATTCTTAAATAAAAATCTGTGACGTCACACACCAGCCATAGTTTTTAACTCCTCTTGAAAAATCTTTTAAGATTTTCTGAATTTATAAACAATCTAATCTCTTGTCACTGGATATTAAGGAAGGATCTTTCAGGTTTTGCTGAATTTGTAAACAGTCGAATCACTTTACAAAACACGACATTTATGGCGAAAGAGTAAATCACGCGCGCGTTCTATCTGCCCATATTTCATCAGTTGATCTGCCGAGGCTTTTTCAGTTGATAGTTCTTTCGAATAAATAAATACTTAATACATTATGTTATTCCCTCAAGCAATCAAAGCTGAATAATTTTTATGCGCAGCTAAACATTAACCAATAGAACAAAATCATCGCAAATTTAGGGGAAAAGTTTAGGTACTCTTTCAACAAGATGAGCTAGATAAATATACTGTTCAAACAAAGAAACGCATAGCTACTGAAGGCACACACATAGCCATAATTCTGACATTCAGTAACTTTTTTAATTTAATGAGTTAATTGTTCAAATTGCACACAAGAATACCTTAGGGTTCAAGCAATCAATTGACAGATGTTTTGCATGTGGGTCACGAGAGTTTTTTGGCTTACGGGCTTTCCCGTTAGTATGGTGTGTGACCTCCTCTTGCATCGATCAGCGACTGGCATCTCCTGGGCATGGATGCGATCAGACGTCTGATGTGGGCCTGTGGGATGGCTGCCCACTCTTCCTGGAGTGCCTGGAACAGATCACGACGATTGGCTGGAGCAACGTCTCGGCGACAAACACGTCTATGCAGCTCATCCCACAGGTGCTCAATCGGACTCATGTCTGGAGACAGGGATGGCCAGGGAAGGGTGAGAATACTGTTGGCAGTCAGGAATTCCCTACACCATTTGCACCTCCACCACCGTGCGGCGGAGCTTCATCAACGCAATTTTGGGCAAAACATTCATTTTCGCCTACACTAGACCCTACTCGCCATCTAAATCAAGACCCGCCTAGCCAAAAGAAAAACCGCGTAAAGGTTCGTCACTATACCCAGACAAGTCTTCCATTTGATTGTC